>CM064575.1:73889973-74489973 GCA_032716605.1 Paralithodes platypus | reverse complement strand
TCAGAGAGGAGAGTGCAGTGACAAGGGCACTTTGTTTCGCACAGGACCTGAGTGATGAGGCACGGACTGAGGCATTTAGTTACGAATGGCTTGAGTACCCTCCCTCGTTGTTTGAGCCAGAGCAGATTGGATTTTCCATGCGGAAAGGTTGCAAATCCAACTATCTGTCCACTCTACAGGCAGAGGTTGCCGACTCATGGGAACCGTTAAAAGAGTTGCCTCCTTCTGCATCTGATTCAGTTTATGTAGTCGATGCAATGGCATTCATCCAGCGGTTCACCACACTTGGTTCGAGTACATTTGGCCAACTTCAGGAAAGGTACAGGAACAAACTTTTGAACATGAAACCCAGACATTGCACTGAAGTGCATTTCGTGGACGATCAATATGATTTTGGGTTAAAGAGTCTAAAAGGGGATGAACACTAGAGACGGGAGTCAAATACCAACTTGCCAGAGTATGTTCCAGCGGACAGCATGAAAATCCCTGATTGGAAGACATTCCTGTCAAACCCTTGTAACAAGACCAATCTGCTTTCGTATCTTGCTTCACGTTGGTCCCAGGAGTCATCCTGGCCTGATAGCTTCTGCCTGGTCCTTGGGGTCAACGCCCAGGCAACTCGTGTGACGCAGACGGAACATACCAATGTTGATGAGCTGTACTGCCCTAACCACGAGGAGGCGGACACCAGAATCTTTGCTCACATTGCTAGCTGTGATGACAACAGCGTAGTTGTCATTCAGGCTACAGATATCATCGTCTTGTCAATGTATCATTTCCCTCGGTTGCCAAACGTTGTTGAGTTATGGGTGGAAAAGGATGATCTGTTCCTCCCCATCCATGACTTGGTGAATGAGTTGGCCAAAGCAGTTGGAAAGGACGTGTTCGCACTCACAGACACACTGCTCATCTCATACATTCTGTCAGGTTGTGATTCGGTGAGCTATCCTTTCAAACGGGGTAAGAAGAGAACAGTGAAAGTCGCACTCCAGCATGTTGATAAACAGCCAGCGTTGTCCAATTTCATCCGACATGAATCCGGACCTTCTGCACATGATCAGGTGATAACTGAAGCACGAAGCTTCTTTTGTGATCTCTACGGCAAGCCAGGGTATTCATCCCTGGATAAGCTCCGCGCCCAATTGTTTGCATCTAGCAAACTAGATCTGCGCTCCCTTCCTCCAACAGAAGATGATTTTCACTTCCACATTCTCAGGAGCCTTTGTCAGATCAGATTATACAAGCAAGCTTCACTCAGCAATCCAGTGCTTCTTCCACCTGAAGAGTATGGCAGGAGTGTGGATGGTGACAGGTTAATTCCTGTCATGAAGAGCAAGCCATCAAAGCCTTCTGCTGCGAAGTTGAAGTACTGCACATGCAAGAAGAAACCGAACTGCCTGAGGAATTGCCCTTGTGCGAAAGCTGGAGTACCATGCATCATTGCATGTGCCTGCAATGGCGACAGAGAAAATGTGGATGGCTTCTGACTGATGACAGTGATTATGATTAGTAAATAGAGATAATGACACTTTTCCAGACAGTATGTGGTATGACTTGTCGTTTTAAAACATGTTTAAGAGTACCGTGCAAATAGGTAGTGTGAATGCCCGATTTTGGTGATTTTTTTTTATTTATGCAAATCTAAAGTGACATACATGCCAGTAAGTTAAGTCCAGTCGGGGCATTCCTTTCTCAAAACCATCAGAGGGGTACAAACAACATATTTTGGGTGTAAAAGTTTGGATATATTGAGCTTGAAGTAGGAAAAATGTGAATTACTTAATAAAGGAGCTAAATTTTCAGCTTAACCCACTTTCAGTGACCCTTTGACCCCTGCTGACCTCATGGATGGTGCAATCACGTTGAATCATGTTTCATATAAAAGCCAACTTTATAAAAAAAAGAATGAGTGATAATTTGTTGCACTCACCCCTGTATTATGGGATATATGGTCAATTGAATTTCCCCTACCCCTAAATTTCTTGGTTTTTACAGTTGACGCCCCATGTTAAAAAACGTCCCTACAGAATTCGCGCAATCCAAACTACCTTGCTAAAGTCACTTTTCTGGTGGCTAACACCCCCACAGACATGATCTAGGGGTCAAACATTTTATAGCAGGGGTGTCACTTCAATATCAAATTTTGAGGTCTCGGATCTCAGACTATGACAGCTGTACATCAATGTTGACCGGTGTCGAACACAATCTAGATGATAAAATGCTTTCGTAAAACCCAGATGCTTCAAAACTTGGTTTTAACAATGTATATATTCAAAAGGGTATATCATTATTATGACCGTGAACTTCTCCGGGGGGAGTGCTGCAGTGACCTTGGTGATCCCTGGTCTATGAGTCTTCTCCTGGGTGACCTAGATGTGTGTGAATGTGTGTTTTTGTGTGTTCATTTTTGTTTTCTATTCGGGCTCTGTCTAGAGTTGGTCACCCCCAGTTAAAAACAAAACATAGGAATGGGCCTGAGCAAATAGATAGATAGACGATAGTACGTACACTTGGAGAAAACTCCGCACGGGACATACGCATCATATCGTTATTTACGAGCTGAATGTTTGTATATCTGAATTTAATTAATATCATCATAGTATATTTAATGTATTCTTAATCAGCTTAATTTCTACGAGCTGATTCTTGTTGCCAGATGAATGTCCTGTGCCAAAACTTCTCCCACTGAACACCGAGACATAAATGGCGGACTAAATTTTCCGAAGGTATCTCGACCTAAATCGAATTTTAATATGTGCAGTTCTAGAGTCAATTTAATTAAGCTGTACAAGGAGTTAGAGAGAGCCATGACATGTATAGCAGAGGGTACGCATGTTTAGTGGATCAACCTGTGCTATATAATTATTAAGGGGAGTGACCTGTTTTTGTTCCTTTTCTATCTTTCTCTGGCTTGTATCCAGTTGGCCCCATTCAGCCTACTGTTTTAAGACGTTTATCCCCATCCAGGTGTCAATTTTTTACTGGTGAGCGGTAGCGAGCCAGCATATTTTTTATTTTTGTTTGACAGCAGGCTAAATTTTTAAATTTTTCGAGACAAATTTCTCCGGCGAAGCCGGGTTTCTTCATATAATGCTGGCTCGCTATCGCTCGCCAGGAAGAAATCGACACCTAGATGGGGATAAACGTCTTAAAATAGTTGGCTGAATGGGGCCGAATGGATACAGGCCAGAGAAAGAGAGAAAAGGACAGAAATAACAAAAAGCAGGTCACCCCCCTTAAGTTAGTGTGTCCATGGCCATAGAGTGTTCTCCCCTTCCCTCCGTCCATGAAACAGGCACATACATAAACACTGTGGATTATGAAAGTAAGGGAGGGTTTGTGTAATTCGTAGGGGAAACACTGGCAGGCAGAAGGGAAATTACCTCGTACGTTATGTTATATGTAGGGCATATGAAATGTCAGAATGTTTTTTTATTTTTTTTTTATTTTAACATTAGCAACAAAAAAACAAAAATCATATTTAAAATATACATTCTGGTTTCATATAATTGTACTGTAGGGACGTCGTTGCGATGCTAAGCTAATCAATTTGAGAAAAGCATTGTTATTGATAAATATTGTAATATCTGTCTTACCTTTTACATAAAAGTATTCCAAACGAATATGCAGAGGAATGTGAAAAGTAACAAACTTCATCCAGCATAGGTTGATCGTTTCTAAGGAAAAGGAAAACAGACGATTTTGATGTCATTTTTAGCTATAGTAAAGTTAATATGAAATGGAGCTCAGGCCTGGGTCTTTCTAGAGAGCTTGGTTGGTAGTCTGGGTGGGTATGGTCTTTTAATATTTGAGCAACCCATCGTAATATCGCGTTTATTAAGGGAGAGGTACTCGCTTTGTCTGGACCCCCTTCTCCCTCATGTTTAGCAGATTAGCTTTGATATTTTAAGACGTTCTTTCCGTTAGTTTTGGCGATTTTGAGACCTTTCGCCAGATTTCTTTGTCAATATCACAATTGTTCGTGACATTTAGGTGTCTATGTTTTCCTGGCGAGCGATAGCGAATCTGTAATTATTATGTTTCTTCCAACAACCAACTATACTCCTAAAATCGATTAATGACATTTTAGAAGGAACCGGCCTTAGGACGGGACATCTTTTACCGAAAAATTTAGACATTTATCTTGAAAGGGGATCTAGGGGGTGTTTATTTAAGCTTGATGGAGGTCTTGCGAAGAAACTGAATAATATATTAACAAAATATATACATAGACCAAAAACCGAGCACTACCCCCTTAATACAAGAAAATAGGGCCGGATAAATCTGCTACATCCCGTTGTAAATAATCGTGTGGTACAGTTGATACCAAAATTCTGGCCAGTCCACTTTGTTCATTTTGGCTGGACAAACAACTCTGGTCTTTGTATTCAATGTTGTAGAGGCAGCCGATTGACTACTTGCGAGTTTCATTCTATAAGGAAGTTGAAGCTGTAGACATCGATATTTAGCAGAATAGACAGCTGTAATACGGTAATAGTACATTTATAAATACACAAACCAAAATTCAACATACTATTTATTCATCAGAAACCTACAGAATTACTGTATTTGTGTTTATTATCGATGTTTACAGGCCGAACTTCCTTATAGCCTGAAACTCGCAAGTGGTCAATTAGGAGGAGTAGGGCTTCAAAGGTTTCAGAGACGAAAACAAAAGACAATCACGCGGTGCAAGCGCCACGACAGTAGGTAACAGAAATCCGGAAGGTTAATGTTGGCTTTGTGAACAACTTTGTTTTCAGTGATTAATTTAGTGAAGGCAGCCATTTAGGAGGAATAGTGCTTCAAAGGGTTCAGAAACGGCGCAATCGATTCAGCAAAACACAATTCTAGCTCTTCCTAGCGTAATCGGGAATATTTTAAGATTTTGTTTTGAAAATAATCAGGACAATGGTGGTTCAGTAGGATAATATTCGATTTACCCGTACAGTAAAGGAGACTTCCTTTTCATTACATTCTTGAGACTATTAGATGATTTTATTCAGTTTAGGAAGGACGCTTACTCATTGAAAGACTACATAGTCCAGACCAGCTCAATTAATCCTTTGTAGCAACCAAATATCCATCCTTAGCTTCATAAATTCGTCTAAATTTAGCAAAAATCAAACAATGAAGACGTCGCTGGTACATACCCAGGAGTTAAAGTCTTGAATAGTCATGTCCTGGTCAGTAGACGTAACACACATACCATTTGCCTTTTGCTGTACCCTTGACATATGAAGATACACATGGAGTATAAGTTTATGAAACAAAAACTGTGTTCAATGGCAATCTAAGGCTTGGTGATATTACCATTCAAATTATCACCAGTGACACTACGAAGCGACATAGTTACTTATCGTTTCATAGCTTAATCATACTGCCATCATCATTATCATTTCTATTGGTCTTGGGACATTATTTAAGTGAGAGGTAGGCTTACTACAGTAATGACGGTATTTATCGTGTAAAGTGTAGCGTCTTTACACAGTCCCATTACCCTGTTATCCTTTAGAAAATGTTGATCCCTATCCAGAAGCATCACAAACTACAATCATACACTACAAGACCACCTCAGCCATTCCTTAACCATCTGACACATTCAATACCCAGGTGTACTCTCATCATCATAATTTCAAGGATTACATCGAATGAACTGTAGATATGCTTATTACTTCTCCTTTCTCTCCTGTCCATCCACCACTCTCTCTCTCTTTCTCTTGGATGTTTTCCTGCGCATCCGTTTCACTATTTCTATATAAATATATATGTTTTAGCATACGTACGTGTTCTTAATGTGTATTGCCAAACTTTATCAAGCTTCTCCAGAATGCAGAACACCGTTTACCATTTCTGTAAATATCTATCTATCTATCTACAGTATATACTCAGTCCCAATCCCCACTTTTCCTATTTGTTTTTCTCTGTTTTCTTTGTCTTTTTTTTTTTTGGGGGGGGGTCGACTCAAGACAGAGCCACCATAGGGACAACACAACAGAAAACAATGAACACACAAAAACAAAATACAAATTCACACATAGCATATGTATAATAATGTATTAAATATTCTACTGTTTGTACTGTATCAGGTCAGGTGAAGGTATTGAGGGATAAACCTTTACAACGGCACCTCGTAGCTATTTTCTACTTCCCTATTTTCTGAAGTGTGTAGAGAGGGAAGATGTATATTATGCCCATCTGTACCTAATTATATACTTTTATCTCTCTCGCATTTTTCACCGACTTGCTCTCACCCACTCCCAACAGAACTATATTATGTCTTCATATCTCTCCCCCTCGCCTCTCTTTACTTCATTATTCAGAGCCTCTCCTTCGCACTCTCTCTACCCACCCTCACGCTTCGCTCTCGTTCTCATCCTGTCGAGAAAGAGAGAGGGTGAGTGTGAGTGAGTGACAGAGAGAGACGGAAGTAGACATTACTACAAAACTCAAAGAGAATGTGATATGAGACAGGAGACACTGAGGAAAAATACTTTCAACCGACACAAGCATGACTCGGAAGCAGAGAGAGAGAGAGAGAACTTAAGTGTGAAAATAATCCTATTAAGAAGCAATCATGTAAAGTCAAAGCTTGAACAGATTAGACTAGTAAGAAAGGAAAAGATGAACAATGTCGATAACGTTGGTACAATCTAGACCAGAAAGAAAAACGAAGACACAAACTGCTAACAAAATAGCGGAGAGAAACAACCGGAATATAATACAATGCCTGAAAAGAGAGAGAGAGAGAGAGAGAGAGAGAGAGAGAGAGAGAGAGAGACAGGAGAGGAAGGAGAAATAATAATCATATCTGCACTTCATGCCATTATTATATATATATTGTGATGATCTCCAAAACCAATCTGTAATAGCTGAGTGGTGTCCGAAAGGTGAATCTATAATAACCGATACTGACGAAGAATACATATTGACCATGCAATTAGGATATTTGTAAATTGTAGTTATGGGCAATTCCAACGTCACAATCCATTTTCTCTTTTAGTTTTTGCTTTCGCAGTAAACGCAATTGTTAATAGTACTTGCATAATTATATACTTTGGAAAATGTTTCCCATGCCTAGCTAATGATGAGCAAGGCCATAGCTTCTCCAATAAATGTCCTCTGCTTCCAAATGAGGCGCTCGTCTGATTTAATAGTGCTGAGTGGAGCCATTTCTTAAGATTTACGGCCATTCCATGATTGGCCGTAGAAGGCGATACAGAAAGCTTTGGCCGCTACGAAATATATGGAAATTGACCATTATTGAGACGCAATTATTACGCAATTTTTCTACTTAACCCTCTCAGTATACGATGATCCTATTATTCCTTATGCTTATTTTGTAACAAATAAATAGGGTCAGGATTCGAGCTTGGAAATGTTGGTGCTTTTGTCAACTCGGCCATAACAGCGGTTACATGGGAAAATATAAATGGGCATATATATTGTCTCTAAGAGTATTTGAGTGCTATAAAACCAAACAAATATCTTCCTCCCTTCACATGTGTCCATATTGTATTCTTCTGTAAAGGGCTAAGAATATGTCTACTTAGCTGTATCTTCATATTTTCCGAGAAAACAAAAATAGTATACTGTGCATGTATAAACAAAGAACACATGAATTGATAGAGCAACATATTATATTCATCCATGTAGATCTATGCATTACATTATCTCTCAACTATCCGTCAGTCTATATACCTGTTTGTGTTTATGTGTATATATATATATATATATATATATATATATATTATAGATAAAGTATGTACAGTTTTTTCGTAAGGAAGGCATATGGCAAAAAGTCTCAATAGTGTCAGATTCTATGAAACTACTCAATATATATATTCACCTTAGATTTGAGTTATTAATTAAATTATAAGGTTAAATATCTTGGCCACATAATTATTCGTGGACAGTTTACATTGAGGTGGCGTGAAGCCTGGAACGCATATGCAAGACCTTAACTGTACAATAGTGATAGGAGTAGAAAAAGGAACATTTTTGCCTTGTCATGAATCAAAAGACCCAAACACAGCATACATGTAAAGACACCATTTATGTTAACCTGTCAATATTGTCTAGGTCCAAGTCATCATTTTAGATACACCTCATTGTAAGGTAACCATTTCTGGCTGTAGGGACACCTGAATTGTGTGGTGATCATATTTGGTTGTAGAGATGTATCATCGTACGGTGACTATATTTGGCTCTAAGTATGCTTCAGTTGATGTGATACTTCCAGTTTATATATTCATAAATAATTACACCCAGAACATTTGTTAACATAACACAAAATAATAGATAGAGCCACACATGGTCACCATATGACGATACATCCCTACAGCCTAACATGATCACCACACAATTGAGGTGTCCCTACAGCCAGAAATGGTCACCATACAATGAGGACATGTATCTACAATGATCTGGAATAGTATGTCTCCACAACTCTCAGTTGGGAGAGGTCCTTGTCACTTACAATCCACGTCTCGCTTCCATACGAGAGTGTTGGGAGCAGCACACTGCTCCTCAGTAATTTTCACTTCTTGACTGACTGCACTTCCTTTTAGGATACAGTACAATTTGTCACCTTGTATCCCTCATCCATGCCAGACCAGACTACCCATCCTTCCCCACCTCACAACACATGCTCACTCTTGCCATCCCACACACCCGACCACAGCAAATGAGTCTCACTCACCCCGCACACGTCTATACAACCTTGCATCAATTTTTTCAACTCTTGGTCTGATCATTTATACCATTGGCATTGAAAGCGCAGACCCTGAGTACGCGGTCTTTCACCCGAATGACGTTTATGCCACTTCTTTGCTTACTTCCTCCACCCTTGCGGGATCCTGGCCTGTAGCATACCGAGCGCAGTTGTTTTCCAGGAGGACTTGGGGCCTGGACATAATGCCTCCAAAACAGGGCACGGGGGGGGGGGGGGGCGGCTAAGACTTGCTTACCGTATTAGTCAAACTTTTCCCAATTCGTTTAACTTGAACGCTAATGGCAGAACCTCTAAACTTCATTGGTTATTATACTGCCACTGCGCAAAGCTATTAGATTTATGTATTTATCTACTACGTATATACAGACGAACTACATACTTTATTTACGAAAGGAAAACAATGGAATTCTACACTAGTATAAGGTTATTTGTTAATTTTTTAAATTTGTATTTATTATAGAAAAATGTACAGTACTTAGAGATACTATTTAGGCGCTATAAAACATGCAATTTTTTTCCAATTTATTAGAGATAATCATAGTTTCGTTTTCTGATTATGTGTCACTAAAATTATAAAAGCTACATACAAGCATATATGGTAGTCCTATGTTTTGCATATGGTTGATAGTATTGTCGCCTAATGTGGAATTATGTTAACCCTTTCACGCACAGGACATGATTTGAGCTTATGCTGGGATACTTTAAAGCCTTTGTGATCATCAGGGGTGTTTAGAAACCCTTAGTTTAGTTACTTCAACCTCTGCAGTTGTCTTTGAGTTAACTGTGGGCAGAAAACTAATTTTGGAGAGGTAATTATAAGCTTGAGAGAACTCTATTTATTATTGCTAATCGACATCCCCTGTGTCCAAACTTGCATAAAAGGGTATATTTGAATGATTGCTTTAGTATAGCAAGTTTATATCCGTAAAGTTATCTACACCACACAAATTGTTTTGGTTTATGCTGTTTAGAAAACGATAAAATTCCACACACAGACACTAAAATTTAATAGGCTTGTTTATCCAGTTGGTAAAATGACTCGAAATCTCACCCTTTTCATTGTGTAATCATTAACATATTTCATTCAGTATGAACATTTTCAGAATTAAAATGTTAATCGAGATTGTGTAGGACTGTTCTTCGCTGATGTATAGAGGGGCAAATTCTTATCATATTAAAATCGTAGCTAGAATGCTTCTTATATCATGACAAGGCATTTATTGAGTTAACTTATTATATAATCCTCTATTGCAGTTCATTTACTCGTATGACATATCAAACAAACATAACTTCATTATTTCTCCAATAATAAGTTAATACACACTGTAAAGTTGTCGGTATATCAACAGAATAAAGTCTAGGGAATGAAACCGAAAATCAGAACATCTCCAGCTCCAGTCCTTCCCGCTATTCTTGGCTTTCAGTGTGCTGGCTTAATAAACCAGTAGGGTTGATAGCCTCTGAATTAATATTTATAATATCTAAATCATACTTCAGTATCAATACATTATGTATTTATACCCTTTACCGGGTGGATGGGACTCGTTAGCCTTGGTCGGCAACTCATCTAGGGGAGACAACCTTATACAAATCCGGGTGGATGGGACTCGTCAGCCTTGGTTGGCAACCTGTCTAGGGGAGTAAACCTGATACAAATCCGTACTGCTTACCTAAGGGTAAGGCAGGTTAGTGGAAGGATTAGCCGAACACCACTGTAGAAACATAGTGCTAACAAGATACACAGAGGGCCTCGGAGTCGGACGGATGCTAAATTGAGTGGTCAATCCTGTAAGTCCTTCACTAAACTGGCTCGGGTTGTCCCTCTCACAGGGAATAGGTCCGCTTGGGGGTATTCTGTGTATGGCCACCCTCGTAAGGGGAGTAAGGCGTCCGGCAATAGATAAGATAGATAGATAGACCTGGTAATAATCCTAAAGTAATGAGGACTGAAATTGAGGGTCATAGGGTAACAAGGTCTTAAGTTCGTATTACGAAAAAATCGTAAAGTTTGCATAAATTTCCTTCATAAAGCAACACCGAAACGTTGGATGAATTGTATAGCTAGAACATTAACCGGATGAACACACAACCTCCCTTTCTTCCACGTGTAAGAATGTGGGTATTGGAAATACCCGGATATGTAATGGATATAACACATTATAATACGAATTATAATTATTATTTGTTTTAAATTTAAAACTTGCAAACTAAACAAACCAAAACTGGGACAAAGACAATATAAAGGCAAAATAACTGATCAAAATCGTTATGTGGAAACAACGCTTACTAATATAAAATTTATGAAATAAAAGAACACAACCCGCCACATAGGGTGTACATCACTACATGAGCAAGTCAATCTGGTTCCCAAGCAAACTGATCGCACATATAACAATGCACCATCGTCATGTTCAAGGAATTTGTCAATGTGTGTTGTCCCTGCTCGGGCTCTGTCTCGAGTCGGCCATCATACAGCTATGGGGTATGTGCCTGAGCATATACATACAATACCGAAATAGTGTATGTGACTTAAGCTCCAAAGTCTTCCGTTCACTGTTATATTTAAACGGTGTACGGTCCCCCTGCAGCAGTAGTGGTGTAGGTGGGGCCGTAGTAAGTGACTCCTTCCATTAGCCTTCAGTCCGGCCAGAATGATGTGTGGCTCCATTACCTGCCCGCTAACCTGGTGGGACCGCTCTTTGGGGGCCAATCCTTCACGCCAAGAAGTTTTTGTTTTGTTTTTTTCAAGGTTTCCCCCGTGCTCGATATTTTTTGTCCGTTTAATAATTCTTTCCACCAGTTTCTCATACCTTTCTCGTGTGTGTCTGTGTGTACCAAGGAGTACAACGGCAATGGTTGAGGTGGTTTTGTAGTGTAGTGATGATTTTGGATTCAGAAAACTGTACAGAGGGAGTACAAAGGAAATTAAACTACAGGTTCAGTGACCCCTCATGGCTGCTTGCCCTCCAACACATTGATGGTCAAGTGTCCAAACAGTGGATTAGAGTGGGTAAGGGAAAAATGGAAAGGGAAGATTGCCCTGGGACAAATGTCCGTGGCAGGATTAGATGTTAGTAGGGGACAGTTGTTAGTAATATAAATGAGGAACAAACAATAATAAAAACTTAGTTCATTTACACATGCAGTCATTCGTTGATTTAAGGCAAGATGTTTGTCTAGGCTAAGTTTAAAAAATCAACGGTGCTGCAGTCTCGGGGAGCCCATTCCACAAGTTGACAACTCGATTTAAGAAGACATTCTTAGACTCATGCGAGTTAAAAGATTTATCAATAATATTGCAACCGTTCCCCAGCGTGTAATTTGATTGGTCGATAGTGAAATATTTATTACAGTTCATATTGTCGATGCCATTGATGATTGTGAACACTTTAATTAAGTCGCCTCTTAATTTACGCTAGCTTAAAGGAAATATATTAAATTATCTAAGACGATCCTCGTATGGTTTGTTATTTAGGCAAGGTATCATTTTGGTAACTTTACGTTGAACTCGTTCTAGCTTGTGTATATCTTTATGGTAGTAAGGGCAGCAGGATTGAATGCAATATTCCAGGAGATGGCGGACTAAGTAATTGTAAAGAGTTAGGATTACATCTTTGGATTTATACTCAAATTACCTGCCTATAAAGCCAATTATTTTGTTTGCCTTCTTAACAACTTCTGAACATTGTTGACTCGGTTTTAGGTCACTCGATATTGTTACTCTCAAATCAGTTTATCTGTCTACACTCTTAAGCTGGGTGCCGATCATTGAATAGTTTGCTTTCTCATTTCAGTTTCCGATATGGAGTATACTTTACATTTATCCGCATTGAAACACATTTGCCAAATTTGAGCCCAATGTGACAACGTATCTAAATTATGTTGCATATGGGTGTTATTCACAAATGGACTTATTTCGGCTTCGATTTTCAAGTCAAACCAAAATTTCAAACAAACGAAAACAATTATGGAGTAACCAGTAGCATGTTGCTCTTAAATGAGTATTATAATCGCGCTACAGTAGCATGCTAACATCGGTGATATATATTTCCGTGATAATAAATTTCCTTAGAAAAAAACGAATTTTTCAAAATGTTTGGCCTCTCGTCTTTACCTAACTGACTATTAGCTAAACTCACCTACCACAACATATTATTCCTAGACTTTGAATACGAACTGATGTGCATCATCTTTTTTCCGACATATATATAACTGACTACTCTAACTTAAATCTAGAAATGAACCAGGCAAATGTCCCTCAAATTCGTTTCTCTTGTAACTGTTAATGACAAAACTCTTTGGTTTTTCTTTTGCAATATTCAGCTATCTATGGCAGTCTTTTTATTCCTATCTATTAGCTTTTCACTTTCCTAACAATCGAGAACTACTCCTTTAACTCGGATCATATTTTATTACATCAATTGTTGTCTGTAAGATGTTCTTTTTATTTCACCTAATATAGGTGACATAGGCTAAATGTTTAAGTTGGCACGGCCAGGTCTATAATTTGTTTCCATTTGTTATGAGTGTTGCGTGGCCATTAGCCCCCATAAATATAATATCATTGGCAGTCTTGGGAGAGGCCAAATAAATCAGCTCAATTCGTCTTCTTGTTGTACCCCTGCTTCTATCCCCTGCAATAGTCTTGAAATTCGATGAAAGTAGTCAATTTGGGAGAAGGCTCATGTATTTCAGATATATTTGTTCAGATGGAGACAGCTCAATATGGACTCGGGATGCTTGATATTGTTGTTGAATATCAACTAGTCTCACAATCCGCCTCTCTTGTCCGCTACTATTCCCCAAAAATGTGGTGGGAATATGTTGGAAGGCTCTAGGAGTGGCAAGGAACAGGTCTAACCCAGCCAGTACCGTCTTTTGCTCTGCCTATTCACACAGACAGGGAAAATAGTAAAGGCGAGACAAGTAATAATTTTGATCACCCCAATGCCTCGAATGCTAGAGTTGGGACAGAGGAAGTAGTAGGGGGTGAGGAAATGAATTGTAGTAGGAGATGAAGGCATCGGGGCTTGACCCAACATGCGTGTGTTGTACACTCCTATTTTAGTTCTGTTTGAGGAGAGAGGGACAGACAGGACGGACGAACGTAGATAGACAAGGAACATAGTAAAGGGGAGACAAATAATCAAATTTACCCCAGGATACCACCATGCCAAAGCCGATTTCACACTCCAAGTACCCACTTTTACGTCTGGGTGGGACAAGGCTAACATGAGAGAAAGCCAGCCCAATGACTCATAATCAATCCTGGTGGCTAACCAAGTTCTCAATCTCGTGTTTTAGGAGGTAACAGGAAGTCACCAACCAAGTCCCTGAATTAATTTGAGCCACAACGAAATCAGGTACTCCTTTTCCTCTGATTGAGACGAAACTACACAGGGATAACACTCTTGGGCTACTTGGACCCTGGTGGCAAGCCAAGGAAATTTTACCCACCCCATGCATGTGTGGTAACATCTGGTGTGCTAGTACCGGGTGTTCACCCATCCAGCTACTGCTGCGCTGGTACTGGGTCCACCAAACCCATCCAGCAACTGCTGTGCTGGTACCAGGCGGTCACCCATCCAGCTACAGACCAGACCCTACGTAGCTTAATCCCGCTGATCGAAACCAGCGTTGCCAACCACGCAGGCCAGGGTTGCCACGTCTCCGCCTATTTTCCTCACTCCCCTGAGTCATGCCAGCTCGAGCGCTGATTGGCTGAGCCGACTGGCCCAGCTGACAGGTGCCCAGGCGGCTCCTTTTGTACTTTCTTTTATTTGTAATAATTTTCGCGCAACAAGTTTCCTACATTAATGGGTGGCTTACAAGAATATAAGGCTTGCACCAGAGGAATAATGTTCTCTTTGCCGGATTGTACCAGGTGAGAAGATGATAAAAGTGAGTGATATGCCGCCGACCAATCAGCGTGTTTGATCAGGCCGATGCATCACTTGTTCCTTGTCCCAAAATGCTGGTTGCTGATTGGTCACTTGTTCAGCATCATATTTCGTCTCACTTAGGTCGTGAATCTGATGAACTTTGAATGCTGGTAAAGTGTCAGATGCTGGTCGTTGATTAACTGGCGGTTTTGGCACCACATCTATTATTATTATTCATTTACATAGCCTTTATTGTATTGTTTTGTTGTGGTAATTTTCATATTCAGTTGCTTGTAACATTGTAATCCTAATCCCATTAGGGGTCGCTCTATTTGATTGCGTTTTCATGTATGGAATTCCTCTTTTCTCACAATAGTCATATTCCCTTTATATGCACAATTTGTTTTACCTGTGCTTCCCTTCTCTATGTCGTTACTGTTAGCTTTGCCTTTTGTCTCATTACACAGATAAATATTGTTTAAATGCGGATTTTCCTTTCCATATAGATTAATCATTCGTATCTCCCTTGTATTCTGCATATTGTATTCAATTAACGTCTTTCTGTTTTATCCTCAAAGTTTAATTTCGATATATTTGTCGCTTTCCTTGATTATCTCAATTATATATGGTTAATAACTACATCATTACAATACTTGGTGATTTGTTATCGGGTCTAAACATATAATTAATCTGTATTTCATGCATTACGCAATTCACCAATCTCCTAGATAGTGATAACAAATATCTGGTTTGATAGTGAAGTGGAGAGCGTTCAATCCACTGCTCAGGTATGAAGGTTTTTTGCATACATTGGTAGCCAGTACCATATTCCTTGAGCAAATAAATGGGTAATAGTCTTTTAGTAATATAGTCTACTATACAGTATAGTACGTCTGTGTACGTAAAGAGCTTTTGAATCTCTGAGCAAGGACTAGAGAGAAATGGCGCTTAATGAAAGCAAATACGTGTCCCTGATACTTACACTAAGTAGCAACTGTTACGACCAGGGCTCCTATAAAACAAGGGCTCTTAATCATTGGACTAGAAAGGCTCACAGCCACAACGGTAACACTAGATCCAACCCTCTAACTTATAATGCCGGCGCACAAAAAACACCTATACCCTCCAGAGTTAAATCTGCGATGACGGGGTATCCTATAACTCGGTATAAATGCACTACTACTACAGGCTGATGATCTCTGATACAGCCTGATCACAACAACATACAATTACGTTAATAAAGTATACAAGGAAAAAGATAAAAAGCTTATTTAAATCACTGCAATGATTTAATGCAAACTAGAAGGTATATTTAAAGTTACTCTAAACAATAATAAACTGTCACTCCTATATTAAAGAAAGTGAACGAAAGTCCTAAAGCATCGAGCAGGAATCTTCTGAAGAAAGTCTGATGCTGCGTAAGATGATCGAATCGGATTTTGAACTGTTATCTATATAGCAGGAACAAGATATGACAAGTGTAGGGACATACAGGGTTAACTGACACGGGAATAATAATAAATGCGCAATAGTATTGTCTCCAACAACAAAAGAAGGACTTCCTCAGGCAACTCAAAAAGCCTGCTTGGGTTGTGCAACTCAACAACAACCAAGGCTTACAGTCAACGTGAATACAAATGCTGCATACATAACATAAGAGCTTATGATCCTAATCGGGTGTCTGCTAGGCTAATAAAGTCTAGCTGGGATGTAGTAGGCTAGGAAACAATGGCTGAGCAAGCGGCTCGTAGCCTAGCGAAGTCCTTAAGACTGTGCGGCCAAATTACGTTAAATGACGGGATGCTCTCTTGAGAGATCCAGATCGCTAGTATCTGGTTCTCTCCTGGCGACCCTCTCAAAGTCAAAACAAAACGAGTTAGCACAGTGTTGGGTGGCAGAGGCAAAAGCCCTCACTCGCAACACAGTGCTAAACTCACAAGGTCAGAAAGACCACCTAGGCTTCCCACGTCTCCGTTGCAATTGTACAGGCTCAGCAAAACCTGTTACACATCGGAAATCACAACACAAGTAGCCTTACCCCAGTCTAGCATTAAATAGCCCAGCAGACAGCCAAGGATAGGTAGGGAGACACCGTGAGTGTGTCGAACCTCTACAGACAAAATGGTAACCCCTCCAAAATGCCTAACTAAACATATAATATCTGAGAGCTTCAGCATATAATACGATGGCCGATACATGAAATCGTGCAGAACCAAAGGGGAGTTATGATATTAAATAGAGAGGAAGAATGAGAGGTAAGAAGTTGAGAGAGAGAGAGAAAGTGCTCTATAGGTAGAAGTCGGGGACAGGTGGCAAGGGTATGACCAGGGTATGCTGGTCAGGCAAGCTCTGAAGAGAGTAGCTCCTCGGGACCCCTCCAGGATCACACACAAAGGTATAGTGGTCCGCCAATCACAGGCCGCTACGTCACCAGACAGCAGAAGGCGCCAGGAACCACCAGCCAATCAAAACCGAGAGAAAGACACGCGGGCGAGGGACTCCTCCGAGAGGGAGGAAGGAGGAGGGAAAGCAACACTCTCCTTCACTACTATGCATCTTATGTTCAACTCATGATATAAAATATAATGCATTGTCACAGGCGAAAATAAAGACCACTTCTGTACTGCCTGTGACATGACGATTCACAAGAAAGAAAGTACAACATTGTAGATAGACTGTAGCCAAATACATTGCCCTGGCGAGCGCTAGTGGCTACCGGGAGGCGATTCTGCCAACGTTGGCAGGCGTCACACCCCGCCCAAGATATAGGACGCTCAACATTAGGCAAGCACGATATCTAACAAGGCAGAATGCCGACAAGACCCGTCACACAGCCACTCCGCCAGAAATGAAATGCAAAGCTCAATCTTACATAAAACAACATCTCAACATAAAGAAAATCTTATAACCCCTCCCAAACATAATAGTATAATTTTAGCCTGCTATGCTCCCAGAGCGAGCTTCACAGAGCCCAGCCTCCTAAGTGAAAGACAGGTTCAACTTAGGACTTTAGCTATAACATTGGCAACTTACAATTAACTGTCAAAAGAAAGAGTTTTTATGTGATTTATTTTTATTTTTAATATGTTTATGGTGGCTGCACTTACAGGGGCAAGCCTAGTTTTTCTCCACTCTCAACACACACTGACTGAACGGCGAGGGTTCTCCTGCAAACAAACCCCCCGTGACAAACAATCAGCCAAAACATTATCAGTGCCCTTAGCATGCCACACATCCAACTTGTGTTCCGGCAGCACAACAACACCTGACACTGATAAACTGCCCAGTTCATCACAAGACTGGCATTTCTCTTCGCTCTTTCCGGCAACGGGACCTGCCAAAAGCCTTTCACTAGTTCTACCTTCGTGATAGGCGATGCAGCCCCGATGCGGTCTATGGTGTCGTTAACTCTCGATAAGGTATAGGCGTCTGTCAGGGATAATGCACACACACTGATCTTGCCACTTAACACAGGTTGTAAAGTTACAGGCAACGACATTCTTTATCCCTCAGACCCTTTTTCCACATGTCGTCTAGCTCTGTTTTCACGACAGGCTTTTTAGCAGGATTTATACGGTAGGGAATAAAACTGAGCCTTGCACTGTCTCCAGCCTCCATGTCGGATTCTACCCCGTACATCAGGCCTGGAGGAGCAACAAACATGTGGATGCACTGCCACAGCCTAGTAAACAACTTATCTTGCAGAACAACATGCCTAGTGCCCTCCCACAACCCAGCCGAGACCGCAGCTTCTAACCTGTAGTCTCCCTCCTTCTCCACCTTCGTCCCTAGAACAGCCAGGTCATGAGAGGGACAATCAGTACCACCTGTGCAGTCACTCCCATAGTTCATTATTGCTAAGGCTTCCCCGCCGATACCGTACATGCGCACCCTCGCATTCCTTACGACTACATCTGCCTGCGCAGCATCACCGCTTTTAGCGACATGGCCAGATACAGTCGGTCTATGGTAGGGCTGTTGCATTCGACCAGAGCAGCATTGGGAGGCTATGCGACGACCGGGCACTACGATGCCACAGCCAACCCCACCAATCTGCTCAATGTCCTCCTTCTGACCACCACCCTTGGCAGCCATGGGTCGACCCTGACCTGACAACCATGTCCAAGCCTCGTCGCCCACCTTGAACCGCTGAAACAACGAGGCTAACGGTCTCCCAACATTCACGTGACCTGCCCGCGGAACATCTTGCACCGCCTGAGTTGTGAGGCTCGGGTGTTCGGCACGACCAGTGGGGTGCTGAACTGAGCTGGTGCTGCACACTGCTGCTCAGGCAGGTGCTCTAGCGCTTCCACAGCCACCAGACTCGTGTCCCCCGCCCACTGCTCCGCCGAGGCATAACAATCCCTACTCTCCTCCACCTGTGCCCTACTGCCCCCCTCTCCTTCTCGTAGGCTATGTATACTTTCTGGATTCCTTATATATTTCTAGTCAATGTTTAGGCCTACTATTCTATTCCTATTCATTACTTTCTCTACTGGCAATAACGCCGCAATATATAGGCCTAAGCCAAATGACAAACAATTCAAATTTCGAAGGAGTGAACATAAGATAAAACAAAAAAATCACATCATCTCACAACCATTTATATTCATTCATGCAAAGAAAACCTACCTAGGATATTTTCCTTTACTACTTATCACTCCCTTTCCTCATTATTGCTCAAAGAAAGATATAAGGCCACTTTTAAGCGTTACACTTTATTCAACTCAGTCATCCTGAGGCAAAATATATTCCTCCGCCAAAGTGGGGGTCACATTTGACAGGGAGGCGGCACGCTTGAAAAGTCTACCCCTTGGCGCAAATTTCCCTGCATTTCATCAACAAGCACTCGAGCAGGGCATTTAAGGTACGGCAGGCAAGGTCATAACAACAGCAATAACCTCGCTACTGCTTTAAAACCGCCATCTACCCAATAAATAGGCCTATCTGGTAAATATGACTATATTTCTGCATCATTCGTGGACTTTCCTCTAACTTTCACTCTGTTGAGCACCATCTCTCCTCCTACAAACCTGATCTTCTCTTCCTCACCGAAACTCAGGTGTCTGTAGCAACATCCAGCAGCCCCTTCTCTGTATCCTCCTACTTTCTCTATCCTAGTTTCAAAGCCAAAGGCAGATGTTGTGCATATGTGCACAACAAACTCACTTGCTCTCGTGTTCCCGATTTCGACTCCTCTGAATTCTCAACTTTATGGCTCAAACTTTCCTGTCATTCTCTTACTAAATATTTCTGTGCTGTCTATCTTTCCCCTAACTCTACCAACTTTCCCAAATTCTTTGACTATCTAAACTCTACAGTGGAACACATTCTATCCATTTCTCCTTTCTCAGAAATCTCCATCTTAGGAGATTTCAACGTTCACCACCGCCAATGGCTCTCCTCTCACACTACTGATCCACCTGGTGAACAAGCCTACGTCTTTTCTATCCTAAATGACCTAGAGCAGTTAGTTCAGCAACCCACCCGTATCCCGGATCGCATCGGAGATCGGCCCAATATTCTTGACCTGTTTCTAACTTCTAACCCTTCTTCTTATACTGTCGACCTTTTCTCTCCTTTGGGCTCCTCCGACCATAAACTTATCTCTGTCACCTGTCCTATCTCTCCAGTACGGCCACCCGATCCTCCTAGCCGGCGGCGCTTGTGGCACTTTGGCGCTGCCGACTGGGAGGCTCTTCGGCAGTACTTCTTTGATTTCCCATGGAATGATTTCTGCTTCCGTGGCCGAGGACCCTCGGAGAGTGCTGAACGCATTACCGAGGTAATCCTATCGGGTATGGAAGCATACATTCCATTCTCTTTCTCTCAGACTAATGCTAAAAAATCTTGGTTTACTCACACCTGTTCTACTGCTGTCCGCAATAAGGAGGAAGCATTCAAACGGTACCGACCCTTAAAACTCAAGACTCTCATTCTTCATATGTTTCTGCCAGGAATCAAGCCAAATCTGTTCTTCGACTTGCCAAACACTCTTTCATCAATAATAAATGCACTGAACTATCCAACTCTAGCTCTTCCCAAGCTTTCTGGCATCTACCCAAAAACCTCTCCAACAATTTCTCTTCCTCGTCTTTCCCTCCCCTTTCCCACTCTGATGGCACAACCATCACTTCTTCCTCTGACAAAGCTAAACTCTTCGCTCAAACTTTTGCTAGAAACTCCACCTTGGATGATTCCGGTGCTATTCCTCCCTCTCCGCCCTCCTCTCTCTTACTTATGCCTAATATCCTAATCTCTTCAAAAGATGTACTTTCTACCCTCTCTGGGCTTAACACTAATAAGGCGTACGGTCCGGACGGTGTTCCTCCTGTTGTTCTCAAACACTGTGCTTCCGTGCTGACTCCCTGCCTAGGCAAACTCTTTCATCTCTGTCTATCCTCTAACGTCTTCCCTTCATGCTGGAAGTTTGCTCACATTCAACCTGTCCCAAAGAAGGGTGACCGCTCTCAACCCTCCAACTATCGCCCAATTGCTCTCATTTCTTGTCTTTCTAAAGTTTTTGAAACTATTCTTGCTTCCAAATTTCTTAAGCATTTCTCTTCTCATAATCTGCTCTCAGATCGCCAGTATGGCTTCCTTAAGGGTCGCTCTCTACTGGTGATCTTCTTTCATATCTTACTAACTCTTGGTCATCCTCCTTTCGGGACTTCGGTGAGACTTTTTCTATTGAACTAGACATATCGAAAGCCTTCGATAGAGTCTGGCATAAATCTTTAATTTCTAAACTACCCTCCTTCGGTTTCTATCCCTCCATCTGTGCCTTTGTCTCTAATTTCCTTTCCGGCCGTTCCATAGCCGCGGTTGTGGACGGCCATTGTTCACTTCCTCACCCTATAAACTCCGGTGTTCCTCAGGGCTCTGTCCTATCTCCTATTATCTTTCTAATTTTTATAAATGATCTCCTTAACTGTACCTTAATTCCCATCCATTCATACGCAGACGACTCAACCTTACACTACTCCATTACTTTTTCAGAACGCCCCAGCCAGCAATCCCTCAACGACAAACGTAATGAAGCCATATAACTCTTAAATTCTGATCTAAATAGTATTTCCAATTGGGGCAGAGAAAACCTTGTTAACTTTAATGCTTCCAAAACCCAATTTCTCCATCTATCTACCCGTCAGGATCTCCCAGCGGACTATCCCTTATTCTTCAACAACACAAAAATCAACCCTTCATCTTCTCTCAATATTCTTGGTGTCTCTTTTTCTTCTGCTCTCATTTGGAAGGACCATATTACCAGTCTTGCTAAGGCAGCCTCCCAGAAGCTGGGTATGCTCAACCGCCTTATGGGGTTCTTTTCTCCTGCACAGCTTCTTGCTCTGTACAGGGGCATACTGCGCCCTTGTATTGAGTATTGTTCACATGTGTGGGGAGGTTCCTCTCACACCGCTCTCCTAGACAAGGTTGAAAGGAAGGCCTTTCGTATCATTAACTCCCGTCCACTCACCAACTCTCTGCAATCTCTCTCTCTCCGCCGCAATGTTGCATCTCTCTCGCTATTCTATCGCTACTATAATAATCAGTGTTCCTCAGAGCTATCCCAGTGCATACCACCTCCTTTAAGTAGGGCACGTGGTACCCGTCTTGCAACTCAATCCCACCCCTACTCTGTGCAACTCTCTAACCCAAGAGTGATATGTTACTCTCAAACTTTCTTCTACTCAACAGCTGAGCTCTGGAACTCTCTCCCAGAATCAGTTTTTCCCGCTTCCTATGACTTAAATTGCTTCAAACTCCGTGTGTCCAGGCATTTTGGCTCGAACGTCCCTTGATTTTGGCCCTGCCACTCTTTCAACTATGGGGTAGGCACTCGCTATAGGCAGTTATGCCTTTTGCCTCCCTCAATCACAAAAAAAAGCCTAAGGAACTCTTGCCTTCTGCTATTTTGAATAGGCCTAGGCCTAGTTTGTCCCTCTCATGTCTTCAGTAATATTAGGATGTTTATGATAGTTGTAATATATTCTACGTTGCTCTATAGAACTGACGGCGACTTTAATTTGATATAGGCCTAGGGCCTAGCCTATGAATTTTATTTTATAGCCTAGGGTACCGGTAGTAGGCTATAGGCCTAGGCTATAGATTAGGATATGACCCATTTTGACATGTATTCTCACAGAAGACACCCGGGATAGAGGCTGTTCAGCCTATGAGCCCCGGCTCACGACAATTTGTCATACTCATTAGGGCAGGGCTAGGGTTCAAGAGGCTCAGATTATACAGGGTGTCAATCCACAAAATGTGAATTTTTATTATTTTGTTATCATTAAAGCACGACGGAGCGGGGAGCGCCGAAGGCGCGAGCTCTAGGGTGGTCCGGGGGCATGCCCCCCGGGAAAATTTTGAAAATGTGGGTGTATAAAACAGCATTTCCTGCAATCTAAAAGCAATCAAGATGGAAAATATAGGCCTAGAGACCAAAATTATGTCAATTTAGGCCTATTTTTTTTTTTTAATTAGGCCTAGGCCCATAGCCTACTATACATACATACATACATATATATATATATATATATATATATATATATATATAGCGCAACGGAGCGGCGAGCTTTAAAGGAGTCAGGGGGCATGCCCCCCCGGATTTTTTTTGAGAATTTAGGTGTCTAAAACAGCATTTCCTGCAATCTAAAAGCAATCAAGATGGAAAATAGGATAAGAGTTTATCACCAACCAGTGACGGGCCCCATCGATGATTATTAGTGTGTTATCACTTTCATGAACGATACTTTGTTGGTGTATATGTACTTACCGTCGCAAATTCGCTATAAGTGATATACGAGAAACTGTAAGAAATACCTCCGTGTCGATGGCCGCGGCGCAATAGTACACAATGGCCGTCGTTCGGGAGCTCTTACCCTCAATCTTTCAGTCGAACGTCACTACACCTAGCGGTCTTTTTAGGAATCATAGCATGAACCAATCACAGCCTTCCATCAAATTATCAACCAATCACACAGTCTTTCAGTCGTCACGTCACGTCACGCCCCTCGCCGGCCCGGGCGCCGGGCGGGCTCAGTTTGAAGATGGAACCCTAACATGGAGGTCGTGGTGGTATGTGCTACGAGTTTTTCAGGTAATTTGTTGTACTTTGGTATTTTTATTTACTGGATCAGTCTGAAGATGTTTTTTTCTTTGATATACAGTGTTGTTTAATACCAAGGACTGTCGCATTTTACTATTTTCCCATTAGCCTATCCATCAATCTTAAGACACGGCCCCCCCCCGATAGTGGGGAGGGCTATGAAGATCAGGGAAATTACGGGGTAAAAGCCGTAAATAAAGGGGTAATATTGGAAGAACTCTGAAAATACAATATTGAAAAGTAACAAAACCTGAAAATAGAAAAACGCGAGCCAAGTTTTGACCAAACTTGGCTCGGGTTTTTCAATTTTTCAGAGTCCAAAATCACAGTAGGCCTAACCTCATTTCGAAAGTTGGCTCGTTTTTCTTTGGCAAAAGTTGGCTCGGATTTAAGGGATTTAGCGGGTTAGGTTAACCCCATAATACTAGGTTAGGTTTGGTTAGGTTAATGACAAAACTTGGATCGGATTTCATGTATTTAGCGGGGGTGTGGGGGCGGCAGCCCCCACCCATTATACTAGGTTAGGTTAGGCTACTGTTAACCACATTCTTACTGGCTTTATCCACGTTGAAAAACAAAAAAACCCGAGCCAACTTTCGAAATGAGGTTACTGTAATTTTGGAGTCTGAAAAATTTAAAAACCCGAGCCAAGTTTGGTCAAAACTTGGATCGGGTTTTTCCATTTTCAGGTTTTGTTACTTTTCAATATTGTATTTTCAGAGTTCTTCCAATGTTGCCCCTTTATTTACGGCTTTTACCCCGCAATTTCCCTGATCTTCATAGCCCTCCCCACTATCGGGGCCGTGTTTTAAGATTGATGGATAATGGGAAAATAGTAAAATGCGACGGTCCTTGGTATTAAACAACACTGTGTATCAAAGAAAAACCAAAAAACAACAAAAAATAACCTGAAAAACTCGTCACTGGTTGGTGATAAACATTTACCGAAAATAGGCATATAGAGACCAAAATTATTGTGCCAATTTATTTTTAATTAGCCTATACTGTGTATGTATAGGCTACTGTGTATATATGTGTATATATGTGTATATATATATATATATATATATGTGTATATATATATATATATATATATATATATATATATATATCCTATATACAGTATATACCAACTTTTACCTCCGGATATTGGGCCACTTTAAGCCTAGCGATTCAACCGTTCAACACTGTGAACTTGTGAAGCCAGTTCTTATTCCGGACTGTGAAGGAAATATATAGATTATTGGCTAGCCTACATAACAATTTAAATTTTGGGTGCGGCTGTGCGGGCGTACCGCCACCCTTGTTTACACTATGCGGAGCGGTAGTGGACGCTTGCCATCATGTTCCCGTCTATTTTGACTGCCTTTCGATACAATAATATGTTGAGGGGGCATTCACAATGCCTAGCCTAGCCTATATGAAAAAAAATATATATAGCCTACTAGGCCTACTACTATGGTAATACTAGGATAGGTTAGGTAAGGTTGTTAGGTTAGGCTAAGCCGCTAATGTCTCTCTAAAACATTGTAAAATCCGGTTCACATCTAGATTGATAGACTTTTGTCAGAGGGGGCGGATTACCCTGCAGCAGTGCAGCCCATAGGCTATAGGCCCTAATCCATTTCCGCATTTTGCCACCTAGGCTATACAGTCTATACCACATCACTTACCTCGTTGTACCTTCCTGTAACCCTGTTAAATACAAATTACAATAATAGGCCTATTTTGTTTTAGCTCGTATAGGTCACAGGTGCAATTATAGAAATTTACTGGCCTAGCTGCCTAGGTTAGGCTAGTTATCCAAAATACAAGAATAAGTTAGGAAAATAAAAATAATCCTCATAGGCTAGGCCTAGCCTATACGGTAGGCCTAGACATCTATAATCCATAGGTCTAGGCAGCACTAACTTCACCAAGCCTATTCCAAAACTTAAGAGTAGGCTTAGGCTAGGACCTAGGTTAGCTTAGTCTTTAAAAGAAAAAAATACAGGAATGTTAGGTTAAATAGGCCTAGGCTTGGCATATAGCCTAGGCCTACACTAAAATCCAAAGGTACCGGTAGGTTACGAAACAAAATTTACGATAAAAATATATTATAGGCCTAGCCTATAGGCTAGCCTAGGCCTATTCCCACAAGTAGGCTAGGCATAGTCATATCTGTAATTTAAACTCCAAGGCTAGGCCTAAATAACACTTACCTGGCTAGCCACTAGGCTTAATTTCTTCCACTGTCCACCTACACAATGGCACAAAGTAACTAAAATACATTTGTTTCCGCATTAGGCAGGCTATACACGAATATCACTAGGGGCCTAGTGCCTGATTAAACACCGTTATCTAGAGATCTCAGCCTGTTTTTTTTCAACTGTAATTATATAATAAGGCCTTATATCACACGAAAACGCTATACAGTTATACACATGTGGTGTAAACGAAAGCTTAATACAATATGGCGTACGTCTCAAAATGTTTGAATCAAATGATAACGTGAAATTAAATAAATATTGTTTATCATTACATCGCAAAACCACACAAGATTTTCATGAAGGGGACTCCAGTGTTCAAGATATTAATGTCTATATTGCATATGACATTTACGTTGGAATACACGAATGAAGCTGTTACGACTGAGGGTTAAATATATCAGGGTTCTTATTCATTGGACTAGTAATGGCATAAATGCTACAACGGAAAGCGCTAGATCCAACCTCTGATGTATATTCCCAATGAACAAAGAACACAAATACTCTCCAGAGTTCTATATGCATAATAGGTTCTTAAACTCTCAATAAATGTGCGTCTACTCTAGGCTTAATGTTATGTGAAAACAGCCTATTACTACCTATAACCGAAGGTGCTTGGTTATGGTATGCAAAGTAAGGTGGTAAGAGAAGTTACAGCTTACGTTACTTTAATCAATAAATGTCAGGCACTCCGGCATGAAAGAAAGTGCACTAAAGTCCTTCAACACCAACAAGGAATCTTCTTTAAATGTTAGATGCTATCAAGATGCTCGAATCGGAAATGTAACCCAAAAAGGCAGGCAGCGGAACAATGCTCGTGCAGGCTATGCACACAAAAAGGCAGGAGATATAATGCAGTCGGAGCCAAGAATATCCTAAACACTACAACAATAATAATCGCCACGACAATGCAGTATTCCTATCAACAAAAAGAGCCTAAGTCGTTTGTGTCTCAATACATCAAACTAGGCTGCGAAATGCTTGTGTAATCATAAACGGGTATGCATAATAAGAATAATTGGTTTAATATACTTAATGTCTACTATGACTGATAAAGTCTAGCTAGTCAATGATACGAGATGCTGGTGCGCATGGCATGCCGCATAGCCTAGTGCAAATCTCAAGTCTGTGCGTCAAGTATTACGTTATAGTAAAGGGTAGCTCTCTTGAGAAACCTTAATACCGAAGTATTAAGCGTTCTCCTGGCGTACCTCAAAGACAAACAACGAGCTTAGAACAGTGCAGAATGGTATAGGCAAAAAGCCCTCATTCGTGCATGCTCTACTCTCAATGGCACACAGACTAGAATTTACCCAATCAACTCCAGTTCTCAGGTATGTCGTGCAGCTTTTAACTAAAGCAGCACCCATCGGAAACAATACCTTATAGTATCAGACTCCTAGTCTTGCATTATCTAATCCAGCAGAACACTAATAATTATAGGAAGCGGTACTGAACAATATGAATGCCAACCAATGCTTCGTGATCAACTTGTCTTAACAACTAAACATACATGGGTTATATAAGACCGTAACGCACAATACAACTGGCCAGCATGAAGCTGATTATGCAGAGTTAACCAGAGGGGGTATAATATTAATAAAAGGTGGTGAAAGATATGGAAAATAAGAGAGATAGGCAGAGGAAAAGGTTCTCAGGTGCAAAGAGGGAGACAGATATCAAAGGGATAAGAGGGAGAGAGTGGCAAGAGAGCTGTATATATACTAGCCTTTCTGGACTGCCCATGACACGAACTTTCATATGAAAGAAAGCACACAATAATACATCAACTGTAGCCACATCCACTGCCCTGGCGATCATAGCGAGTCACTGTAGGACAAGCCATGCGGTTCTAACGGAGTGGTTAACGTCACAAAGCCTATAGGCATGACTAATTCCATTTATCGTAGAATTGTTGAACCACTTATCGTATCACAGAATATATGAGACTCCAAACTTTTGAGATACGTTTTGAGATGACCAAACTCAAGCCACCTTGTTTACCGCTGCAGGGTTTCAGACGAGAGACCTATTCCCACTTAGTTAATCATTAATACTAAATATACTGTTATATTTACATTTTTTTTTGTTAGTTTGAATGTGACAAAATGGCCAAAACAATGCTATTCCATGTTAATTGTTTTGTATTCCATTACATATTCATTCAAGTCTTAGCACAAAATTACCATGATTTGACACTGTGGTTATATGGTGCCAATTTTAAATAACTGTAAAGGTATAAGTGGCATATGTTTACCCCAACATATTCGTAACTTGACCATAACTATTAGAAATTGGCTAATATATTGAAATGGATAGGAAACTATCCCTCTATGTAAACAAATGAACACACACATAGCACAAATGAGTAACGGTACATAAACAGGGCATACAGTATTTTGTTTTGTTGAGTTGTATGTAGGACAAGCTGAAGGTTGCCTTTGTAGATTATAATGTGCGGTACGTCTATATGAATACAAGGATTAGGATAAGACATAATATTATATATTGATCTATGCCCACCTGGATATCTTCCTACAACCACCATAGTGTTGTCACACCTTTAGGAACGAAGATATTCGAAGTTATCCAATGGAGTTGATCTTTACTTTACCCTTTTAAAAGATAATGTAGTTAATGGGAACGATATACATAATAGTCAAGGCATAATGCCCGTTTATAATTTCGGTCTTTTCAATACCGGTACGGATACAAGGGAACCAACCTTAGTTCATATTTGGAGAACCAGGTTATAGTGTTGCGGAGGTTTATGCCTTCATACACATGGCGAGTTTACTTGACTTCAACAATGACTATTTTACACATTCCCCCCTGCCCCTGGCCCTGCCAACTTGGCTAAGTGATACAATTTTAATCGTCCTGGTACTAATATGGAACCTCTCTGATGACAAATCTAATGCTACTGTCGCTCATGGTCGAGTGAATACGGTGCCCAACTCTCACAAACATACCTGAGTGAGTGGGTTCGAATCCTGGTCAGGATACCTCGCTCCCAAGTTACCAACCTCAGCCTGTCAAACATTACATAACCTTACTCTTCCGCACATTAATTACAATATATGTTATGGTAAGTATTATACCTTCGAAGATCGAGGTATATAAGTCCAAAAATTGTGTGACACATAGAATGAAATGGCATCTCTCTCACAGATACTCATAGATGATGTTTATACTTCGATGCCAATACAAATAACAATAATAATAATAATATTAATAATAATAATGTAGATTTAATGTTTGGTCTTGTCACTTCTTGAATAGGTAGTAGTAATTCATGACTGTCTAACTTATGGAATACAGTTATACAGTACAATAATTCCGAAGGGAAATTGATTGAAATCTAGAAGAGAGAATTCATGCTGTTTGTGATTATGAAATGGCCAAGATTATTCCAGGAAGAACGCTGGAGAGGAAGGTTTTTCATCGCAACGAATATCCAGGCTCCAGCATCAGTAAGGTGGAGAATCGGTAAGAAATAAGCCTACAGTTAAAGTATCCTTCTCCTACCTGCATATACTGTATTATCCACCCATCCACAATGAAAATTAAAAGAACATTAGGCTTCTTTAACTATTGGAACTTGTTCGACTATTTCGATTTAGGGAATGTCTGACCTTATAGTTTCTGCACGAGAGGCTGCAATTTTGAAATATATAAACTCCCTAGTAGGCTACTTACCAAATTTAATTGACTATTATAAATGCATAATCAAAATTGCTGTACTAATTCGTATCTCCAAATCATTTTCATTTGGGCAACTTTCCAGTCAAACAGTAGGCTGGATAGGCTTTCCCTAATGATAGGTCTTGTATTAAATTAGGCCTACTATCTTAATACACTTTTATATATGGTTATTTAAAATTGGCGCCTTGTATAAGCAGCCAATGACAGATTAAAAAGAAGGCCAATATTCTGCTCCCGAAATATCAACGCTTGTAAAAATAATGTATGTGTCATATAATAATGTAAGAATGCATTACAAGTTTCTCTAAATAGCTTTTATTAATATAATTATTTTAAAATGGTAAACATTGACATATTAAATGAATATCGCCTCAAATAAATGGCATCTATATAATGTTGACTGATGTAAACAAACAACATGTCGTGGACTATCGAGAAGCACGCAAAGAAATATCGCATCACGTATAGCACCATATAAGTTTTAATAAGGGTTTTGTATCAATAATAATATCAAACACGGAAGCTGTAAGGTCTATAGACATCATTCATGCATACAAACGTTAATGTGATCTATAAACTAAGGATTTATAGCCTTAAAACTGAAGGCTATCAGAGACTCAAGTACGATGTTTGCGTGAAATGATAACTTATAAGTATCATTTATCATTTCATTCTAGTCCAGTTCCAACAATATTCTCTGACCCCAGTCCCGCCATATTGCTGAACAGTTCGTGTAGACAGTAATTGTAATAGCATTTGTGTGTGCTTTAAACTGTCATAGAATTTAGTAGTGTTTACATATATAAGGCCGAAATCACCTAGATATTGGAGACTATTGCCTGACAAGTGATATTCGTGTGTATGCTGAAAATAGTGTTACATCAGTGCGGGCACGGTGACCAGATTCCAGACCCCCATTGTTTCAGATCTGTGTGTTAGTGTTACTGTGCGTTACTGAGAATTTCTCATTATTTCTGGGAATCTGGTTCTGGTAGGCTAAGACTCAGAGCCCCCACCTCTTAACCCGGGAACGGCGAAGGTCCTCAATTCATTATTAAGGTAATTATTAAGGTAATTATTTATAAGGTGACCTTTTTTTCTAGTTATTAAAAACGTACTCTAGCCTATGGTGTATTATATGATATATAGAAGCAATAGAACTGTTAAAATGACCTGGGATGTGTATATTAAACTTAGCCTAGACCAACATTCCTGTATTATTATTTTTTTTTTGTAAGGCTAGGCTAGGCAGCTAGGCTAACCTAGCCTAGGCTACTCTTGAGATATACAAGATATATAGATTGCAGGATATGCTGTTTTAGATACCTCAATTCTCAAAAAAATTCCTGGGGGGCATGCCCCCTAACCTCTATAAAACATGCGCCTTTGGCGCTCGCCGCTCCGTTGCGCTATATATATACAGGATAAATGTTTACCTATGGTCCTATTAAAATATCCTCAAGTAACCTATTAAAAACTGTTCAGGGGACTGGTTAGAACTTGTAGGATGTTTGATTGAATGTCGGAAACCAGTATTTACGGAGAAATAACAAGTCTTAAAATGCGCTATGGGTCAGCCAGGGTCCCTGCCCTCTCTTTCCCAGGTAATGTTAAGTTATGACATAACTTATTATACCGGCTCTTTCCCAGGTAATGTTAAGTTATGACATAACTTATTATACCGGTATATTATATTATATTAGAGTTAGGTTAGGTTAGGTTATGACTTAACCCGAAATGGGAATAGCCTACCCAGGTATTTTTTACTCGGCCCAGGGAAAATAATAGACAAACAAATGTTCTATTGGTACTGGTATGTATTTTAACCAGTACTCTATAGGCCTAGTAACTCGTGTATCTATGAAAGGATATAAATTAAGTACCGGTATGTAATAGTTCTTGGAATGCGACAACAAATATACATGAAATCTTTATTGGACAAAAGTTACAAAACTAAAACAGGGACTGCTAAGAATAATTTAAAAACCTGTTTTCAATGCCTATATTAGTGGACCTGAAGTGAATCCCTTTGAGACTGAAGTACAGGCAGCCAGCTCCCCTAGTATCCTGATTAAACACCAGTAAACATACACAACATCCCTTTTACTTACAATATTATTAATTCCTTTTAATAAAATTTTTAGCATGTATTGTGCGTATATTTACCTTCACATCTCAAAATTTCTCCGGCGGCTTGGGGGCTATGCCTCCCGGACCCCCTTTTATGTAGCGGGGGGCATAGTCTCCTGCACCAAGTTCATCCTTGTAAGCTTAGAAAAATGATCCAGAACTTGATATTTTCTGTTTTGGCATCCTGATTGTGTAGGTGGACAGTGGAAGAAATTAAGCCTAGGCTAGTGGCTAGCCAGGTAAGTGTTATTTAGGCCTAGCCTTGGAGGTTAGATTACAGATATGACGATGCCTAGCCTACTTGTGGGAATAGGCCTTGGCTATAGGTATAGCCTAATATATTTTTATCGTAAATTTTGTTTCGTAACCTACCGGTACCTTTGGATTTTAGTCTAGGCTAGCCTAACCTAGGCTATAGCCTATGCCAAGCCTAGGCCTATTTAACCTAACATTCCTGTTACCTGTATTTTTTTCTTTTAAAGACTAGGCTACATAGCCTAGACATAAGAACATAAGAAAATGGGAGTCTGCAAAAAGCCGATCGGCCCATACAAGGCAGATCCCTGTCACACCCAACCCCAATTACAAGGCCCAATTATAGACCCATCTCACTAATACCTTGAGTACTGACCCCACCAAAACGGTCAGCTTAGGCTAACCTAGGTCCTAGCCTAAGCCTACTCTTAAGTTTTGGAATAGGCTTAGCCTAGTGCTGCCTAGGCCAAGCCTAATTAAAAAAAAAAAATAGGCATTGATACCTTGCACCACAACTACCTGTGCCGCGTTTATTGGTCTACCAGTAAAGTTCTTCATCAAAGTCTGAGAGGCACCCGTGTCTCGCAACAGCTCAACTCCATGCTTCTTACCAGCCCACTTCACGCAGCCACGCCCTCGATGGTCACAAAAGACATCGCGGACAGGGTTCGAGCCGTCCGGATTCTTCTCCACTGGCTGTGTCCCAGCCTCTGACATTATACCCCGGGCAAACTCAGACGACTTCGGGGACACCCCAATGTTGCGAGCCAAAGACACAACTGCATTAGGTGGCTTGCTTGGACAGGCTCTTGCAAAATGCCCCTTCTCATGACAATGAAAACACGCTCCCCCTTGGGCTTCCTATGAGGTGGGGAAGGGCACTGACCCTTCTTAAACGGGACGGTACTAGGTTTATGGTCAGTTTTGGTGTCGTTGCTCTTGTTCTTAGTGTAATTATATGTATCAGTGTTTCGGGGAGGGGGAGGGTTACGCTCCTTATTGCCTGCATCACTTCTCTGTGCAAGACCGCACCCACGAATCAAAGATAACCGAAGGTCAGCCATCTCAGCTGCCTCCTGAAGAGTTTTCGGGTTTTTCTCTTTAATATTCAAAGTCAGATCGCCACCCGTACACTTGAAAAATTGTTCTAGAAGTATCAGCTGTTTCAACTCCTCAAACGTCGATGCCTTCTCAGAATGCAGCCAGTTTCTAAATGCATCGGACAGATCCCGGGCATGCTCAAGAAAGGTGCACTCACGACCCTTCGTTACACCCCGGAACTTCAATCTGTACGTCTCTGGTTGTAACTCATAAGCCCGCAGGACAGCCTCCTTCAATACCTCATAATCGATGCACGACTCCAAAGGCAACGCATCATATGCCTCGAGTCCTTTGCCAACCAACCTAGAGTAAACAAGGGCTGCCCACTTAACCTCGGGCCATTGGTGCTCCCGGCACTTCTTCTCAAAACGCATACAAAATTCAGTGACACCCGACTCATCAAATACAGGGACCAACTTGAGCAGGTGCGATAAAGACTGATCAAGACCTCGATTCCCAGAACCGAGACGCTGCCCTGTCGCCTCCACCCGCGACTTCTCAAGATCTATGTCTGCACAGTACCTCGTAGCCTCAATCCTGAGCTCAGCCTCTCTCTGCTTAAGCTCAGCCTCATATCTGGCCCTTCTCTCCTCAGCCTGAATCTTAGTCATCTCAAACTCCCGCTGCTGTTGCTCAGATTCCCGCTGCTGCTGCATCTTAGCCATCTCAAGCTGGAAGAGCATATCTGGAGTCAAACCTTGAGGAGGAGATGCAACAATTGGAGACTCGCCCAAGTGCAAACCACGCTCCCAGTGACTATCGGCCTGCGGGAACGTACCCGGCTCCGGAGCCCGAGGGGGCGCCATGGTAGGAGTCGAGTGGAATGGGGGCTGGGCCGAAGGTGCCCCAGCTCCCACTCCACCCGAAGCCCCACGCACTCCGCCGAGCACACAGGCCACCAGGTCACCTCTCGACATGCTGCTAGTGCCCACATGCCCCATGACCGTGGCCAAACACTGGAGACCATACCGATCAATCCCCGACACCCGGTTAACAGTAATAGGCATCTCCAGAAACTTCCTTGCATCTTCCTCACTAGTTATAACTATAATGCCTTCGGACAAACCCCGCTGGTGCACCTCGGAGTCTGTTTCCCGTACTGTGTCCTTACTGTACACTGATCCGTCGTCCGACATATTGTCCACCGAAAATTCTCAAAGTTTATAAAAAAAAAAAAGTACCTCACTCTTATGTAGCACTATTCACTCAAAAATGCAAAATGCTCGAAGACTCTTAAGTGTTATACTACTTGCCAAAAAAAATTCCACGTGTCTACTATATTCCTTCAAACAAAAACAAATGACCACAACACTCCTGCAATATTTCTCTAAGTTCACAAAATCCTAAGCAAGGTCGCCATTTGTTACGACCGGGGCTCGTATAAAACAAGGGCTCTTAATAATTGGACTAGAAAGGCTCACAACGGTAACACTAGATCCAACCCTCGAACTTATAATGCCGGCGCACAAAAAACACCTATACCCTCCAGAGTTAAATCTGCGATAACGGGGTATCCTATAACTCGGTATAAATGCACTACTGCTCTTAATCATTGGACTAGAAAGGCTCACAGCCACAACGGTAACACTAGATCCAACCCTTGAACTTATAATGCCGGCGCACAAAAAACACCTATACCCTCCAGAGTTAAATCTGCGATAACGGGGTATCCTATAACTCGGTATAAATGCACTACTACTACAGGCTGATGATCTCTGATACAGCCTGATCACAACAACATACAATTACGTTAATAAAGTATACAAGGAAAAAGATAGAAAGCTTAATTAAATCACTGCAATGATTTAATGCAAACTAGAAGAAGGTATATTTAAAGTTACTCTAAACAATAATAAACTGTCACTCCTATATTAACCCTTAATTAGCGGCTCACCACATAAGTCGTATTTAATAAAGCTGGACTATGTGGCGGCGCTCGACATAGGTCGAGTGGCAATTTCAGCACGTAATGTTGCTGAGAGAGAGAGACAAGTGGTGGCAGGAGAGTAGCGAGCGTATGACTGCTCCAGACCACCGCGGCGAACATACTGACACGAATCCCAGCTCCCTCCTCCCTCTCTCACTCGCTATATAAGGAATTGTATCGGGAAAGTGGCTAATTACATGCTTTTTGCACTCGCGTTGCACGGTTATTGCAAGAAAACTAGCCATCATAAAAGGATCGTTATGGTGTCATTCGAAAGCTCTGTTTATGCCCTTTCAGGGATAGGTACTTGTTTTACGTTCTGGGTCTTATTTAGGCATGAAAATGATCACGTAAACAGCCCTATTTTGGCTAAAAACACACCGCTGGGCGGTACATATAAATAAACCGCATAGGCCGCTCGTAAGGTGTTAAAGAAAGTGAACGAAAGTCCTAAAGCATGGAGCAGGAATCTTCTGAAGAAAGTCTGATGCTGCGTAAGATGATCGAATCGGATTTTGAACTGTTATCTATATAGCAGGAACAAGATATGACAAGTGTAGGGACATACAGGGTTAACTGACACGGGAATAATAATAAATGCGCAATAGTATTGTCTCCAACAACAAAAGAAGGACTTCCTCCGGCAACTCAAAAAGCCTGCTCGGGTTGTGCAACTCAACAACAACCAAGGCTTACAGTCAACGTGAATAAAAATGCTGCATACATAACATAAGAGCTTATGATCCTAATCGGGTGTCTCCTAGGCTAATAAAGTCTAGCTGGGATGTAGTAGGCTAGGAAACAATGGCTGAGCAAGCGGCTCGTAGCCTAGCGAGGTCCTTAAGACTGTGCGGCCAAATTACGTTAAATGACGGGGTGCTCTCTGGAGAGATCCAGATCGCTAGTATCTGGTTCTCTCCTGGCGACCCTCTCAAAGTCAAAACAAAACGAGTTAGCAGTGTTGGGTGGCAGAGGCAAAAGCTCTCACTCGCAACACAGTGCTAAACTCACAAGGTACACAGTCAGAAAGACCACCTAGGCTTCCCACGTCTCCGTTGCGATTGTACAGGCTCAACAAAACCTGTTACACATCGGAAATCACAACACAAGTAGCCTTACCCCAGTCTAGCATTAAATAGCCCAGCAGACAGCCAAGGAATAGGTAGGGAGACACTGTGAGTGTGTGGAACCTCTACAGACAAAATGGTAACCCCTTCAAAATGCCTAACTAAACATATAATATCTGAGAGCTTCAGCATATAATACGATGGCCGATACATGAAATCGTGCAGAACCAAAGGGGAGTTATGATATTAAATAAGAGAGGAAGAATGAGAGGTAAGAAGTTGAGAGAGAGAGAAAGTGCTCTATAGGTAGAAGTCGGGGACAGGTGGCAAGGGATATGTTAAGGGTATGCTGGTCAGGCAAGCTCTTAAGAGAGTAGCTCCTCGGGACCCCTCCAGGATCACACACAAAGGCATGGTGGTCAGCCAATCACAGGCCACTATGTCACCAGACAGCAGGCCTGCAGAAGGCGCCAGGAACCACCAGCCAATCAAAACTAAGAGAAATACACGCAGGCGAGGGACTCCTCCGGGAGGGAGGAAGGAGGGAAAGCAACATTCTCTCTCCTTCACTACAATGCATCTTATGTTCAACTCATGATATAAAATATAATGCATTGTCACAGGCGAAAATAAAGACCACTTCTGTACTGCCTGTGACATGACGATTCACAAGAAAGAAAGTACAACATTGTAGATAGACTGTAGCCAAATACATTGCCCTGGCGAGAGCTAGTGGCTACCGGGAGGCGATTCTGCCAACGCTGGCAGGTGTCACACAACTTCTTTGCAAGTTAGTGTAGAGATCAGATTTTGATTGAAAGATAAATATATCACTCTCTTTAAGGGGAACGTCCGGCCTTTACTCTAGAACGTGTCAGTGGATTTTGTCTGTATTTCATAAGATTTTGTACACGTATAGGGGACCTAACAACTAAGAAATTTCCAAAATTTTTAATTCTCTAGAACAATTATTTTTTGAGTTAGGTGTGTAAATTTATGACTTTTTGTAAAATCAGAATCTCATTTAAATGTTGTTGCTTGATTGTTTTAATGCATTGGGGGTACTAACAATAGGTGTAGTTTCAATTGTACATTGATACTTTTTTCCATTTTGTATCTAATTGTAGAATTAGGGCATTTACAATTAGGTACAAATTAGGTGACAAATGTCTCGGGGTGCTGTGTCGAAATGGGAAAGAAATAAAAACAAATGGCAACGTGGAGTTGTAGAGAATTTCATGCCCTTTCCAATGGCACCAGAAACATTGTTGTAGCATGTTTGGTTACGTCAGAACTGCGCCGACAAGTGAACTTTCTTACGTGAGGTACTAAGGCACGAGAGCTGTTGCAAGCCAGCCGGCCAGCCGCACCCTACCTCTCTCGCGGCTTGGACCACACTGCTCTTTCTCCTCCACCACCACCACCACCACACCCTTCGTTGTTACCCGGGTTGAGTACCAGATACTGTTAGGCAAAATATCTAAGAACGTCATATTTTCACCAAAAATTCATGGTTTTAGTTTTTTATTTTGCAGATCCGAAACCCATAATGCATTTTCCACGCGTCTGCGCGACCCGCGAAAACTTTAAACTAGCCCAGAAATAACATGCTTCCAGACGGAATATTGCCTCAGGATTTTAACTGAAGACAGAGGGATGGGTGATGATGCCATATATCGGGTTGCGCAATATTGCCGTTTTGAGCAGTATTACGAGTATGAACCGGACGCTCCCCTTAAAAGGGGAGGCTGAGCCCAGAAATCAAAATTTCGATATTTTTTTTTTCTTGTTCTATAATGCTTCTTTCAACATAGGAGAATAGCATAGGAGGGAACAAAAAAACATATCGCATCCATAACCCCCCGGGCCGGGGGTTCGACCTCGACCCCCGAAAAACTAAAACAAAATCTTTCGGCCACCCAATTTTTGTTGTTGTGTCTGTAGTCTAAAGGGCTTCTGTAAGCAATAGAAATGATCATATGAGGGCAAAAACACCCATATGACTTCCCTAGGGCCCCCTTGGGGGGGCCCCAATATCATGGATTTTGGTAAGAAATTGTCTTATAAATTCTGGCTAGCTTTCCCCTGACGAAATTTTTGTTTAGTTGGTCATAAAACTCGATCTTCTATGTGCGCGCTATGGTAGAAAACGGAAGCTAAGGAGGACTAACTATTTCATCTGCCCCAAAATGTTTTTTGACTGATGAAAATCTATGAATTTCAGTGGATTGCGATAATTTTTTGGCACTTACGAGTGCATCTATATTTTTATGTATTGCTCAAATGCATTCCCCTTCTAAATACAATACATAGGGATATGTAGAAACGCCTGTCCGTTTAAATAATTGACGTTTTGCCGAAAATATCAGAGTTTTGACCATTTTGGAGTCAAAATCAGCTGTAACCCAAAAATAATTATATAATATATTTTTTTCAGCACCTTCTATTATTCAATAGGGGTTAATTTAAACGGTACGTTGTAGGGGATGCTTGTAGGATATGCCATGCAAAAAATGCGGGAAATTTTAACAATTTTGAGTGACTAGATGATTTTACAAATAGTGCAAAGAAATTCTGCTCGCACGCGCGCACATAGAGAGCTGATTTTTTCAGCGAGTCTTAGTATTTCTATTGGTAATAAGATGGTATAATGCCAGAAACACAATCTCTTATACAGGCTGACTTGGGGGTCAAAGCTTCAGCCTCCCCTTATTTATGCTAACAAATTGACGTTACTAATGAGCAAGAGGCCTAACTTATCACCTATGTTGCTGTTTTATCATTTATTTTCAAATCCATAAAGACCTAAGTGTTTTCCCTTAATGACATATGATGTATAAACGCTCACTTGATTAACATTACCGAGAGGGTGTTTGATATCTAGAGTTTGAAATGATTTTCCAGGCGAAACTGCAATGTCTCAATGTTTATCTTATTGGCATGGAAACATTATGATTTTTAGAGCTAAACTATGATTCAGTAATCCCACTTAAAATATTGTGAAATAATAATCCTTAATTCCTCTCAAACATCTTATACTCCTCTTTAAACTTTTATCTCTATCTTCCCATATTGATTTAAACTTGGCATTCTTTTTGTTGTCCGGATCAAGTTTTTCACACGTTCTTTTTCAGCATTTGCTTCCTCTTTCTCTTCAATTTCGTCTGTCCTCCCTGATTCTACATCTTATCTATTTGTTAGTAGTCTTGGCAAATCCAACGTCAAGGCTATTAACCTAATTGCAATGACGACTTGTCTATTTTGACTGCTATGTCGTCATTCCAACCGCGGTTAAAAAGAAAACGTCTAGAGTCTACTCCTTATCTTGCTCTAGGAGACGTTGTACATTAACCAAAACTACCACCGAAGGTGAAAAAAGTATAGAAGAGAAGAAAAAGGGGTTTACCTTAGTTACCGCTCAAGGCCCATCCCGTGTTCCGTCATGCGCCGATCCCTGTCGAACGTGCGCATGAGCGACCCTCTCTTGTTATCATTTTTTCACGCGTCGCCATTGTTGAGTCCGCTTTTGTTGAGTCCGCTTTTGTTGTGCTCCTTCAATTCACCCTGTTTTAGGTTCGTTTCGGCTTTTCTGGCCTTCTTTTTGTTAGACAGATGTTACGTGATCTAGGACACACGTAAATGGGCTCCTCAGTGTGTTTAATGGAAACGCGTGTGGAAATAGCTACCGAAGGTACGGGGGCGCCTGGCGTTCCTCGTATGTGTTTTTCATTCCTTTCTCTTTTCATATTCTTTTTTCCTGTTAGTCTGGGCATAGTTTAGCTTATTTTAGCCTAGCTTGTTTCTCATTCAGGAATTGCTATGCCCTATGAGTTTTCATATTTTCATAGCCTAGGTGTACAGTTGGTTCACAATCTGAGATTTCGTGGTGGCGGTGCTGTTTGTAGGGTTTGTGTCGGCCGCATTATTAGCGTTATTCCCGAGTCCCCCCTTTCGAGCCTTCACTGTGTCTCAAGGGCCTGGGCGCTTGGTGGTTCGTGATATCCAGGGGTACCCCACGGGGGCCTCTCCCTCACACCACAGGGTTTTTCGCCCCTGACACATTCTCTCCTCACGGCTAGGCCACCCTTTTTCTCGCCAGTTTCATTTACTGGTTTTTGTGTTCCCTTACTGTTTTCGCCTCCATCCTTTCATTCCCTTTTGCCCAATCCTGGGGTACCCTACGGGGGCCCCTGTTTGTGCCAAACCACCCTTCCTGCCACTTCTCCTCATGGGCTTTGCTCTATCTCTGTGGGGGGGGTGGTTCCTGGGGGATGTGCCTCCTCTCCCCTGGTGTGTCTTTCTTGCCTCTCCCTTGACCGGTTGAGTCAGGATATTATCAAGGAAGACACTGCTCAGCTTGATGGCCATCGTCGCTTGGAGTCATAAGGAGTTGACGCTTTTTTCTGGGCCTGTGTTGGTATTCCCTAGACGCTCCTCTCGCTTTTTCGGCGCCGGACCATCTCGGCCGGTCCCGCAAATTTGCGGAGTGCTCGATTCGGTCCACGGACGTTTCGGCTCCCCGCAAATTTGCGGAGATCGCTGGGGGGTCTCGCGGTGAGGCGGGAGGGTTGTGTCGGTACGGTTATGCCTCTATTGGCCCGCAAACTTGCGGTTATAGTTGGCTTTCCCGGTGACCCTTTTTTGTGTCATCTTGTTGCCTGGTCCTATATTGGTGTATGCACTTTCCTGGTGTTATGGACCCTGCATGTGAGGTGTTGAGTGGTGGTTAACACTTTCTCCATCTTTGCAGGTTCTGCTTGTGCTCTTCCGCCTCACCCGCCCTCCTCACCTCCATCGGTGCTCCCGGTTTAGAGTGAGTACGACTTCCAGTTTGCATGTGTGTTCCTGTTTACCCATGCTCATTCCCTGGTTTTTATTGGACATTATCTTCACTTACTCCGTCAACGTGCTGCTTATGGTGTGTGTTCTTCCGTTGCAGGTGGGATGCCTTGCTTTCGCCAGGGCTGTGGCTCCCCGTGCTTGGACTGCCACAGGTCCTGCTTACGCCACTCTCAATGTGTGTCCTCTACGGCCTACCTCCCTGCTTTGTGTGGCCCGTGTATGGACCTGGTGGATGTGGTGGACCATCACCCTGGTTCCTCTGATGCGGCAGTGGCCTCTGCATCCCTTCAGTCTGTGTGGGCGGTGGTCTCCCACCACATCAGGACTGTGGGCCACCGTTCCCCGGCCTTTGTTGACGACCGGATCCGCGTCGCCCTGGGCATCCCTGACCCGTCTGGAGGCCGTTTACCTGGCCCTCTCCCTGCTCGGGCCCTCCTCCCTGAGTCCCGTGGTCGGTCGTCGTCACATCGTCGGGTGGATCCCCAGCTCCGTCCACGCTCTCGCTCTCCTTGTCGCTCGTCCTCTACTGCCCCTCCTCGTCCTCCTGCTCACCTTGACTCCGCCGTTCACCCTCGTCATGGTTCTCGCCCTGAGGCCGGGGTTAGCGTCTCTGCCCCTGTACGCCCTCCCCTGGCCTCTCCGGATAGGGGCTCTACTACCTTCCGCCCGCTTCCCCTGCACAAAAGACGTCCTCTTCATTTGTCCTCTACGCGCGCGGATGTTCATGCTGTAGCTGGCCCTCTGCTCCCTCCTTCTACTCTGTCCAGGAGGGTCCGCCAGGATGTAGTTGCTTCTCCTCCTACTTCTCCTGCTTCGGTGCCTCTTCTTCCTTCTAGGTCTCGTCCCAAGGTGGAGGTTCCTCCCTCCTCCGCCTCGGTGTCGGGCCGCCCTGTTCTCTCAGCCCCGGGGATCCTTGCTCTGTTTCCCCCCGCGGCTCCTTCTGACCTCCTTTCACCCGGCCAGCCTTCCCCCTCCCGTCATCCTGCTCCTCTTCCTTCTTCTATTCCTGATCTTCGCTTGCCGGCTCCCCGTGAGGGTACCCCGCCGCTTGACTCGGTAGAGTATAGCGAGGTTTCGGGGTCCCCTTTCTCGGGGGCTGACGTGTCGCTGGAAGAGGGGGATGGTGATGTTTCCCCCTCGGGCGTTAGTGATCGGGAACGAGACCCTCAGGACCGCCACGGCTGTCGTCGCTCGCCTTCTTTGGGCCGCGACGCTGCTGTTTCGTGTCATGGGTCTCGCTCTCGCTCACGCTCGCCCCTGCGGGCCGAACTATCTTCGGGGGGGTCGCCTCTCTCGGATCGATTTTCGGCTATGCAGGGGTGGGTTGTGTCACACTTCGACGCGCGCTTGGAGGCGATGCAAGAATCCCTCTTATCGCGCTTCTTGGCGGTGACACAACCTCAGCGCCTCACCCAACCTACCCCTGCTTTGGTCCCCCTCCCCTCTGCGGTGGACCACATTCCTTCTCGCCCTGCTTCTCCGCCTGCCCGGTCGTCGGCTAGTACTGCTCCTGCCCTGGCTCAGGTGGTTGCCCCTGCTGTCTCACATGCGGGGGTCCTCCGTCTGCTAGGGCAGGGTCCGCGCTTGCCCCCCATCCAAAAGGCCAAGGTCCCGTCGCGGACTATGCCGCTCCTCTATGGCTCCTTGGCTGTTTGGAAGGGGGTGCAGGCCTCCCACCCGGAGCGTGCTACCGCCTTCCCGTCAGGTGAGAGGGCCCTACCTTCGGACTGGTCGGTCCAAATTAATGATAAAATGCAGTTCAGGGCGATCAGGGTGGATGGTCAGGTGGCCGACGTGGAGGTGCGGGCGTACCCGACAAGGACTGACCTTCAGTACTTTTCGGTGAAGCCCAAGCCCCCGTCTGCTCCTCGAACTAAGCTCTGGTCAGACTTCAGCCGCCAGGACATCCTTCAGGATGTTCAGTCCCTGGCTGTGTTAACGGGACTGTCCTCCTATGGGACGGGTTTGTGCGACGACGGTAAGCCTGGCTTAGCCGTCGTGCTCGATAACCCTCTCCCATTGGAGGCCTGGTTTGCTGAGGCCTTAGACTTTGCCAACCGTTCCATCGACAGATCTATTTCAGTCCCTCCCCCAGAGTCGTCACTGCTTTTGCCTCCTCTGGTATCTGTCGGCGGATTGGATGGCAAGTTCTGGTCCTGGATTAGCGCTCCCAAACTTGAAATTTGTGCTATTGCTAACCCGTTCTTCTCCCACCCAGATAAGTCCTCTGTCGACAGGGATTTTACCTTGCGGCAGAGGGTGGCGAACTTATTGTCTTGTCTTCTAGGTTCCCTCCAGACGTCTGTTCACCACCTGCGACTTATCGAGGCGACTGCACCTGGCGATCTTCGCGAGGGCTTGGACCACGTTCGGCGGATCCACCTTCAGCTCGCGGTGTCTTTGGTTCCCGAGCTGAAGGCGGTTTTGTGCGAGGCAACTCGACAACGCCAGACGGTAAGGTCCTCGTTCTGCCGGAAGGCCCCTTTGGATATTCGTCAGGGTCTGTTATACTCTGAGCTATATACATCGGGGCTTTTTGCGCAGGATGCTTGGGAACGCTACGCTTCTCTGTCAGCGGACCCTGCTTACGACACGCAAAGACGCGCTGTGTCGCGACCAGGGTCTTTGCAGTCCCGTCCTTCTGCCGGTCCCCTTCGGGGTGCTGCCGCCACTGCTGCCGCAACGTGGCTCTTATGACCGTAGGGACCGTCCCGGGGGACCCTCCACGTCAAAAAATGTGTAGGTTCTCCGGGTCGGTCTCCTCCTTGTTCTCCTTCTCGCCTCGCAGAAAGGGTCGCTCACCTCATCTCGGGGGCTCCCACAGGTTATTTTCGCCCTTGCGCCCTTCGGTGGCCACGAGGGACGTGGGGGCGGAAGATTGCACGGAGGGGTCTAACCTGGAGATGGAAGTCCAGACCCCCACTCAGCTCTTGTCAACGAAGCCGGCCTGTCTCTTCGGAGGTGGCCGACGTGATTACGTCCATGCACGGGCAGGGAATCGTCAAGGAGGTGAAAGCCGGTCACCCGGTTTTCCTCTCCCGTGTTTTTCTGGTACCGAAGAAGGACTGCGACGCGATGCGACCGGTGGTGGATCTGTCGGCCCTCAACGGGCACATCGTGAACACACGGTTTCGGATGCTGACGGTGCACCAGGTACGACTGGCCCTGCGACCTCTGTCTTGGGTAGTGTCGCTGGACCTCAAGGATGCGTATTGGCACGTTCCTATCCATCCTCGTTTCCAGCGATTCTTGGCCGTTCAGACTTCCGATTGTGTGTTCATGTTCGACAGACTTCCCTTCTGTCTCAACATCGCGCCGCGGATCTTCTCGAAACTGGTAAAGCAGGCTCTGGATCCTCTCCTCAGGGGCGGCCTCCAGATCCTGTTTTACTTGGACGACTGGTTGATAGTTTCAGACACCCTAGAACAGTGCGTCCACGACACCCTCACAGTAGTTCAACACATCACACAGTTAGGGTTCAAAATCAATATTCCCAAGTCACGCCTGACCCCGTCGCGTGTCGTGACGTGGGTAGGTCTCGAATGGGATCTGACCAACGCTACAGTGACCCAGAGTCAGCCAAACGCGGTGAAACTTCGCAGGAAGGTCTTCGCCGTGTTGCACTCGGTCTCCCTCACGAGGAGGATCTGGGACTCGTTAGTGGGTTCGCTGAATTGGGCCGCTCTGACCATTCCCTTAGGGAGGCTCAGGGTGCGCCGCCTCATACTCATGGACAACAGGGTGTTTCCGTTGGCCCCTATGGATCGGCTCATGCCGATCCCGCGTACCATTCACAGACACTTAGGACACTGGGTTGCTCGGGGCACGCTCTCTGCGGCTGTGCCCTGGACCGCCGACGATCTGGGTAGATACAGATGCGTCGAGCGAGGTAGGGTGGGGTTACCAATCCAACCTGGGACATCAACATCACGGCAGATGGGTGGGACACACACACCTACACATCAATGCCCTCGAACTGTTGGTTCCCTTGTTCTTCCTGAGGGACCACGCGCTGGCCCTTTGGGGAAAGTCGGTGGCCTTCAGGATGGACAATCAGACAGCTGTCCACTGTATCCAAAAGCAGGGGTCCTCCAGGTCTTTGACTCTGTTGGGGATCTCAGAGAAGTTGTTCTTCCTCGCGAACCGACACAACATCTCCCTGCACGCCTCCTACCTGCCCGGGACTGCCAACCTGTGGGCGGACGCCCTGTCGCGAGGACAAGGCGTTCTTGTAGAATGGGCGATGAAACAGACTGTATTCGACGACCTCGCAGCTTCCTGGGGTGTTCCGGAGGTCGACTTGTTCGCATCGAAGGAGACGCGCAAGTTGCCTCAGTACCTATCCCTCCGGACTCGCACTCCGGAGGGGGGTCTGGACGCTTTCATGGAAGACTGGAACAGGTGGCAGTCGATATACATATTTCCGCCACCAGACGCACTGTTGATGTGCAAAGTCCTCGCGCGGCTGCGGCTGTACCGCGGCAGAGTCTGGCTAATAGCGCCTCTGTGGCCAGCCCAGGCTTGGTACTCCCAGTTGAAGCGGTGGTGCCCGAGTCCGGTCCCTCTCCCTCTCTCAAACTTCCACTTGAGCCAGGTTGGCAACCTGCGGACCTTGTTGGCCTTCGCATCGTGGATGTTCGTGAGGCACGGTGGCTCCCAGTCCACGGACGGGACCTGACTGACTTCCTGAAGCGTTCATGGACGTCTTCGACTTGGGGGACTTACGAGTCCCACTGGAGGTCTTTTACTAGGTGGATACAGGACACTCGCCAGACTGTTAGCTCTCCTTCCCTCGTCCTACACTACTTGTTTCACCTCTTCCGTACACGTCGCTTTCAAGTCAACACTATACGTAACCACTTGTCTGCCATCCGGGAGGTCTTTGAGTCCGTCACTGGGCTGGTCGTTCCTCCGAAGGAGCTGGATTCCTTCATGAAGGCTGCCTTCAGGGAGCGACCGCCTCCGCGCCAGATCCCTCCTCAGTGGGATCTGGGGCGTGCTCTGGACCTTCTGGCTTCACACACATATACACGGGATACTACACCGGTTCAGTTGCTGGAGCGTACATTCTTCCTTGTCGCTCTGGCCACTGGGGATAGGGTGTCTGAACTCGCTGCCATGTCGCGGTCCCAGGAATGCATGCGCTTCTCCCCGTCCTTGAATGTCGTCACGTTAGCCCCCTCCCCTCATTTTGTTGCCAAGAATGAGAGAGAGACCCACGTTTTCAAGCCTTTCACCGTGGGCATACTCACCATGTGTTGTGCCCGGTGCAGGCCTTGCACTCCTATGTTGAGTCTGTGGCTCCGACTTCGGGTACTGCTGTGTGGGTGTCTCCTCGGACTGGTAGGAGGCTCTCGAAGGTACAGATAGGACGCCACATTTGTCGGGTCATTCGTGCCAGTAACCCTGCTTGTCGGGGTTCTGCGCACGATGTGCGATCCTTTGCTGCCTCCTTACGGTTCCTGCAGACTCGTTCGTTGCCTGACGTCGCCTCGGCGGGTTTGTGGTCTTCTGTCCATACCTTCGTCTCCTCCTACCTCTCCATGTCCATTGTTAGACCCCCTCGGCCTGTGATAGCTCTCGGGAGTCGTGTTTCCTAGGGCTCTCGCGAAGTTGCCTGGTCTTCCCCCCTAGTCACTCTTTCTTTTACTTTGTTTTCTTTAGAAAAGGGGGGGAGGGAAGTACGGGTTTGCAACACTGGATTGCAAGTTTGGGATTATGTTATATGTATACAGTACATAAGTGTTTTTGCCTCATTGAAAATTGTGTTTTGTTTATGTGATCCATGTTTTTGTTAGTTTTGGAAGAAAAGGGATTTTGTGTACAGTACTTTTTGGTTTAAGACAAGTCTATGATTTTGCATTACTATGAATGACGGGCACGTGTTAAAACTGCTCTTTTTAGCTACTCCTCAGTTTTTCACTCTTTTATTAAACTCTCTTGTTTAAATTGTGTTTCTTTGTCATTCATAATTTTGTCTTATGCATTGGTTTTTTTTGGTATGTTGGGCTTGGATGTCCTCCTCCTATTTGTTATGCAGCCTTGACGTTGGATTTGCCAAGACTACTAACAAATTGGGAGGTTTGACGTACCTCCCAACCTACCAAATAGGAAAACCTACTATTTGGTAGTAGTCTTGGAAAATCCAACGTACATAATACCCTCCCTCACGCCGGACCCCTGCCCATCCGCGTTCTTCTGCTGACGTGAGATGTGATAACAAGAGAGGGTCGCTCATGCGCACGTTCGACAGGGATCGGCGCATGACGGAACACGGGATGGGCCTTGAGCGGTAACTAAGGTAAACCCCTTTTTCTTCTCTTCTATACTTTTTTCACCTTCGGTGGTAGTTTTGGTTAATGTACAACGTCTCCTAGAGCAAGATAAGGAGTAGACTCTAGACGTTTTCTTTTTAACCGCGGTTGGAATGACGACATAGCAGTCAAAATAGACAAGTCGTCATTGCAATTAGGTTAATAGCCTTGACGTTGGATTTTCCAAGACTACTACCAAATAGTAGGTTTTCCTATTTGGTAGGTTGGGAGGTACGTCAAACCTCCCAGTTTATATGTTTGTACTTTGTTTGTTTTACTACTCCTTAGTTATCCTCAACAATTTTTGATCTAAGCTTGTCTTTTCATTGATTCCGTTAATTTGGCTTAAACAAATTCTAAATTATCCTATTTTGGATATTCTCTTCTCCATTTCGCTTAACATGTTGGCCTTTTTGTGTCATGCTTCCATGTTCAATCTCTCTCTATTTTGCTAATTTAATTCCACTAATTTTACAAATTCCCAAACCTTCTTCCCCCTTATTCCTGTATTAATTTATATATGGTTTCCAAAAGTTCTTAAGTTCCTCGGCACTTCTCATATTACCCTCAGAGATTTAGGTTTTGTTTTCAGCAATAATAGTTTATCTCGTGCATCTTTCATTTACTTTCCTTTTTCTGTGTATGTATTATTTGATCCAGCTTTCAGGAAATGGATACTGATCCCGTAGTTGTTTATTGTTGGATCCCTTCGTGGTTTCAAATACATCCATTATTTTTTTCTTTCCTGTACTGTAATCCTATCCATGTTAGCTGCGTCCTTATTCAATTATCTTTTGTTTTGCTTCCTCTTTCTCATGTCAACCTCTTTTCTTTCCATGTCTTACTTGTTTTTACTTACCGCCTCACTCTATCTTTACTTCATTTCATGTATTAGTATTAATTTATTCCTGTGTAATTTTGAATCTAGGCATTTCTTTCCTATAGTTGCTTTACTTTGTCCTTGAAAATCAATGTTATATTTCCTTTTTCCTCACAATCTCTCTCTCTCGCTCTGTTTACCCTTTATTTGCATTTCGGCAGAAGTCCCTAACACTGGGCAGCCATTACCAATGACCATGTAGATTTTGAAAACAAAATAGTCGATGAAAGTCTGGTATATAAAGTTGAAGTGCTATGTTCGTTTTCTATGAATGGGTGCTTGTCGTTTTCTATGAACGGGTGCTTGTCGTTAGATGGACTTAGCAGCAGGGGCCTAAAACCAAAAGACCTTAGTATTATATAACTCCTTATTAGATAGTAGTTTGTTTTCACTAACTCTGCATACAGATGTAAAAGTTTATGACATTGTGGATGTTGCCATGTATGGAAGAAGACACTGGAAAAGTCACCACAATAGTTTAATTCTTAATTTGGAATTTGGTAAATTCTTATATATATGAATTTCAGGACGGTCCATGAATACAATCACGTTCATTCCCTATATGGTGAGATGTACTGTAGATATACCGTAACATAGGCAAAACTAGTAGCAAATAGACTTGTTCACGATACTAAAGGTTGGTTATTTTGCACAATGGCTACTTTCTGGTATATTCTGTGAAGTAAATTCTTGTAAAAACATTTTATAATCGTATATCTATGATATTATGAATTACAAATTCAGGAAATACTGCATGTCTTTGGTTTGTTATTTTGGGGAAGTGCAGCATATTCGTGACTGTTTAACACCTTTGTTTACGTGATCATTGTAGGTTCGCCGCGGTGGTCTGGAGCAGTCATACGCTCGCTAGTCTCCTGCCACCACTTGTCTCTCTCTCTCAGCCACATTACGTGCTGAAATTAGTTATGTCGAGCGCCGCCACATAGTCCAGCTTTATTTAACTCGACTTATGTTGCTCGCCGCTAAATAAGGGTTAATAACCTTTAAGAAGAATAGGTGTAATTGGTTTGAGATTCTTGTGTATAGTTACATACACAAAATAACATATGATGAAACATGCCAGCGTTGACGAAAAAAACAAAATGAGGCGAAAGATCTCAAAATCGCCAAAGTAACGGAACAAACGTCTTGAAACCTCCAAACGGTGACGCAGGTTTTCTGTAGGAGTCATGCACTTGCTTTGGTTCGTTGCTGACGATATTTTTGTATTTTATTTACTACATGGGCCAACGGTAGAACGACGCAGGTTGTCTTTACGCCTTCTGCATTAATTTATATTTCTTACTGGCGTCATTTCTTTATTTTTCTTACTCCACTTCTTTCATATAAATTCAGTGGTGGGGCGTCTGCCTGTACTTTCCTCGATCAAAGTGAAAAACTGGGAGACCTCGCCTGAATCAACCTCATTTCCGGGGGGAAGTAAAAGCGAGTGTAGTGAGACTCATTTTTCAACTCCGGGCATTGGTGAGATACTTTCCAAGCCGAATCAAAGGTGGATTTACATGTACTATTGTGGACATAAGTCCTGCTGCACATGCCTGGCAGAGAATCGCGAATTGTGTTGGTAACATTGTGCTCCCCTCCCCCACTCTTCTACCCTCTCTCAGCTAAGCCCCTCCTTCCCTCTCTATACTGCTTTCTTGTTTCACGTCTGCAAGTTCCTTCCCTTCGATCACTTTCCACCACTAGAACCACGGAATGACGATTATCTTTCTTTTTCTCTCTATTTCTCCATCTCTTAGCGAATCATTGTATTTTTATTAATGCACGAATTGATAAGTCGAACATAAGGCGGTGAGAATATGCAAGACAAAACAAACTATAATTTGTTAACTATGATAAATGCATAATATCAATATGTCTATATCTATAACCACGTGTGAAGTAGCTTAAGGGATGTCGTTGCGTAGTAGGTAAATTTCTATATCATAGAACAAAGGACCTTGGTAAACCTTAGCTAGGCCATGAATGGAGACTTTTTACTAACCCTTTTGGTACCGGGGGCATATATTATATTTCATTATAGCTATATTCAGACTATTTTATGTAGATTGGAAAGGGTCTGTGGTAGGTATGGTTTTATTTGCAATAGGTTGTAGCATTCTAAATAGTAGCCCTTCTTTATCTAAATAAAATGGACTAATATTTGCCAGAATATTTTGAAAAGGATATCGCCGGTATTTATCGAGTTAAAATTTCATAATCGTAGCGTTAATAGGATGAAGATATTACATAAACATCAACCAAGTAGCCTAAATATTCGAGAAACCAACAACCTCGTGGATCATGAAATAGGATATAGATGTAATGGTTGAGGAATCTTGTAAAATGTTAAAATATGGAAATTCACCTAATGTAAAGAACATGATTGTCATCCCTTTATGACATTAAATAATTAATGTCTAGTTAGTATATGGGTGTATCAAAATAATTGATATTGGGTCAAACAGACCATATGATACAAACAAAATAATTATTATGTATAGTAGTAATAATAACATCATTAAGCTGTTACACGGTTGCATATATTTGTGAAAATATATTTTGTTTCTAATTATCATTGTATTCTTTGTAACTACTAGCTGTTTACACTATTAATTTGGTGAACATAATTTTCAAGCCAGCATTTCTCAATTCATGCTGTGAATAATAAATACCAGTATTGGTTACACATTATAAAAACAAACTTTCTTTCTCCCACGTGAAATTAATGGATTTAGATAAATATACACCCAATGTTCACGTGTTCGTATATAGTTTGTACGCAAAAACTGTCCATGTAGGGCCGAACCTGTTGTATACCAGGAACATAAATCTTCTTCGCTTTGGGTTTTATTTACGGTACTTAACACTCAACGAGCGGCCTAGGCGGTAATTTCAATGTACCGCCCAGCGTTTTTTTTTACCATAAATGGGGTTGTTTCCGTGCTCTTTTTCATGCATAAACAAGACCCAGAGCGTAATACAAGTATGTATCCGTGAAAGGGCGTAAATTGAGCTTTCCAATGACACCCGAACCATCCTTCTATGATCACTAGTTGTCTTGCAACGATCGTGCAACCGAAGGGCAAAATCGCTAAAATACGGTCATTTTCTTACATTATTACGTGTGAAACGAGTGAGAGAGGGTGGAGTACAAAGGAGTACATCTCAGTAGCTCCACGGCCACCGTGGCGAGCGGTCATGAGGTAATCTACGCTCCTCCCACCGCTCCGCTCTCTCTCAGAGCACATTACGTGCTCAAAATTGCACTCGACAATAGCCGTGACCCGCCACATAGGCCACATTTATTTCACTCGACAATAGCCGGGCGCCGACAGTTAAGGGTTAATAACCAACTACCTGCTAAATAAGAATCCACCGTAAAATTTAGTTAGAGAGTTTTCAGTCAGTGTTTGTTGTGGTTTCACCATACACAAAATTCCCCAGGCAGCTTGTTTCACATATCTATCTATCTATTGCTGGACTCGGTGATTCCCGAAGAGGTAGCCACGAATTAACCGCCCCCTTGCACCTCTGTTCCCAGTCAATCGACGCCCTTCCCCCCATCTAGCACCGCTTTCACGCATATACTTCTCAACTCTTTCACATATAATTATCATAATATGATACAGTGCAGTTATTAATATTTTGAGTTATAAGTTATTTGTCGTTTACAAATTTCAGACGTGCACTTCAATATAACACATAATTGGAAGTAATGTATCGACAATTACAAAAGAAACAATGTGACCTCGTGTCACCATAATATCTAAAGTGATGGTGTGGGTGAAAACACATATGTGTATGAAATGGTAGTAAATGAAGGCATATAAAGATGAAATTACGCATTATGTGTGTTAATTAATTTTCATTGTTTTGTTGTTGTTGTTGTTCCCTAAGCTGCCTGGCCGTACAGCCCAGAGTCCCTGAGGAAGGCCATGGCCACGATCGGGCTTTCCCACAGAGCTCTCATTGAGTGTCGATTGTGGTGTTGGTGTATGTGGTTGTGTGAAATGCAGTCTTCTATGATGCATTTAATGGTATGGGGTGCCTTGTTACATCCCGGGCAGGTGTCGACGACGGAGTCATCCAGTCTCTTCTGATAGCTCAGGAGAGCTGGATGGTGTCCGCATCTCAGCCAGGCCAGGTGGACTCTGTCTTCGCGAGGAAGGGAGGATTCGGAAGGATGGATTTCGGGAGGTCGTGCTTGCAGCTGCGTGTTGTCTGTGAGTGAGTGGATGGATCAGCGAGAGATATGAGAATGGATGTGCTGGAAGATAGTTTGGGGTGGGCAGGGAGGGAGAGAGGACAGTAATTGTGTGTGATACCGTGTGCTGGGTGTTGTTTTGATATTTCTTAGTGTCTGTGGGTGTGTTGCCATGTAGTTTACTGGGTGGTCCTGGTTCGTGGAGGCTGCTGCCAGGAATTGAGTGCCTCTCATGTCCAGATGGTCTTTGACTTTGAGGATTTTGGTTTCTTGATGTAGGTGATCTGTGGGTGCAGTAGCTATGCAGCCTGTAATGATCTTTAGGGCTTTGTTTTGAATAGTCTGTAAGGGCTTATGATGTGTTTCAGCTAGGTTAGAAGCCCAGGCTGGGCTTGCGTATTCCATCACTGATCTTATGTATTGTTTATATACTGTGGTGGTGGTTTCTTTGTTGTGCCCAAATTTTATGTGAGCAAGACTTCGTGATCTGAGGGCATTAAGTCTGGGTGTCAGTTTCTTTTTAATGTTTGTGGTGTGCTGTTTGAATATCATATGAGTATCATATGTTACTCCTAGGATTTTAGGTGTGTGTGTATGTGTTAGGGGTGTGTTGTTTATGGTGAGTTGAGGTATGTATTCGTGTACTCCTGTCCAGCGTGTGAGCAGGGTTGCGGTGGATTTGGCTGGGGCTAGATTAAGTCTGTTTGTAGTGCACCAGCCATGTTTTTTTGTTATTTTTCTATGTGATTGAGGGAGGCAAAAGGCAGAATTGCCTATAGCGAGTGCCTCCCCCATAGTTGAAAGAGTGACAGGGCCAAAATCAAGGGACGATCGAGCCAAAATGCCTGGACACACAGAGTTTGAAGCAATTTAAGTCGTAGGAAGAGTGAAAGACTGATTATGGGAGAGAGTTCCAGAGCTCAGCTGTTGAGCAGAAGAAAGTTTGAGAGTAACGTACAAAGGAGTACAAAGGAAATCAAGCAACAACAGGTCGGGTGACCCTTCTAGGCTGCTCGTCCTCCAAAACACTGAGGATCAATTGTCCAAACAGTGGTTTAGAGTGTAGAGTGGGTAAGGGAACATTGGAAAGGGAACTACTGCCCTGGAACTAATGTCCGTGGCAGGATTAGGAAGTTAGTAGGGGACAGATCTGAGGGGGGGATAAAATAAAGTTATTGATTTACAAACGCAGTTAGTCGTGGGTTTGATGCAAGATATTTGTCCATGCGAAGTTTAAATGAATCAACGGTGCTGCAGTCTATAACGTCTCGAGGGAAGCCCATTCCACAAGTTGACAACTCGATTGAAGAAGAAATTCTTAGATTCGTGTGAGTTAAAAGATTTACCGATAATTTTGCAACCTTTTCCCCGCGTGTAATTAGATTGGTCGATAGTGAAGTACTTACTACAGTTCATATTGTCGATGCCTTTGATGATTTTGAACACCTGAATTAAGTCGCCTCTTAATCTGCGCTGGGTTAAAGGAAATAGATTTAATTCTCTAAGACGCTCCTCGTATGGTTTGTTCTTTAGGCTAGGTATCATTTTGGTAACTCTACGTTGAACTCGTTCTAGCTTGTCTATATCTTTTTGGTAATAAGGGCACCAGGATTGAACGCAGTATTCCAGAAGAGGGCGGACTAAGGAATTGTAAAGGGTTAGGATAACCCTTGACCTGCCTATAAACCCAATTATTTTGTTTGCTTTCTTAACAACTTCTGAACATTGTTGACTCGGTTTTAGGTTACTAGATATTGTTACTCCTAGATTAGTTTCTCTGTTTACATTCTTAAGCTGAGTGCCATTCATTGAATAGTTTGCTTTCTCATTTTGGTATCCGATATGTATCACTTTATATTTATCCGCATTGAAACTCATTTGCCAAATTTGGGCCCAACGTGACAACTTATCTAGATTGTGTTGCATATCGTCAACTTGTTCTTTTGAGAGTACGCTATTTGCAATTTTTGTATCGTCAGCAAATTTTGAGATTGTACAGGTGAGACCCTCATCTATTTCGTTGATGTAAATTAGAATGAGAATTGGTCCTAGTACCGATCCCTGGGGTACCCCGCTACTTACATTGGTCCATTTAGATGCCTTACCGTTTATGACTACTCTTTGCTTTCTGTTGCTGAGCCAATTGTCTATCCATTTCAACACACCGTCTTGTATTCCATGCGCTTTTAGTTTTAGCAGTAAACGTTTGTGGGGAACTTTGTCAAAGGCCTTTTGAAAATCAAGGTATATAATATCTACAGCTTTACTCTCATCATAGAGATTGAGGATATCGTGGAAGAAGTCCAAGAGATTTGTTAAACAGGAACGTTTGCTACGAAAACCGTGTTGAGTATCTTTAAGTATGTTATTTTCCTCTAAGTGATTTACGAGTCTATCTCCTATGAGCGTTTCTAGCATTTTACATACAACTGAGGTTAAGCTAATTGGACGATAGTTACTGGGTAGGGATTTGCTGCCTTTTTTTAAAAATCGGGGTTACGTTAGCTAGCTTCCACTGTTCAGGCATAGTTCCAGGCTGCAAGGATTTATTGAATAGCAATGTCAGTGGTTTGGAGAGCTCATCCTTACCTTCCTTTAGAACTCTAGGTGATATTGTATCAGGTCCGTCCATTTTATTTACCTTTGAGTTTATCTAAACATTTCAATACTTCTCTCTCTGTAATGGTGATATTGCTTAGAACATCATAATTATCTATCTGAATCGGCGATGCTGTAGGGATATCAATGAAGTCTTCTGTTGTAAAAACTGATGCAAAGAAGGTATTTAGGGCATTACTCATTTGTACTTCGTCTTTGGTATATTCTCCATTTTCATCGACTAACGGTCCTACAGTTGAAGTAACTACTCTCTTCTTTCTGATATAACTATAGAATTATTTTGGGTTTGTTTTACTTTGATTCGCAACATGTAACTCCAGGGTCTTTTTACTTTGCTTAATTAACCTTTTGGCTTTGCGTCGTAGTTAGCTTATCCTGCATCACTTAAGCTACTTCACTAGTGGTTGATATAGAAATAGAAATATTATTTCTATAATGTTATCATAATTTAATTTAAAGAATAATTAACAAAATAATCTACTTGCATGCATCATGTTTTTAAAATCAAGTGTATATAACAAAATCGTCCTAGTAGAGAGTCTAGCAGCCTTCACGATCGATGAACTCCTGTAGTCCGCTGGGCATGGAAGAGACCAGGTCATAGATGAGGCATGGTTTACCTTGGAGCCACTCCCAAACCGGTGTAGTGTGCTGCAGAAGATGCTGCCGAGTCCGCTCCATCTCGGTTCCCCAGTTGTTGACCATATTGCCACACGCAGACTCAATGGAATTTAAGTTTGGTGCGTTACTCGGCTAGATCCCATCAGGATCGTTGATACATTTTTCTGGGTATTATTAGGCAATTTTATTCTGCATAGGAAGAGTATATGGAAATCAGAAGGTTAATTGGGATATTCTTTGCCCTTTTTATTCATACAGGTGGATCCTTCTTACGCTGTATAAAATTGTTTGAAGGGAGCCACAATAAACTGTCAAAATGCGTCATGAACCTCAAGTAGTTAATCATATTGCAAGGAAAGCCAAATAATATCTTCTTCCTTTCGGACAAGGTAATTATCTCACTCAATTTTGTTTAGCTCCGTGTTCAACACTTGTTACCTCGACCACATTTAAAAATGGCAGTGCCGGGATTTCTTTCCTGGCTTGTGTTTACTGTATATCCACGTTATTTATGTGTTTTACGTGATATTTTATAGCTCATAAGGTTCAGATATCACTTATATCATTATCATTAAAATCACTAAAACTAGGATTTTCCCTTATACTTTAACAATACACAAATCAATCCCTCATCTTCTCTCAATATTCTCGGTGTCTCCCTTTCTTCTGATTTCACTTGTAAGGACCATATTACCACTTTTGCTAAATCAGCTTCCCAGAAGCTGGGTGTGCTCAACCGCCTCCGGGGGTTCTTTAGCCCTAAATAGCTGCTTGCTCTGTACAAAGGCACAGTGCATCCAAGTATTGAGTATTGTTCACATGTCTGTGGAGGATTCTCTCTCAGAGCACTTCTTGACAAAGTAGAAAAGAAAGCCTTTCGTCTCATTAACTCACGTGCACTCACCGAATATCTGCAATCTCGATCTCTTTGCCGCAATGTTGCATCTCTCTCAATATGCTACCGCTATTACAATAATCAGTGTTCCTCGGAGCTCTCTCAATATATACCACCTCCTTACGTAAAGTATGTGGCACCCATCTTGCAACACAATCCCACACCTACTCTGTGCAACTCTCCAACCCAAGAGTGAAACGATATTCCCAAACTTTCTTTTATTCAACAGCTGAGCTCTGGAACTCTCCCTGAATCCATCTTCCATTCATCCTATGACTTGAATTGCTTCAAACTCCAATGTGTCCAGGCATTTTGGCTCGGACATTCCTTGATTTTGGTCCTGTTTATCTTTAAACTCTGGGGAAGGCATTCGTCATAGGCAGTTCTGCCTTTTATTTTCCTCATTGACATAACAAAAATATAGTTTAACTGTTTATTTAATATATAAGGAACAATAAAGATAAATTTAAGTTATTCAAATGATAATGTGATAGTCTACAGTGATATCCGAAGCTCATGTGCTATAAAGTATTACATGGATCACATACAAATGCAGATATAATAAAGTAAACACAATCAAGGGATGAAATCTCGTCACTGTCTATTTTAAATATGTAATAAGTAAAGCAACGTCTGTGATTGGTTAAGTCGCGTGGGCCGAGTCAGTCAGTCTTCACCTCTGGCTTACTTCTTAGGTTTATAATTTCTTAATCTCGCTTGGGGTAACTTTGTAGTATATATGGTATTAATGTGTTTTATGTGATATTCTATGGCTCTTAAGATTCAGATAGCACTGTAGATTATTAATTAATCATTAAAATTACTAAAACATATAGAATTTAATGAATAAATAAGAAAGAATAAATAAAATAATGAAGACATTATCAGCTCTGCGACTCTTCCGGGCCTGTGAGCTAGGGTATTGATAAGACGGTGAATCATGAGAGTCGATACATGCACCAGTTAGGGGCCAGATGCATATGGTTCGAGTGAATGGAATATCGCTATAAGTATAAGTTTTCATTCAGTTATGGAAGGAAGTGTTGCAATTATAAGGGTTTCATACTAGCTCAATTAACATCTAGAAACCACAGATACTTCCTTAGCTGCAAACAAATTGTCTAAATATAACTAATATAAAGCTAAGCACAACCCTGGTATGGAAAGGGTTAATCTCAGAGGGAGCAGCAGGCGGTTGAAATACGCCACATCTCCTCAAGTAAGAAAATAACATGCAGGAATGGGTTATGTGAATCACATTTAATGTCTGTGGCCGTGTGTTAAGTCCACTAGTTACAAAAAATGATTAGATAAGTATGCGCGCACTGTAGTTAAGTGGAGGTGGGCTAACAGGCAAATGCACACATAACCAATTATTTTAAATTTTGATATTCAATCAAGTTAATCGAGGATACGTGTGTGTCAAGGATCTCTTTTAATAATATATAGACATGAACGATGAACTCCGTGAATATAAACACCATATGAAGAGGAGCACTTTATTGACGTTTCGCAGATAGCTTCTTCAGGTCACTGGGAAACGTTGTCAATAAAGTGCTCCTCCTCATATGGTGTATACAGTATATTCATTCTGTCAACTTTTCAAAGATATTTCTACTATGAAATCCATCCTTGCTCAAGATAGTGGGTTATATGGGCTTATATAATAATAACTGAATTGAAATATGAGAATGCCAAAGTAAATTCAAATACCAATTGAATCTGACTTAAATACACATATGGTTAATAAACTTCCACCTTCGAATGGATAATAAATCTATATATTGTGCTAGTTTTTTATATAATGGCTAATATGAGCGTGAACTATGTAAAGATATGATATTTCATGATAGGAAGCAACTTTGCAAAACATGCATACAAATGCAATAATTCGATGAGTGGGAAAAATAGAGAGACAGAAGGGAGAGAGAGGTTATTGCTGGAAACTAAACCAGCGGGAGGTAATAGTCATTTTCAAAGCTTCCGTGACCGTGTTTAGGATACCAAAGTTTCTCAGTGAATTTAACAAGGGCAACTGATACTAAAAAAAATAAGCCCCCATACACCTCACCAAAATGACGGGAAAGTTGTTATTTTAGACGTTTTTCAAAATGGCCACCGCCGTCATCTTAAAAAATTGATAAAGTTCTATTTCTTGAAGTGAATGGCCAAAAATGACAATTTTGGTGTCTATTCCCACTAATTTTGGTGTCAGAAGATCAATGGCATGGCACAATTAAAAAATAATTAATAAATAATTACCAAATAATTAAGTAAATAAGAAAATCAATGGGATGGCATAATTCATGATTTAGAGTCCCATTAACCTCAACATCTAAGACAAATATGATTTTGTTAAATCCATTGAAAAACTTTGGTATCCTAAATTAATAAAACATGAGACCTACTGCATTAAGATGCACTATCACTGCAGGACAAATATGATGCACAACTGTCAGAATCACTTCCGCTGTCATCATAGCTGCTCTCCATTTGTGGATGACTTGGAGTTTTTAGAAGATCCAGGAATGATGGAAGTGCAGGTTGGGTATAGCGTACTGGGAGGCATAAGCCATTTACAAGGTGCCATCCATGGCCAATTGGTGATGGATGGTTCTGAAGCTGGAAATTCTTCTGCAGATATGCGAGGTAATTGGTGCACTCTAAGTGTGGCAAACATGCCACTCTCCATGAATTGTGCTTGGATATGGGCAAGACTTTCTAGGACTGCTATGAAATCTGGAAGATGGCGCCAATATCTATCGTTGTCATAAATATGCATCCAAGGAAGCATCAACTTCAGTGAAGACTTGAACTCGATCCAGTTTCTTATCCTTATAGCATGTATATTTTGAGTCAGTATCTCTACCATCTCCAAGAATGAAATCCAGAATTCTGCTAGTGGAGCACCATCTAAGTTCTGGAATAGGAGTCAACGAGCCCCTTGAGATCGGCATTGCTCTCTAACTCAGCATGTGCATCATTAAGTTCTTGTTGGTCTACTGAACTGCGTAACTTATTGAGAGATGCCTGGATCTCTTCACACAGAGTGGCACCTTCCAAACGTTTGTCTAGTGCATGTTGGAGTAAAGCCTCGTAGAAGAGTCGAAGGCAACGCACACCGCGGTTGAAGTGTTTTCCACGCAGAGCTTGATCCACGGATCCATCTGCAACGACGCCTGCAGCCACCAGTACATCTGAAATGCCTGAGCCTTTGAACCTTTTGTAGATTGCATTGATGAAAGACATCTGGATATGAAAGGGCCCCATGAATGTCCATATGTCAGCAAATATCTCTGGATTCTCACTTTTCAATTCTAGCAATAATGCGTAGACAGGATGATCACCGACGATAATGGCAAATGGCATCTTCTTGTCATCAATTGCCTTTGCAAGCTTGCGCAGGGCATCATACAGAATGGTCTTGCTTGGTGGATCAGGATAAGTCATATGATAAATCGCTTGACTTTTCTGGGTTTCTGGTGATAGCGTGGCCTGGAAGCCAGAAATGGCTGTTACAGTCTCGTCTTCTGGCTTTGGTCTTGTTCCGTCTCCCTTAGCTCGGGCCATTGCACGGATGACACCTCTCATTCTTCGAGGAACTGTGTCCAGATGTTGTTCATCCGTTATCCTTGGTCTGATGGGTGGTTCACCACGCTTGACTGTTTTGTATGGTTCAATTCTTTGCATCTGGCTCCCAAGTTCTTTGAGGCTATCAGAGAGGTACGAAGGCAAGGTGCTATTTGCAACTGGTCTATCATCATCTAGGGTAGGTAGATTTAGCTTAGGTAGGTCTGGCTGAACAAACATGACATATGTACGATGTGATTGGCCAATTCCAGTCAAAGTGTCACTTTTGAAGTCATCGTTGTCGACAATACATATTGCCGGTGTTCCTTCAGAAAGTTCAAAAAGGACACTCAGTTGAATGCTTCAGGTCAGTAACTGCCCAGAAATCTCTAAGCAAATGCACATCATTGTAACTGATTCCCAGGCCATCCTTATGTAATATGTCTACCATTTCTCTGCTCTTTGTCATACCATGTAGCAGTACACCGAGGTTTGTCTCAAATGCAGTACGTCTTCCAGTTATGTAGCTGGTCAAAATAGATGCAATTGATCTGACTTGGGGCTTGTCATCGACTTCAGACTTTGTGGGGTGCTTTAACCAAGTGATGAGCTTCAAGAGGAGATCATTCAGGTCTTCATATTCTTCTAGATCATGTATGTATGGAGGCCAAGGAACAGTTTTTGTTTTGATGATCTGATATCTGAGTCGCCCAGCTACATTCTTTACCAGCTGATCGTCACTTACACCTAGAGAGGATATTGCAGCCTCAAGATATTAACCTGCAGCTCTTGCATCATATACCAGTTCACTCACATTCTTCTGACCTCGTTCATGAAATGCTATGTCATCTCCAAATTCCTTGATCAGATTTCCTTCACGAAACTGGACTTTGCTGTGGAATAGTAACCATAATTTGAAGTAATGCCTTTGTAATCCTTTACAAGACCTTGCAGTGTACGGATTTCATGATCTTCAAAGATAACTTGACGGACATGATGAAAGAAGATATTTTGGGCCTCTCGAAGATTAACATGTTGCAGATGCTCTGTTTTTTCATCAGGAAAAGACTCCTTCAGAGGGTTGCTGACATAATTGCGCCAACATCCACGATGATAACGAATTTCCAATCCAAACGCCGTTCGACTGTCTGGGATAGATGCAAGTAGGGTATTCAATCTTTTTCTTATAGGCTCATCTGACAAGACAAACTGTATGCAACTTGAACTGGTTCCATGCGTCTACTGTTGACAGCAGCAAAAGTTTGGACTTGCCTGGATTACTGGTTTTTTGTGGTTCTTTCTTACACCACACACAGAGATTCTTATCATGAACTCCAGTACTAGAACGAAGTTTTTTAGGCACATTTCCTGGGAGTTGTTGACTTGAAGTTGATGCTTGAACTTCTTCCTGTTCAGATTTCCGTTTACGATTCTGTGCTTGCTGAATATAGCGACTACTACTGATCTGGGTGTAACATTTACTATGCATGTACAGGCCTTTAGGCCCCTTGTCCCACTCCACTGCTGCATAGGCATGCTGAAATTTATCAAGTTCCTTCCACCTAAAACACTTGCTCCTTAGATTCGCCCACTTTGTATCAGATGTCTTGTCCGTACTATCATCAGCTATACAGGGATGTTGACATAATATGCATTTTAATCCAGGTCCTGGGTCAGGCACATCACTAACTCCTCTACGTTCCATGCTTATGATTCTTCACGCCAAATTCGATGCAACACACCTGAAAAAGAAGGAATTGATCAGTCAACATTCTTGGTTTACATTTTAAATTATATATTATATTATTTGAGTAAGTTTCAGAGGATCCGTGACCGTGTTTAGGATACCAAAGTTTCTCAGTGGATTTAACAACATCATATTTGTCTTAGATGTTGAGGTTAATGGGACTATGAATTATGCCATCCCATTGATTTTCTTAATTATTTTCTTATTTTCTTAATTATTTGGTAATTAGATATTAATTATTTTTTAATTATGTCATCCCATTGGTTTTCTGACACCAAAATTAGTGGGAATAGACACCAAAATTGTCATTTTTGGCCATTCACTTCAAGAAATAGAACTTTATCCATTTTTTAAGATGACGGCGGCGGCCATTTTGAAAAACGTCTAAAATAACAACTTTCCCGTCATTTTGGTGAGGTGTATGGGGGCTTATTTTGTTTAGCATCAGTTGCCCTTGTTAAATTCACCGAGAAACTTTGGTATCCTAAACACGGTCACGGAAGCTCTGAAAATTACTCTACTAAGGGGCTTATAGACATGAAACAAGAAAGAAAGTAGCATAGGGGGAAGGAGGCGCTTGGCTGAGAGAGGGTGGGCGAGTGAGGGGGGGGGGGGGGAGCGGCAATGTTACCAACACAATTCTTGATTCTCTGCCAGGCAGGTGTAGCAGGACTTATGTCCACAATAGTACTTGGATTTATACGTATTACTTATTTGCTCGGACATTTTATCTGTCAACATTTTCAGGCTACTTTACAATGGTATCAAAAATTATTGTTTGTCTATTTTTACCTGTTGGTAAAATATCATATCCCCATCTTGGTTAATCAGACAGTACGACTATGTTTTCCTGACATAGTTCATACAAAGCCTAAATTCGAAAACTTAAAGAAACCAGAATCACCAAAAACAATAGCCTGAAAGTGTATGAATGAAATTCTGCTTTCAATATTGATACCAAGTAGAATTTGTTTTATTTATTTACATATAATACTGCATTTTCGTAACAAACCTATATAGACACCTGTGCTTTCATGTTAACACATGGTGCTAGACATTGAATTAATGCATACGTAACACTTGCAATATACAAGGACATCTTTTGAATCCTATTCTATTGAATGTATAGGATTTAATCCAGTTTTTAGAAATAAGTGTTCAATAACTTTCTCCTCCAGTGATCTTTTGCAAGCGGCCGGAAATAATCTAAAGGCAGCCGGAATCACATTAAGAAGGCATATTCGTATACTCAATCTCTGATTGTGTTGCTTTGTGTGCTTGAGGGTGTCACTTGCCGTATTGGAAACAGCAAAGCCCTTGCTATTGCATTGCCATCGACCTTGTGGTAAAGAACAACAGAGATAACTGCGACCGGGCCCATTGTAGTTAGCCTATGTTATTAAATACATTTAGGAGAATATACAAAGTACAGTCATCTTACATTTGGAAACCCATTAACGCCATCAGACAGTACACAAGGACCATACGGCTGGGAGAGTGTAGATAGCAGAGAAGGGGCTTTGTAGATAGAAGACGCTGTTGGAATGGCTTTGGTATGTGTGTTAACCCATTCAGCACCAGTGTCGTCTTGTTATTATATTCTAGCAACTATTAGACGATCTTATTCAGTTTTACATTGGTTTCCATCAATTTACAGGCTTCTAACTATCTCGCTTAACCCTTTTTAATACCACAGATCCTTCTTAAACTGCACAAAATCGTCTATAGCTAAAATTAAATTAAAGAGACGTCGCCGATACAGTAGGGGTTAATAGTCTGTATACGTCGAAGAGGTGTCCCCCGACTGGGTGCGAACATGATATGCATGCTTGAGCGTACTACCACACCTACTAAATGTCCGCCACGACTGGGATCGAATCCAGGTCAAGCAGATTCACACGTGAGCGTGCTCTCCAATCGACCGCCGCGGCTCTCATGATTACTAATCTCTGTCTAGACTCTAAGAGTTTGCCGAAATCGGGGCCAGGCGTAGGCTACATAATCAGACATAGGCCTACCCAAATATCGTTCTAGGAAGGCTTAGTGCCTCAATGAACTATGTGTTTGGCATCTCTGAAACTTTAGCCTTTTTTTATTTATTTTGTTTTTGACACCTCTTTAAATATTATTTTAAGTTTTATGAGGCGTATACATTAGAGCCTTTTACTCCAGTGTTTTCCTTTGCATCAGCAAATATTTACAGTATATTTACCATCGTAAAATCATTAATATCATATTCATTGTATTTAAGTTTGTATTATCATTATTATTAATCTCCTTTTGTTTAATAAATTACCATATTCATGTAATTGTCTAATTCATTGTTTTCAGTCAAGATCATTCTCAATTTTAAAAAGACCTCCGTCTACGTATTGTGAAAAACCTGTTATCCTCCCGGCAAATTACGGGGTGAGTGAGTGAAGTGAGAGACAGTGAATGTATTAGGATACATGTTATACATGTTTTACATAATACGTGTGTTGCTAGCCCCGGGAGCAACTGTGGCTTTCAACCATCCGACACATCCCCTTTTATTTATGTACATCAAACATGTTAAAAACAAATAAAGTTTATTTTTATACCCTACCGTGGAAAGACTACGGATACACCACTCCTGCCCGGGCTTCACACAGTGGCATGGCCCAGTCGTACTAAGCTCATGACGCTGGTGGCATTGCCACGGAGGATAGCCATCCCTAGTCTTTGCTTGAGCCAGAGGGTTTCCCGGGGTTCTCCTGAAACTTCTCTGATTTTACGGCCTATTTCATCCACCATTTTAAGGGTGGTAAGGCCGAAGACTCCTGAAGTTTCGAATGCCAGAGGCTCGAACTGATGACTTCTGGCGATGGCTTGATATTTTTCTCGCTTTCTACTCTCTGCTATCCGGGCAGCTTCACCTGCTTCGTCGGCGTTTCTGGCGATGTTGGTTATGGAGAAAGTGTCAACACATGTGGCATCCCACACGAGGCACCGGCCATTCTTGTAAGGGAAAGTGGTCATCCCATCTGGCCGTTTGCCGTCTTCTCTGAGAAGTCCATGTGGTTCAAGGATTGATGCACGGTTAGCACTCTGCAGGGCCCGTTTTATGACATCATTTAGTGCAGTGTGTCTTGGCAGGCAGCCTGCGCTGTGATTACATGACAAGGCATGGTGACCTTGAGCATCCATCCCCCACCACACTTGCAAGTGTGTGGGTGACAAACTGCCACACCCACTCTGAGCGCGATGGCAACCCGGAGCGCTTCAGCATTCAAGTGAGTTCCAAGAGGTGGGATGGGGACGGCATGTAACCACAAGCCACTCTCCAAATGGGCGGCTGCCTGGAGGCGTGCTTTTGCAACCTGGTCTGCATTGGTTAGGAGGTTTTCTTGAAGTTTCTTCGCCGAGATGGTATCCCACGTGTTCTGCTTGCTCCTGGAGGTACCCTGAGGCTCCTCCTCTGCTCCTGTACTTTCCTTCAAGGTGTTAATCGCTTCTGCTACGTCCCTATTAAGTGTCATTCCGGGTTGAGAAGAAAGGATGGACACTACAAGGTCATTGGTCGCGATAAGGGAAGAGATAAAGGCTGGGGAGGCAATATCTGAGGCTCTCCGTATGCCCAAGCCCCCGAGGCGGACAGATAGAGTGGCTTGTGTCCAGGTTCGATCTTGAAATTCGACGTTGGTGATGCTGTTCACTGCTTCTCGGATTATGTTGTCTAATTCTTGGAGGCCACCATTGTTCGTGTAAGTCATTGATGTGCGCAAAAGGTATTGGAGTTTTGGGATGGAGAAATAATTCTTGAGAAGGGCCAGAGCTGAGTGGGCATCGATGTGTATCAGGCGACTCACAAGACGTTGAAGCTCCTCCTTTTTACCTTGAAGTGCTGGTGGGATTGCTGCCGGAGTTAGTGGGGAACCTAATAGGGTTTGCTGGTGCTCCTGAAGGATCTTTATATTGTTACGTCCTGGGATATATAAACACTGGGCTCTTTCTATTGGACTAGGTATGCGGCAACAAGCAACAACGGAAAACGCTAGATCCAACCCTTATCTATAAACCCAGGCAACAAACCACCCTAAACCGTCAAGAGTCCTGCCTGGACAACGAGGTATCCTATGACTCGGTTACAGGGTGCACGCACTATAGACTGCTATATAAAAGATCACACAATTAAGTTGACTTAAAGCTTCAAGGAAAAGATAGATGACGGAATTAAATTGCAGAAACAATTTAATAACAAACTAGAAGAAAGTAAATTTAACGTTACGTTAATTAATACAACTAATCACCCTTGCGTGAAAGAAGGTGAAAGCAAACAGTCCTCAAAACATCGTACCGGTAGACAAGATGCGGGTTTCTAAACTGCATGTGGCTACTGTAGGATCTGATGCTTAGCAAAGAAAGTACGTTACGGATTTAGAGAACTCTTAACTCATAAGCAGGAATAAATACTAGTGATAGGCCATACAGTGTATAATGGCATAGGTATAATTAAATAAAGGCAGCAACTCGCAACATAACCACATACAGGTGTGCTTCTCACTCTTAGTCAGGCAAGCCTGCTCGGACAGTCTCTCTAAGCCACACCCTGACTCACAATGCTCACCAAAAACGGTAAACTGTGGCACAATAACAAGCATACAGAAATAATAAACCCCTAGCTGTTAATCTGCCAGGTGGCAGAGGTCTAGCTGGAAGGATATAGGCTTCGGATACCCGGGCTGAGCCACCTGCTCTAGCCTAGGGACGTTCCCAAGTTTGTGCGCCAAATTACTCTAATTGAAAGGGTGCTCTCTAGAGAGACTCAGATCCCAAGTATCTGACTCTCTCCTGGCGACCCTAAAACAAAAGCAAGACGTGCTAGCGCAGTGCTGAGTGGACTAGGCAAGGGCCCTCACACAACACAACACCAAACACACAGGGACACAGACAAGAAAATACTCCCAGACTCCCACGGGTATCCTAGTAAAGTCGTGCGGGTCCACAGGACTTGCACCAGCAGACTTTAAAGGATCGCAAAAAGCCCCCCCTCCGGTCTAGCCCCTGCTAACCTGACAGAAGAACACACTAGCAAGCATGAAACCACCAAATATGAGACAACAAAAAAGCTTCCTAGATCTCATTAACAATTACGTCTCTGCATAAGGCTCAAAATCCTATCTAGTTATCTGAGAGCTCGTCATTAATACAATAATATGCGAATGCTGTTGAATGCGTTCCGCATGTCAATCTTTAGAAGGCCATTCGAAATGGTTTCAAACCCACCTTTGTGGCTAGGCGGCAGGTGTTCCCTACTGCTATTAGGCGCACACCGCCATCTTTTATTGCCAGTGCACAGAGTGATGCCCCAAAAAATAGGGGTGTGGCACAGCCGGGTACTTCCCCTCTTAAAACCATGTTGATACATTTTTTGAGGGTTTCCAAGAGTGCCTCCCCAGCTGCTCCGGATCCCTGACCCAAGAGGCCTTTGAGGTGGGTGGGTTGGATACCATCTGGGCCCGCGGCTGAGCCTGCTGGGAATGAAGTTACTGCGGAAACCACCTGCTCCTTCGTGACAACTAAAGGTTGGGGTATCTGGTCATTTGGGGCAGGGGGGAGGTTTAGTTTCCCAGGTGTAGGTGGATGCTTTCCTCGTAGGGCTTCAACAACTTCGGTGCCATGACCAGCAAAACCTTCTGAAGAGGACAACAGTCTTGACGGCCCCTTTGATGTCACTATCCGCCAGCTTCGCTGCGACCCTCTTACGCAGCTGTTCATCCTCTTCCTCTTCCTTGTCCTGTTGCTTCTGGGCCCTGTTTGGTTGCTGTTCGGGGGGTTCCACCAGCCTGTTTGCCTCCATATACTGTTCTACTTGACGTTTCACTCTGGTGGCTAGTGAAACCTGGAAATGGTCTTGTATGTTGTTTCTGGGTGATTTTTGGAGGGCCCCATAAGATAAACCAAGGAGCCGTGCCCATGCGAGGGGTGTCTTAAGCTGTAGGGCCTGCTTTATGATGGTTGTAAGGGCCTCCGCCACTTGGATTCTGGCTCCTTTAGGTACCCGGGCAAGGACCGGGATCCGCGCTTTCCATTAGGTCACAAGTTGGATCAAGTCAGCGTCCGGTGTTGCCCTGGTTGGCCCTGGGCATGAGGGACATTTCCAGTTTCGTTGTTCTCCTGATGCCTTCTTTGTCAACTTAGCACAAGTTAAATGAACAGATCTAAGACAGCTGGAAGATTTTCGCGAATTCTTTCTTGCATTGGTTTTTCCGCTCGTAAGACACTTAGTATCCGCTGAACCATAGCCCTCCAAGATTATCCATTCCTCTGCCTCTACCAAGCGGACCTCCTGATCTTCCCGTGGTGCTTCCGTCTCTGCCATGTCTCCCTTGTTTCAGAAACCCCGGGAAATCTCTCCTGGCACATATCTAGATTATTGCTGTTGTTATTAATGTAAAATTGGTTGTATGCATAAAAATTCACATATCATAGTAAACCTTTCTGATGGGCTCATACACGCAATTGGCCTGCTTCTCCTAAAGCTATGTGGTTAAATGTATAAATCCTCGGCATTGGGAACCGGTACAACTAAAAGATCTAACTAATTAAAAGGAAGCACGCCAATTATATCCTATGATTAAACGTGTCTTGATATTCTGTCTCCTTGTTATTTTGTGTTCACCGTTTTTCTATCTGCTATAATATCTGCTTCTACCATTATTTGATGTATCTTTATGTACTTCTTTTGGTTCGTTTCCTTTGTTTATTGTTCTTTAGAGCTTTCTGAGTGTATACCCCCTCCCTTGCGGCGAGTGCGAGGCACCCGCCTTTCAACACGGTCCCACTCATATTCTGTCCAGCTTTCCAACCCAAGAATTGGCAAATTGTCTGTCTTCTACTCAATAAGTGAACTCTGGAACTCTCTTCCTCAATCAATCTTTCCTTCATCCTATGACTTAGACTGTTTTAAACTCTGTGTGTCCAGACATTTTGACTCCAACGTCCTTTGAATTTGGCTCTGTCACTCTTTTAACTTTGGGGGAGACACTCGTTACAGGCAACCTGCCTGTTCCTTCATAGGCTACACATAGAGCAAACACTATTCTTTACCCTATGATAAATCTCTTGTAATGCTATTAATTTTCATTTCAATACTCAAAAGTATAATTTACAAAATTACACTCGGAAACTTGCCTGAACTCAACTTCTGCTAAATATTTTTGGTTTCCTGCCTTGCCTTCTCCACCTTCGCTATTTACGTATCTACATTGTGTTTCTTCGTTTGTTTTTGTCCCTTTCTTTGTTCGCATCCCTCTTGTGACTTTTTTCGCATTCCGTTCTCTATTCTCTCCAGATTCTCTTTTACCCGAGTTTTTTTTAGTGCTTTCAGTTTTTTGTTCCTCCCTTTCTCGTTTTCCTTTGTTTCGTTCATTTTATTGGATATTTTTCTTCTGCACAACGTAGTAGGGAGAAGGTTATTAAGGGGAGATGGGCCGGGTTTTTTTTGGTCTATAATTCATGTACTCCTATATGTCTTACTTTCCTCGCTAGTCCTACATCAAGCTTAAAAAACACCCCCTAGACCCTCTTTCAAGATAAATTTGTACACTTTTCGGTAGCAAAATGTCCCGGCCGAAGGCCGATTCCTTTTAAAATGTCAGGCTCACTTTCGCTCGCCAGGAAAAAATCGACACCTAAATAACACGAAAAGTCTTTAAATTGACAACGAAATGAGGCGAAAGGTGTTAAAATCGCTAAACTAATGGGCCGAGCGTCTTATAATCTCAAAACAAATGAGGCTTAACACGAGGGAGAAAGGTGACCAGAAAAACGGCCCTTCTCCCCTTAATTCACACCGGTATGTTTGCTTGTTGGTATGAACGTCTTGAGGATGGTGCCGCGTTCGGACAACTTATTCTTTGGATGATTTTATACAGCTTAGGAAGGATCTGTAGAAATTAAAATGGTAACGTCTATCTCAATAAACCCTCTGACTTTCATATGACCTGTCTAATCTGAATACAATCGTTTAAAAATTGCCAGAAAACAGAACAGGCAATTGTCTTCGTATCACAAAAGGGTTAATGTTCGTTTCTTAGTTATATTCAATCTTCTGTAATGGTACATTTTAGCAAACGATAAACCTCTTATTTATGCTGTTATCATATTTCATTAAGTGAGGTAATACTTAACGAATTTTACAGCTTTGGAAAAACTATGAAAATACAGTATTAAGGTCAGCCCCATTGTATGACTGATCCTTCCTAAACTGAAGAAAAACGTGTAATGGTATCATAATATAATCACGAAAGACGTATTATTACTTAAAGGGTTAAGGGGATGCAGTTGTTTTTTTCGAGTCCTCCCTCATGTTTAGCCCTATTATGAGATTACAAGATATTCGCCCAATTAGTTTGGCGATTTTCAGAATTTTGCCCCCTTCCTTTGCCAATATTAATTAAGACCTTTCGTGCCATTTAGGTGTACTTTTGTCCTGGCGAGCAATAGCGAGCCTGTATTTGAAGAGGAATTGGCCTTCGGCCGTGTTTTTTTACCGAAGAATGTACACATTTATATCGAAGGGGAGTCTTGTTGGGATTGTTTAAAGCTTGATACAGGTTTAGAGAGCAAACTAAACCCCTTCCTTAAACCATCGAGCCGAACCAGTAAATTATGCTGCACATTACCGTCTCAGCTCCCTTATGACGAAGTTTGGTAACCCGACTCATTTGTTCAGGCTGTAAATAGGCGATTTCATTCACTTTAGGCAGGCATTTTAGAAGCAAGGTGGTTGGTGGTTAGTGGATATTTGGTTTACCCCTTTGATTGCTAGAGATCCTTCCTAAGCTATACAAAATCCCTCATGTTAGCCAGTATAAAGTGAACATGAGATCTGGTAGACCGAATCTGCTAACTTCATCAAAACCGTACCCATTTCTACGCTCTTTAATACTTTCGGTTAGATACATTAGATATATTTTCCACTAGATGATTTACATTGCCTTTAAGGGTGGACTTGTTTTTTATCTGGACCCCCTTCTTGCTCATGTTTAGCCCAATAAATGTTCAGATATTAAGACCTTCGCCCCATTAGTTTGGCGATTTTACGACCTTTCACCCGATGTATTAATTTGTCAATATTAATGCCTTTCGTGCCATTTAGGTGTCGGTTTTTTCATGGCGAGCGATAGCCAGCCTGTAATTTAGGATGAACAGGTCTTCGGTCGGGACATTTCTCTAACATAAATGTACACATCTATTTAGAAGGGGGATCTTGGGGATGATTTTTACCCTTGATGGAGGTCAATGGAGGAAACAAAATTAAAATACATAATAAATAAATAAACCAATCAATAAATAAACCAATCAATAAATAAACCAATAAATAAATAAACCAATCAATAAATAAACCAATCAATTAAAACCCTCAAACCCATTTTTGTAATTGTTGCAATGGAGAGAGACAGGCCATGTTTCAGGGGGAAATGCACTAGTGTTTTGCCTAACCTTTTATTGTCAACACTGGTCTGGCAGTAAAGGAGGTTAACTTTTAAAATTATTATATGCACTAAGTTAACCTTTCTTCAATGTAGTTTTCGTAGAGCACTTAATAACCGTCTTGCAACACAATCCCACCCCTACTCTGTACAACTCTTCAACCCAAGAGTGAAACTTTATTCTCAATCTTGATTTTGGCCCTGTCAATCTTTCAACTCTGGGGGAGGCACTCGCCACAGACAGTTCTGCCTTGTGTCTCCCTCATTCACATAGACAAAAACAAAATAGTAGCGCATGAAATCCCAGAAATGTTGCCCCATATAATGTTGACCATCGAAAATTGACGATATTATCTCTCGTGTGATACTCGTTCTACCCCTGCAATATGATGGTGGCATGATAGTTTTAAAAGAAATTATATTATACGATTTGATTAAGATTATTTTGTATTTACCCTCCCTCCAGAAATAACCTTCGATGGGGTTATAGTAGTATTGTGCTGGACTTTAAGGGGAGTATTTGGTCGTTTAATTATTTATTTATTATTTTGTTAAAGCTTGTTAGAGATCTGAGGAGCCAATTAAAAGCTAAAGCAAACTAAAATGTCCTGGCCGGAGAGCGGTTACCACTATATTTCAGGCTCGCTATCGCTCGCCTGGAAAAGGTCCTAATATTGATAAAGAAACGAGATGAAAAGTAATGAATCGCTCAACTAATGGAACAAACGTCTGAAAATCTGAAAACAAATGTGGTTAAAAATGAGGGCGAAAAGGAGCCAGAAATACCAACCATCCTCCCTTAAATATATGAGTGTGTTTCGTCCTTTCTCTCTACCACATAAATTACTGCAGTATTAATAAAATATACTTCTTTTGTCTTTCCTCTTCCTTCTTGTTTCTTATATTATTTTCTTGATATTCTCCCCTATCTCGCCTGTTTAATCATTTTCCCTTTTTAAATTTGCTCGTTTCTCCTCTGTCCCTCCCAGCCTGACTTATTTACACGAAATGTATTCATAAACTCGCTCTCTCTTTTGGGCTATCCATTTTTTCTATTTTCTTATATTTGGTGTTCGATATTTTTATTAGAATGAAGTTCTGACCACCTCACTTAAATCATAATGTCTTTGTGGTCAGGGTAATTTTATCTAAATGTATATTCTCTCTCTCTCTCTTTCCTTCCACCTAACTCTCTTACACTCTCATAGTAATTGTTTCCATTCCCATACGTTCCACATGGCCGAACAATTTCAAGGATTTCTTTTTCACAATTTCCAGCACATCCATATCCACACCACTCCGCTCTCTTACTCTCTCATTCGTCTGTCTATCCCTCCATGTAACTCCACACACACTTCTCAAGTAACTCATTTCCATCCCTCTCATTGTTGATATGTAGTATTATATATATAGTATGTTCATTGTATTGGGATATATTATCGAATGTTAAATCAAACTGTTACCCCTCCACAGCTTCTTTGGCTCCTAATTAATGGCATGTTATATACTGTATAATTTACATAAATTACATATCAATATTATTTTTAAGTATACATTTATTTCTTTGTTTTCTTGTTGCATATCCAGTAGATTTATTTACTTGGCAATCAATATTTTAGTGTATATATATTTATATATATATATATATACCTTTTTATATATACAGGTATATATATATATATATATATATATATATATATATATATATATATATATATATACCGGTATATACAGAATATCTATATATATATATATATATATATATATATATATATATATATATATATTTTAATCTACGTATGGAAAACACAAAAGGCAGACTAGCTATAAAGATTGTATTCCCCAAAGCCAAAAGAGTGACAGGTAGCCAGATTCTAGGTAGGATTTTTGGTCAAAATGCCTGAGGGACCAAAGTTTTAAGCAGTAGAAGTCATAGGATGAAGTGAACATTGATTGAGGGAGGGACTTCCAGAGTTTACTTATTGAATAGAAGCCCGAAAAGAATATTTAATTCTTGGATTGGAAAAGCTGGACAGAATAGGGGTGATATTGTGTTAAAAGGCGGACGCCACCTACTCACCACAAGGGAGGTTGAATGCACTGACAGAGCTCTGAAAAACACTGATTATTGTCATAGCGATAGAATAGTGAAATAGAGCAACATGTATAGAAAGAGATTGTAGGGAAGTAGTACGAGGTAGTGAGTTGATAAAACAGAATGGTTTGGACTCTACCCTTTCGAGAAGTGTGGTATGAGGGTAACCTCCCCACGCATGCGAACAATACTCTATGCAAGGGTGCAGGGTGTCTCTGTACATAACAAACAGCTTTGCAAGGGTAGAGAACTCACAGAGACGGTTGACCAAGAGTGGCGATTTGGTCTTTCCAGGAAAGAGTAGAAGAGACAGAAAGAACCTATATGGCCTCGTCTCATGAGCTTTGGAGTGATTTTGAGGATGGAGGTTGTGGAAAAGTAGTTGAATTGTGTAAGGTATAATCATCAGCATATGAGTGGATAGCACTAGAGGTACAGTCCCGGACAGATGAAACAGCAACACCTCGTCCACCCGCTATGTGGTGAGGGGCTCTGCGGATTTGGTAACACTGGCAGGAGGTGGGAGGGATTTGGGTGGGTGGGTGATGAGGGGAGGTATGTGGGGGGTTTAGGGGGGAATTGGGAGAGTGAAGAGGCAGCAATCATGGTGTGGCTGGTGGGAGGGGGCAAACAAGTGACAGGGTAGGGGAGAGCAGACGGTTAAATTTGTTAAATGTAGCATACAGTGATATTGTAGGTGTGTGTAATTTAAAATCCTGTGAGAGTAGCTTGTTCTATAGGAAAATTTGCTTGTCACTCTGATCTCCCCTACCCCGTCACTCGTTTGCCCCCTCCCACCAGCCATACCATGATTACTGCCTCTTCACCCTTCCACACTCCCCCCTAAACCCTCCACATCCCTCCCCTCATCCCTCCCACCTCCTGCCAGTGTTACCAAATCCGCAGAGCCCCACACCACACAGCTGGTGGACGGGGTGTTGCTGTTTGATCTGTCCGGAACTGTACATCCGAGATGTTTAATGAAAATTAGAAATAGGACTGGGGCCAGGACAGAATCCTGAGGAACACTGGAGTTAATAGGTTTAGGAAGTAAACAATGGCCATCCACAATCACAGCTATGGACCAACAAGAAACAAAAAATAGCTGTAAAGGCACAGATAGAGGCATAGAAGCCAAAAGATGGTTGACTGGAGATAAGTTATTTGTGCCAGACTTTGTTGAAGGCTTTCGATCTGTCTAGCACATTAGAAAAAGCCTCCCCAAAGTCCCGAAGGGAGGATGACCAGGAGTTAGTAAGATTGGAAATTAGATCAGCATTAGAGCGGCCTTTAACCTAAGAGCAGTGACGCTCTTTCCGGAAGGTTTTTCTGGGCGAATGCGACGCTCCTTCCAATAGATTGCCCACAAACAAAACACGAAAAACACCCAAGCCTGCCTAAAATACGTCTTTTCGCCCCCCCCCCCCCCCCAAACCTCTCCTGGCCTCCGTCGTCCCTCTTACATGCACGGTAGAGAGCTGAGAGCTCAGGCTACCTCAGGCAATCAACAAAGGCACATCTATATCGTGCTCCCTCATACGCTTCCAAGCTCACCTCCCATCACAATAATGCAGTTTTTCACTGGATTTTCCTCTTTACACCTATTTGCTGGTTTCTCAATGTCCACATGTTCACTATACAAGTAAAATATGTGAATATGAAGCAGTAATATTGCTTTATATGAGAACTGTAAATGTTTTTGTCTTTAATTGACCTTTAAAAACGTCACACCGGCAGCACTTAAAAAACATAGCTCTAGCGCTTCCCGGGTTAAGTATGCCATACTGGCGATCTAAAAGAAGGTTATGAGAAGTCAGATGTTCAGGAAATTTTGAATTAAGAATAGATTAAACACATTTAGAAATGCAAAATGTGAGGGCAATTGTATGATAGTCGGAGGGTTGAGAGTGGTCACCCTTTTTCGGAACAGGATGAATAAAAGCAAACTTCCAGCAAGGAGAACTGTTGATTGAAAGATGGAGGTGGAAGAGCTTACCAAGACAAGGAGTCAGCAAAGAAAAACAGTTTTTGAGTACAACAGGACACCACCTGGCCCAAACGTCTGTTTAGTATTAAGCCCAGAGTAGGGAGAAACCACATCTTTGAAACAGGTTATTATAATAGGCATGAGTAAATGAGAGGGTGTTTGAAAGGGAGGAACAGCACCGAAATCGTCCAAGGTTGAGTTTTTAGCAAAAGTTTGAGAAACAACTTATGCTTTGTCATAGGAAGAAGTGACGATGATGCCATGTGAGCGGAAAATAGGAGGGAAAGTCGAGGTAGTAAATTTATTGGAGAGGTTTGTGGCTAGATGCAAGAAAGCTTGGGAGGAGCTATAATTTGAAAGCTCATTACATATACTTTTGATGAGTCAGGTCAAAGAACAGATTTAGCACAATTCCAGGCAGAAACAAAGATACTGAGGTCTGAAGGTGTAGGTACTGTCTGTATGCTTCTTCCATAATGTGGAAAGCAGTAGAACAAGTGTGGATAAACCAAGGTTTATGTGCATTAGTCTGAGTGAAAGAAAATGGAATGTATACTGCCTCCATGCTCGACAGGATCACCTTAGTAATACGCTTGGCACTCTCTGAGGGTCCCTGGTCATGGAAGCAAAAATACTTCCAGGGAAAAACGAAGAGGTAAAGAATCCCAGTAAGCGGTGCCAAACTGCCACAAGCGTCGCCAGCTGGGAGGATCAGATGGCTATACTGGAGAGATAGGACAGGTAACAGAGATAAGGTTGTGTTTGGAAGGACTAGTCCAACGGAGAGAGAACGTTTACAGTATAAGCAGAAGGAATAGAAGTAACAAATAAGTCAAGGATGTTGGGCCAATCTCCAAGGCGATCAGGGATATGGGTAGTGTGCTGAACTAATTGTTCTAGGTATTTAGGATAGAATACATGTATGCTTGTTTATCAGGTTGGTCAATGAAAGTAGAGCCATTGGTGTTGGTGAACATTGAAATCACCCAAGATGGAAATTTCTGCAAAAGGTGAGATGGATAGAATGTGTGCCACATTGAAAAATGATAGTCTGAACATTTTGGATAGTCAGTAAAATTATGGGAGAGATAAACAGTACAGAAATATTTAGTTTGAAAGTGACAAGAAAGCTTTAGCCAAGGAGTAGAGAATTCAGAAGAATTAGAGGTGGGAACATGAGAGAAAGTAAGAGTGTTGCGATATGCACAACATTCACCATTGGTATGATACTGAGTTAAGATTATAGGAAGATACTGCGAAGGGTATGCTGTCAATAGTGTTCGACAACAGGATTTACAGCAGGTGAGAAAGAGAAGATCAGGAATGACAGAGGAGAGATGGTATTCCACGAATGTTGTAGACACTGAGTAGAAGGTGTTAGAGGAGAACATAATATTGAAGAGTGAACAAAGCAGGGGCCATAACTATGGGACTGAGGGCTGGTACTATCCAGAGTGAGGATTGACCTCCTCTACCCAACCTTAGCCGTTTCTGTCTGTCTCTCTTACTGTACTACTATTCCTTCTAGGTGCTGGTGAGATCACTCGACTTGGTGGCACTGCATGGGGGGCTGCGAACGGTGGGGGCAATGGCCCGGGGGTGCAAGGCCATGGGCTGATGGTCCCCTCCCGCACTGCCCTCTCAGAGACATATATCGCCTTAGCCCCATCTAGAACGGCTTCGGTCTACCGAACTCGAAACTGTTCGGGCAGACTGACTGGGGAACTACAACAACTACAACTATTGGGGCAACCCCTCCCTTCCCCCCGTAGGAATCCAAGGCAGGTCATAAATGAGCCATTATATTATTTTAGACAAGATAGTTTAATATGTAAGATGCTTGTGAAATAGTGTATTGAAAGAGATAGAACGGTGTTTAGGGGGGCAAGCTGGTGTTGCCCTTCCTTTTGGTAGTGAGGTGTGGAAAGGATCATTAATTGTAGGTTAGCCATTAAATGAGGAAAGGTAATACTAATTATACATGTAGCCTTTTCCAGTAGCACATTATACACAAATAATGTTCTGCCCAAGAGCAACCTTGCTCGGGTTACTCATCGAGCATTGCAATTACCAAGAAATCAAAGCAGTGATACGAATGTACCCTCTAACTCCCCAAACCTCTTCCAAAACATAATTAAATTGTCTAATGATAACTAGTATAGTGTATGTAGGGGATGTGTAGTAGAGTGGTCTTGCCACTGGACTGGTAATCCAATGTACCTGGGTTTAAATCCCGATATGTCAATGGGAAGATATTGTGATGGAATTTGTGCTGTACCTAGTATCGGTGCATTACCACAAAGCCCACCATAACGCCAAATAAACAACCTCATTGTTCCCTGATTAAATAGCACTATATGAATATTCCCATATTCAAAATATGCTACTGGGGGGCAATGTCTAATGAGTTCATTGCTCAATAGGTGGCGTTCTGAGAGTGAGGGTTCGAGTCTGGGGGATGAGACAGTGAAACACTGGAGCGAGACAGTGAAACACTGGAGCGAGACAGTGAAACACTGGAGCGAGACAGCTTAAGAGATGGGGTTGCTTCGACCCTTGAGTGAGCAACTAAGCCCATGCATCCTACGTAGGAAAGATGGCAAGGGCTGGTTGTAGCTAAAAGTGCTTCGCATGTCTCACCCCCTAGACTGGAACAAGACCTCACGGGCTTCACCGTTCATAACGGTTGAAAAATCAGGCTCTCCGCCTATGCCCGAGAGGGTGTAGTTGGAATATAGAAACAAAACAAATTTAGAATGTGTCATCATATACTGAAAGGGTTAACTGAACATTATCTTCGCATATGAGTGTAGGTTGACTTATATGCGTCACAATGTTACCTCTATGGATAATCATATTACCGAAGTATCTTCCTACTAATAAGAACTTACACTGAAATATAAGTTATATATTCTGGCCTTGTTCGGATTTGCCTATCAATACATTTCCTTGATATATAACAGTAAGGGTAAAATCACGCTGAAGTGTTTTAACACCTTACGAGCGGCCTAGGCGGTAATTTATATGTACTGCCCAGCGGGGTGTTTTTACCCTAAATAGGGTTGTTTATGTGATCATTTTCATGCCTAAATAAGACCCAGAGCGTAAAACAAGTATCTATCCCTGAAAGGGCATAAACAGAGCTTTCCAATGACACCCCAACCATCCTTGTACGACCACTGGTTTTCTTGCAACGATCGCGCAACACGAGTGCAAAAACCATGTAATTAGGTACTTTCCCTACATAATTCCCTGTGTAGCGAGTGTGAGGGGGGATGGAAGGGTGGTTTTCACTTCAGTTGGCCCACCGCGGTGATGTGCGGCGGTCATAGCCTTACTACGCTCCTCACACCGCTCAGCTCTCTCTCTCTCTCTGCAACATTACGTGCTGAAAATGGCACACGACATAAGTTGTGAACCGCCACTTAGTCCAAATTTGTTTCACACGACATAAGTTGCGCGCCGCCAAAGTAGGGTTAAGTATGACGGTATATATCACAGTATAATTATTAATAAATAAAATATTGTTTGTTGATCATTCCTTGGTTGCAAGAATAACGTGTCTACAAGACAAATTTATTCAATAGATTGTATTGGAATATATTGCATATCTGTATGCCATATTTTCAGTGTTTATTTTGTATATATTATATAACTTGAAGATAACATTTATTCAATCTAGAAAACACAAGGTGATGTTTTTCATCTTCAAATCCAAAGAATTATGCACGAGCAGTATAATACAACGGTATTTACAATGTAACGTTTATCTACAACACACCAATTTTTAATATATTTAAAATTAATCTGACCACAATAAATCAGATTACGGTAGGATAGTGACAAACACACTCTTTCTATCCCTCTCCCCCTTTTCAAGCCATCTTTTCATCCGGTCTGTGAATGCCTTCCAGCAGAGCCCTTTATTGAAGATTGATTTTAACAGAGTTACAGTAGGAGCTATAATATTGATTTTGTATTATATAACATCTTGCACATTGACCTCTATTGTTATCGTTCGTCCTGTGTGATATTATGCATTCTTAGAAAACATCAATAATATAGACTATTTTCTATATACCATATTGCATACGAACCTCTGATTAAAATATTTCCGATTGTAGGATATAGAGCACTTTTTCGAATACCAAGTGCAACATAAGTAGTCATCGTCAAACTGATCACGAGCCCTACATACACAACATTTACTTCATAAACAAATAATGCATAACAATATAATGAAACAAATCCAGCAAATCTAAACAAAACTTCAATATAATGTATTTGCCCTGTTAGTGGTACTGCTTTGTGTTTATTATCTGTTGCATAAGATAGCTAAATACAAACTGTATTGTTATTCTAATTATTAGTATGATTATTATGAATATTATTATTTTTATTAATGTTATTATTATTAAATAATGTTAACACAGATTGGCAGGCAAAGCACAACAGGTGTACATAACATGGCGGCCATTAGAACCAAGATGGTGTGAGCTTACAGCCGACTTTGCTTGCCATCTCCCATATTTTTTCTCGCACTCAATCGGTTTTTCTCTCGTATTTCTTTTCATATCTTCTTCCCCCCTCCGTCTTTCACCCGAGAAAATCAAGAAGCATAGGCAAGGAAATATTTGGACAGCGTTGGCCTTTCCAGAATTCCTGTGACACTGTAACCAGGTGATTATTATTTATTAGTAAATATTTTGCAAATCGTACTTTCAACGGAAGTAAAACACAATAAATTATAATGGACATGAGGGCTATGTGTAGTGAGTATTTCTCGATCTGCTAATGCATATTAATTGAAATTCAGTTTATCTACTAGCGCAATTACGTATTCAACATTTTAGCACCTTCTGTACCGGCGACGTCTTTTTAGTTTTATTCTGGCTAATATTAGAATATTAAATTCAGCATTTAAAGAGCCTCCAGCATTTAACAGGTTTCGAACTATCTCAAATAACCCGTTTGTTACAACTGACAGGAGACTGGTGATGGGCTGGTCTATCAGAGTGAGAACTGAGCGATCTCTGCCATACCCATAGCTTACTCTGACTGTTCCTTTTACTTATATATTTTCTAGATCTCGAGTGACGGCGTCTCTTCCGTGGATTGACCTCCCAATCTACCAAGATTGGAAGCCAAAGCGTCACATTTTTCCCTTGCCCCTCAACTTTCTCTTCATAATTGCTGAGGGGCACAGGGCCCTGGGTGGTTGGTTTCCCGGGCGTTTCCGCACCCTCCTCGGCTCCCCGCCTTGGAGTGGCTTCGGTCACCCAGGCTTTGTTGTGGTCGGTAGGGAGGGTTCTGTGGGGGCGCTCGGTTATGGCCTTGGCCGTGCTCGAAGCCTTGGGGCTGTTCGGCCAGGCAGCTTGGGGAACAACAACAACAACAACAACTGACAGGAGAGGCTTCTAGTCCTTGGACTAACACAGACAATTGTATACTCAGCACCTCCGTAGCCTCAACTCGTAACCCAGCCTATCGCAACAGAACAGAGCTCATTCGCAACTTCCAAGCTCTCTGGGGACCAAAGGTGCAGACAATCCCCCAACTGGTTCAGTTATACAAACAATGCAAAAACTGGAACCCCTAGTTGTGGTGAAAAGATATCTTGAGCCACAACTATCATCAACACTCGGTACCGAATAGCAATACCGAGGAGGATCCTTTCTAAGCTGCAAAAAGAAGAGAAAGCTCAGATTTAATTGACGTTAATAAAATTACGGTAACTACATGCCAACAATAAACGCCAAAATAATGAAGCAAGTATCACTCATACACGAATGAATCAAGGATCAAACTAATACCTATCAACCACAACCCAGCTAGCTATCATAACAATTGTTGAGGCGTCCTAAGCGGACTTCAACTCAACGGGTTTTTATTATTGTGCCAGTGCTCGTGCTAAGCGGAAAAATAATACCCAGGTAAGCAAACACAGCCTACCTGCAGGGCACTGTAACACAATTATAAAACGCCAGAAGTCTATTTTGTCCAGTCTATCATCTGGCCTGGGCCGAAGTAATCCTCCCTGTAACTGAAGACTATTGAAGTCCTCCACCCTCTACTTCGAACCAAGCATTCCCAATAGACTGGAACCCTAGCTAAACAAAACACATAAAAGAAATAATGATCGGCTGGGAATTATCAAACGTCACTGCAGCAATAAAATAAAATGCTAAATACTACTAATTCTAGATATTATGCCAGCGAGGAATAATTATCTTTCCCCTCCACCAATACAGACATATACTGGCTCCCTTAACAAAGCCAAGGGTGCGGCTAAAGACAGAAGAGAAAAAAAAAAATGTATGGAAAAACACAGTAAATATCCAGTCACAATACGAGGGACAAACAAACGACACACACCCCGTAAAATCCGTCTGATGTTACTCAATTTAATATGCCAATGAATAAATATATGCCAAGAACGAAATAATTAAATAAACAGAGAAAAGCGAGAGGTAGCAGTTACTCCCCTACTAGTTGGAATCGGACTGCTTAAATTACAGCCGGTTCCTACCGACACCAACAGATGGCCCACTTGAACTAGCCTGATGGTTCTTTTATACAATGTAATCCTTACTTAAATAATGCAACTACGACAAGTAAGACCACATAGGATTAAACAACTAAATACATAATGTTTATACGAGCATAATATAATATGCGTACTGTACCAATATACCGGAAAAGGGGATTAACTATGACCCGTCACTGCGCCAGGCGAATATGAACCACCTTCTCAGAGAAGTTAGCAGGAGTCTCCCTGTGCTATTCTTTGACGTTTTCCGGTGATTTGTTTCCGCCTGTTCAGGGGGTCTGATTATAGCTGCTGCGAGGTGAGCCTCCTAAGTCTTCGGACTTTCGGCCCCGTCGGAAGAGGCTAGTGCAAGAGGTGGGTATTAAGTTACTCACTCTGTGTACCCCTCTACCAATCACCTCATCCAGCCAAGCAGTACATCTTGCTGGCTAGGATCACGCTGTATATTGTGCACATAATAGGTGTTTAATTGTCAGACTCTGAAAATTAGAGTCAGGTGGTGTGAGTGGTGTGTCACCCAACTTAAGGCGACCATGGCGGCGCGCGGCGCGCCTGGTTTTCACATGTGTGAATACTGTGACAGGGGCTTCACGACCTTGACTGGCATGAAGCTACACAGTAGAAACAAACATCCAAACCAATATATGGAGGTCGAGCTGGCGGCCATCCGTAGAAGAACTAAGACCAGGTGGGACAAGGAGGAATTGAGACTGGCAGCTCAGATTGAGATAAGGGGAGGACCCAATCTCACAGGGGAAATACATAGAGTTCTGCCTCACCGAACCTATGATAGTATCAAGAGTATGCAGACTAAAAACCGGAGATTCATTGAGATACTGGCATCGTTGCGCAAAGAGAATGTAATAGAGGGCAGGCCTCTCAATTCTCCCCCGAGACCAGTACAACATCAAGATGAACCTCAAGTACCCGTTCCTGGAGTAGTAACAGACTACAGCGTAGAAGTTGGTGAACTCCTCCGGGAGCTAAGTTTGACTATAGGTGTAGACATGCCTCAGACCATCGAGGATGTTGAGGCCCAAGTTCAAAACTGGTTTCCGGCTAAGGTAACAACACCAAGGAGCCCAACTGGGAGAGTTCCCAGACTCTACCCCCGTCAACGCAAATAATACATCTACCAAATGACTCAACGGTCATGGAACCGGGACAGAGCAAGAACTATTGATGAAATAGTAGAGGGGAAAATCCCCGGGGAGATACGCCCATACCCTGAGGGTACCCGAGACTTTTGGGTCAATCTTTTCTCAAAACCATCTGAGAGAGATTTGAGAACTCCAACACTTGTCGGTCCAGTGCTATACGATCTGGCAAAACCCATCTCTGATAGAGAGATTGTGGATGCCTTGAGCAGGACTCTTTTAACAACTCATCTCCAGGGTGGGATGGCTGACAAGGGAGTGATCTTAAGACCATGTCCATTGATAGAATAGGGTGGGTGCTTAACGCCCTCATTTTCTTCAAAAAACCCGTTTCCGCCTGGGTAAAAGCGAGAACTGTGCTGCTACCAAAAACAGAGCACCCTGCAGGTCCCTCTGATTATAGACCGATTACCATCATGTCGGCTATACTCAGAGTGTACCATAAGATACTCTTTCATAGAAGTATTACGGCGAGACCACCGCCGATCTATCAGAAAGGCTTCTGCCCAAAAAGGGGTACAGAACAGAACCTAGCATGCTTGCAGGGGATGATGGCCCATGCAAAAAAGACAATTAAAGACTTGAGAATAGCCTTTATTGACTTTAAAAAAGCCTTCGACTCTATCTATCATGAGTCGGTGATTAAGGCTGCCATAAGGTGGGGATTCCCGGAGACGATAACAGATTATCTCCGGGAATTGTATTCCCGGGCCAGTACCAACATCTTAGGCCGGGAGGTCAAGATCACGCGAGGAGTGTTACAGGGGGACCCCCTGTCCCCCTTACTCTTTAACATCGCACTTGACTGGGTCTTAAATGCCCTACAACCCACCTTTGGCTACGTTATGGATGGCATAACATGCGGCAAGCTAGCGTTTGCCGACTATGTGATCCTGACAGCGAGGACGGCGGTGGGCCTACAGACAAACATCAGCATCATGGCAAGTGAAGGAAGGAAGGTGGGGCTAGAGCTGGGGATTAACAAGTGCGCCACCTTATCCTTAGTGACAAACAAGAAGTCGAAGAAATGGTTTTTGGACGCAAATACCAAATTCCATTCAGAGGGCAATGAGATCACCCCTCTAGGAACGGGGGACTTTTATAGGTACTTGGGGTTGCTAACGGGGATGAACGGCATCGGGAAAGGAATAGAGGTCAGGGACAAGTATGAATTGGCCCTGACCCGGTTGCAGAGGGCAGGTTTGAAACCCCAACAAAAAGTTTGGGGTTTAGTTAATGTAGTCGGGCCTCGAACACGATATGGCATCAGCTTTGGGACAGTAACGAGGTGGTTGCTGGCCCGGCTAGACAGTAGAACCCGGCACTTCCTCTGAAAATGCCTTCATCTGCCTAAGGACACAAATAATGCATCGTTTCATACCTCTATACGAGACGGTGGATTGGGAGCACCAGCCTTTAGGTGGAGCGTCCCTGAGGCTCACACCGCATCCTGGGAGCGGATGCGGGCCTCCCCTGACCCTATGGTACGGTATTCGGTGACAATGTTCCAGAGAGATATTGTACCGCTGGCGGCCACAACCACCACGGCCAGAGGAGATCAGGGAGGGCCTGTACCACTCACTGGATGGGGCTGGCCTGAGGGGAGCCAGCCAGACCCCAAAATCATCTAAAATATTAAAAAATCAAAAGTTGAGAACGAGGGGTTCCTTTTATCTTATGTTCAAGATAAAGACTTAAAAACATTAGATCAGATTATAGGGGTAGAGCACAGGCTCCACCCAGGGACGGTCTCGTAAAGTACAGGGCGAAGTAGAAGTCCTCGGCAATGAATGACGGCAGCCGTAGAACTTCCTCGTAGGGTGGTGGTCGTCAATTGCTTGGAGGGCAGGGGAGGGCAATGGTTGTTGAGAACTTCATTTGAGGGTCCTGGAGTCTCAGAGGGCAGGGATTGTCGAGGACTTCATTGGAGGAGAGGTCTCAGAGGGCAGTGGTTGTTTAGGACTTCATTTCATGGGAGATCTCAGAGGGCAGTGGCTTTTGAGGATTTCATTGGAGGGGTGTTTAATAATTAATGAGTTACATAATTTCGCCACTGTTTAGAGAATGGGAAAATCAAAGTGACCATGTCAATGAACGAAATAATATGAATTTGAAACAGACGATAATATACGGATTACCTCAAGACGGTATGCTATATTCACCACGTGAATATATGACCAATGCAATATAGTAATTAATGGACATAAATTAACTAAATTAGACTTACGATGGTGGATCATCGCAACACTTTTTTTACTACCACAGATCCTTCTTAAACTGCACAGAATCGTCTAACCATAGCTAGAATAAAATGAAAAAGACGTCACCGGTGCAGAAGTATGTTATAAGTTAAAATACAATAGATAAACTTACCTGCAGCCAGTATGGATGCCTTCTGGGGAAAAGGAAGGCTACTTTGAGGATTGTGGCGCGTTTTGACAGATTATTCAGGCCATTTGTTGACGATTATATTCAGATTAGCTATCTAGAAGTCAGAGGGTTCATCGAGATATTTATACTTTTACTTTCTACAAATCCTTCCTAAGCTGTATGAAATTGCCTGAAGATATCCAACATGGACGGTCAAAGCATGTCAGGATTCTCAAAGTGTAAATATTCAGTAGAAGTGTTATGATTGTTTAATTGTTACAAGTAGTTGAATTGCGGATCTGTCCTATGCAGCCCTATTTTTTTAGACAAATAAATAGGTCAAGATCTTCTCTGTGTGTGTTTCTTTGAATTTCAATTCATCTAGTAGAAATAAGGTTTGGAGTTAGACCATTGTGTGCTTCTCTTCATTCCAATTAGTCATCTAGTAGAATTAACGCTTGGAGTTAGACCATTGTGCGTTTCTCTTCATTCTTTAGCTTGGGGACCTGCAGAGGGCGGCACACGGGCAGCATGATATGTGGGGGTTGTGCGGGGAGTTAAGGGGCTAATGGGAAGGATAAGGAGAACAATGTTTAGTAATTCTAGCTTAAAAACTATCAAGAGTGGGACTGTTAACATTAGGAGATGGAAGGCGATTCCACTCTTGGATGCTGCAGGGAAAAAATGAGTACCCAAATATGTCGGTGCTTGCCTGGTGTGTGTGGTATTTTCGGTTGTTGCTGCCTCTTGTGGATCGTATGTTAGTAGAGAGTAAATTCATCTAGCAGAAGTAACGCTTGGAGATACACCATTGTGCGTTTCTCTTCATTCCAATTAATCTAGTAACAGTAATGCTTGCAATTATTCCATCAAACAAGTAAAACTACAAGCAAAACTCGATATGGGGATGGTCCTCTCGTTAGACACCGTAATCCTTGAGGCACTAATATTTTGTTCTGGCTCCCTTTCTTAGTCACGTTTAGCCCCATTAGTTTTGAGATTATATGACGCTCGACCAATTAGCTTTGAGGTGCTAAGCCATTTTTGCCTTATGTATTTGTCAATATTAAGACCCGTTGTGCCATTTAGGTGTCGCTTTGGGTATTCTGCAGAACAACAACTCCTCGATTACGGTCTCATGATTTTTTTGTTTTCGCACTTACCTTACTCAGGGGACCTTAGTGATGTGCGGATAAGTGATACTTTTTTTATTTTGTCAATTTAATTTTCACTCTCCTATAACATTATCAGTTATTTTTGTACAGCCAGTTCAGGACACTATGTTTACATTGTTTACATTCTAGCCATTCTAGAAGCTCCTCCCCGATGTTTAGTAGCCAATCAGAGTGGAGCTTCACCTACAAGAAGTCGGTACATTTTTATTGTTAATTTTTCTGTTATCAACAGCCAAAGCTGAAGGTTGTCGAGTAAACACCATAGACTTTATCCCATCAATTTGTTAAAGTTTTAATACCAAATCAGCGGGGGTGTGGGGGCGGCAGCCCCCACCTATAATACTAGGATAGGTTAGGTAAGGTTGTAAGGTTGTTAGGTTAGGCTAATGTCTTTTCAAAGTTGACTAAATCGAGTAAACTCCTAGGTAGTTGGGGTATCGGAATTACAATTAACAATGCAAATGCTAATAAAAATTGCTTTCCGCACTTCCTAACAATATAATGCACACTTACAAAGCATTAAAACTAAAAAAACTAAAATAACAGGAGTTGTAGTTATGCAGAATTACCAAGAAGGATCTTGGGGATATTTGTTCAAGCTTGGTGGAGTTCTAGGGAGGAAGCTAATATAATATTTTAATAAATATATATATCGACCAAAAAATTTACTCTTCCCCTCTTATGCAATATTAATGCCAGCTAGCCTGTCATTATATATAACTATTATTTGTATATTACGAACATAGCATTATATTTGGAAGTAATCAGTAATTTGCCGTCAAATAATAGATCATAAAATTAATGTTCCGTTCTCAGTTGATAAATGCCCAATTTAAAAAGTGAATATGCGATTACAATGATAATTACCCAAACTGCTTTTGATGACTGCTAAATTTGTGCATATATGTTTTGCTGCTGCATACACCATACTGATACCATTTATCTAGTTTAATTATTATTGGATGCAACATAATAATCATCGCCAGCATTGCCTAGGGACCACTGCCAGTAAATTGATTGCAGTGAATAATTATTATATCATACACTTAATACTTTTAAAGTATGTACAGTCAGAAACCGCAGTTTCTGAGACACCTGGATAGGGCCCGGACATTGGAAGCGTATTGTTTCTGGACGTCAGCCCACTTTAACTTTCACAAGGCCGCTCACGTACGAACACACGTTTCGAACCAATAGATGCTTCACTCAGTCTGTCATGTACAATTATTGTACTGTTGTTATACGATTCATACTACATAATCTGAAATGTAAATGACAAAAATACCATTGTTTGTTATTCCCTCATATATCTACATTAAACACAGATAGCTATTACATAATTAAGAATGTAAAGAAACACTACCAAACCAAAGTGAATGGGCAGGCTTTCGTTGTGAGTGTGTGTGTGTGCGAGAGAGAGAGAGAGAGATTCATCAGACGTCATCAATACTAGTTACTATTAAACATATACCGGTACTCACATATACAGTAATTCATCCATTTTTTATCTTGCTACTAACCTTGTTACACTGTGCAAATATTGCAATATATCAGATGCTATAATACTAACATCGAAAAGGTATATATAGCCATTGCTAAACGTAATATCACGATGCGATTCTTATATAGCCTTTACCCTTTAGAATGTTATATACATTTATTACTAAATTTACTAAATTTATTACTAAACCAAATATATAAACCTATCAGCGTACGAGGCTTAGCTTTTTGTGGTATTACATAATACCCCCCATTATCACTACTGATAACTCATTGCTGTTGCACACCAGAATTTCATAAACAGATGATAACATGTAATATTACATTGCATAATTCGTTGTGTTGTATGTCATGGAGCAGACCCTCCTGTTTTTAGTCAAATTAGTGTTTGTCACCTACTGTAGGGCATTATGTCTATTACAACATACATCGGTTCACTTACACTAACCTAAATCCTGATCATTCACTGTGCAATTTGGAAGTATTTCTTTTCATTTTAATTTATAAAAACCTTTTGTAATATTTGTGTCCGTATTTACTGTGGATACGTAAGGGAATGTAATAAAGGTATTTTCGTAATTTGAATATCCATAAATATATGAATGAGAGTCATAGCATAGCAGCAGCATAATTTTCAATGGCACTCTGAGTGAAGCATCTATTGGTTCGAAGCGTGTTTCATAGGTATGAGGCCTTGTGATAGTTAACGTAGGCTGTATTTCAGAAACGATGCGCTCCATATGTCCGGGCCCTATCAAAGTGTCTCAGAAATTGTGGTTTCTGACTGTACATCGCGGTCTTCAATCTGATCGATAACCTCATTGTTCCCAAAATATTAGTATTGTATGAGTACATCCTTAAAAGTTGATTTACAGCATTGTGAAAGCCCAAGTCATGAAGAAAAACAAAATAAATAACTAGTGGCATGTGTGTGAATATGTTTGGCGCCAAATACCATCATATGGCCTTGATAAGACCTCGCTAGAGTCATAAGCGGAAATTGGTGGTTAGGAAAATGCAATCATCTGCAGTGACAAGTGCTAAAACTGTTATGGAACGATGCGGACTCTTTTCATCTTAAAATGCTAACTATTTACTTGAGTTACATACCCTGAGTCAGTGTTTTCCCTCAATCAATTTTCACTGCCTCAATTTTATCATCAACATGTGGTTGTACGTGGGAGAAGTGAGCTGAGAAAAGGGTAGCAATATTGAGTGTGACTACTGTTACGACTAACAGTAGAGGCTTCTAGTCTTTGGACTAACACAGACAATTAAATACTCAGCACCTCCGTAGCCTCAACTCTTAACACAGCCTATGGCAACAGAACAGAGCTCATTCACAACTGCCAGGCTCTCTGGGGACCAAAGGTGCAAACAATCCCCCAACTGGTTCCGTTATACAAACAATGCAAAAACTGGAACGCCTAGTTGTGGTGAAAAGATATCTTGAGCCACAACTATCATAAACACTCGGTACTGAATAGCAATACTGAGGATCCTTTCTAAGCTGCACAAAGAAGAGAAAGCTCTGATTTAATCTACATTAATCAAATTACGGTAAATACATGTCAACAATGAATGCCAAAATATTTAAGCATGTATCAACATAAACGAATGTATCAAGGATCAAACAAACACCTATCAACCACCACTCACCTAGCTCTCCTAACAATCGTCGAGGCGTCCTAAGCCGACTTCAACTCAACGGGTTTTTATAATTGTGCCAGTGCTCGTGCTAAGCGGAGAAATAATACCCAGGTAGGCAACACAGCCTACCTGCGGGGCACTGTAACACAAATATAAAACGCCAAAGTCTATTTTGTCCAGTCTCTCAGTTGGCCTGTGCGGAAGTAATCATCCCTGTAACTGAAAGACTATTGAAGTCTCCACCCTCTACTTCGAATCAAGCATCCCCAATAGACTGGAACCCTAGCTAAAGTAATGCACATAAAAGAAATAATGATCGGCTGGGAATTATCACTTGCCACAGCAGGAATAAAATAAAATGCTAAAAGCTACTAATTCTAGCTATTATGCCAGCGAGGAATAATTATCTTACCCCTCCACCAATACCGAAGTATACTGGATCCCTTAACAAAGCCAAGGGTGCGGCTAAACACAGAAGAGAAGAAACATATTATATGGAAAAACACAGTAAATTTGCAGTTACAATACAAGGACAACCAAACGACACACACCCCTTAAAATCCGTCTGATAATTTAATATGCCAATGAATAAATATATGCCAAGAACGAAAGTATTAAATAAACAATAAAGAGAAAAACGAGAGGTAGCTATTACTTCCCTACTAGTTGGAATCGGACCGCCTAAATTACAGCCGGTACCAACGAGCCTGAACACCATGAGGGGTAACCGAGCAAAAAGAGTGATACCGGAGGCTTGGCAAGTGTAGGATAACTTTCTACCTTTCGTTGTTGTCGAGCTCCTGCCGCGTTCATACGATTGATGGTGTTAGTGTCGATCTGCATCGTCTGCATTTCATCAGCTTAGCTATATAATTAGGCAATGCATAACGTTTGAGCTTGAATTGCATACACATAACTTTGGATTCCCAATTAAGAAAACGATCGTAATAATATAGATAAACTATTATGGGAAACTAATAAAATAATGTTGACAAATAAGAACCATTCGTTTCAGCAGACGGCCAGAAGGACTGACGGAGGTAGGGCTGAGGTTGATGTTAGGTTAATATTTTCTTTATCTCTCCTGAAAGAGGGATTAATGCTGGTCCTATGTCCACCGAAAAACAAGGCCCTCTCTTAGATGTATATATGAGGAAAAAAACGACCCAATAATTATAGTTTCCCTACAGCAAGTGAAAGGTAGATTTTGCTGAAGGCAGCCAATGTAAACATTAGGCATATCGTGAAATACTTAGGGTGACGTATATGTCGATCAGTCACTTTTCTTATATCTCACTGCTCTGTATTAACATTATCCATGTTTACTTAATACTTTATTGTTTTTATCCACAGATCGGTGTAACTTGTGGATTTGTGCCCGTGTTCTGCTGAAGAGTTCATACATCATATATCCATAAACTAATCTAAATAAACAGAACAATAATTATGTATTATTATCCTTTCACATGGTATAATAGGGTTCCGACATGTTACGACCGGGGCTCGTATAAAACAAGGGCTCTTAATCATTGGACTAGGAAAGCACACAGCCACAACGGTAACACTAGATCCAACCCCTGAACTTATAATGCCGGCGCACAAAAACACCTATACCCTCCCTCCAGAGTTAAATCTGCAATAACGGGGTATCCTATAACTCAGTATAAGTGCACTACTACTACAGGCTGATGATCTCTGATACAGCCTGATCACAACATACAATTACGGTAATACGGTATACTAGGAAAAGATAGAGATCTTAATTAAATCACTGCAGTGATTTAATGCAAACTAGAAGAAGGTATATTTAAAGTTACTCTAAACAATAATGAACTGTCACTCCTATACTAAAGAAAGTGAACGAAAGTCCCAAAGCATCGAGCAGGAATATTCTGAAGAAAGTCTGATGCTGGGGTAAGATGATCGTATCGGATTTTGAACTGTAGTATAAAGCAGGAACAGGATATGACAATTGTAAGGACTTTTTTTTTTTTTTTTTTTTTTTTTTTTTTAAGAGACAATGAACGGAGGAAGGAAAAACACAGATAAAACAAAAAGGTCCATGTGCCTAAAGGCATCCTCCATTCATAAAATATTTGTAACAACTGGATTTAAACATTTGTTGATTGTAAGTTTGTGGAAAGCAATTCGAGGGAAGTGAATTCCAAAGAGTAGTAGCTCTGGGGATAAATGAATTCTGATAAGCAGAAGTTCTGCATTGTGGAGGAGAAAGTGTAAATTCATGGGCGCTCTCAGCTGCCCTAGTTCTACGGGGAAAGATGTGGAGAGGCGGCACAATTGAAGCAAGTTCCTCGGAACAATTGCTGTGAAAATATCTGTAGAATAATGCAAGGGATGCAACGTTTCTTCGTATGGCCAATGTAGGAAGGTCCTGTGTGATTGCAGGGTTATTGATTAATCTAATAGCTTTATTTTGAATTTTGTCCAACTGCCTCAATGCAACCACTCCACTTCCACCCCACAGAGGTGAACAGTAATCCATCTGAGAGCGCACATGACTTTTATATATTACGGCCAACTGCTCGTCAGTGAAGAATTCTCGAACTCTGTACAGGAGTCCCAGTTTTTTAGAGGCATTCTTAGCAATGCTTCTAACATAATGTGTCCAGCTCAAGTTAGTAGTTACACCGAGAATGTCAATACTAGGGGAAGTGGGAATATTTACATCATTCAAAAATATATGGGAGTCAGTGAGATTCTGTCGGTTAGAAAATTGAATGTACTTGGTTTTCTGTGCATTAAAGGAAACTAGATTCTCTTGTCCCCATTCATTAATTCTAGAAAGGTCCTGGTTCAGAGAAATTGCAGTGTTTATTTTTGAATTTATAAGATCGGGTTGGGTGAAAGAATTGGTAAATGTGAAGGAACTGTGGAGTGTTGAGTCATCTGCTAGGAATGTATTGGATTATGAGTGGTAGATATGAGATCATTGATATGAATGAGGAACAGAGTTGGGGCCAAAACTGATCCCTGGGGAACACCAGCATTTATTGAGTGAAATTGAGAATAAAGGCCATCTACCATTACACGTATTTTTCTGTTATGAAGATAAGAAGAAATTAGTGGAACTAATGATGCAAGGCCGTAGTGTGACATCTTCGACAATAAGGATTGATGCCACATGTTGATGCCACAGATTGGCATGTTGATTGCCACAGATTGATGCCACATGTAGGGTTAACTGGCACGGGAATAATAATAACTGCGCAATAGTAGGAACTCAAACGGCAAAAGAAGTACTTCCTCATCAACGAAACAGCCTACTAGGGTTGTGCAACTCAACAACAACCTAGACTAATAAATGCCGTGAATAATAATGCATACATAACAGAAAGAGTTTATAAACTAAATCTGGTGTCTGCTAGGCGAATAAAGTCTAGCTGGGATGTAGTAGGCTAGGAAACAATGGCTGAGCAAGGGGCTCGTAGCCTAGCGAAGTCCTTAAGGCTGTGCCGCCAAATTACGTTAATTGACGGGGTGCTCTCTTGAGAGATCCAGATCGCTAGTATCTGGATCTCTCCTGGCAACCCTCTCAAAGTCAAAGCAAACGAGTTAGCACAGTGTTGGGTGGCAGAGGCAAAAGCCCTCACTCGCAACACAGGGCTAAACTCACAAGGTACACAGTCAGAAAGACCACCTAGGCTTCCCACGTCTCCGTTGCGATTGTACAGGTTCAACAAAACCTAGTACACATGGAAATCACAACACCAGTAGCCTTATCCCAGTCTAGCATTAAATCCCCCAGGAGACCACCAAGATACAGGAAGGGAGACACTGAGTGTGTCGAACCTCTACAGACACAATTGGTAACCCTTCCAAAATGCCTAACTAAACATGTGTTATCTGAGAGCTTCAGCTTATAGTACGATGGCCGATATATTATGAAATCGTGCAGAACCAAAGGGAAGTTATGATATTAAATAGAGTAGAAGAATGAGAGGTAAGAAGTTGAGAGAGAGAGAAAGTGCTCTATAGGTAGAAGTCGGGAGACAAGGGGGCAAGGGACATGTGAAGGGTATGCTAGTCAGGAAAGCTCTGAGGAAGGAACTCCTCGGGACCCCTCCAGGATCACACACAAAGGCATGGTGGTCAGCCAATCACAGGCTGCTACGTCACCAGGCTGCAGAAGGCGCCAGGAACCACCAGCCAATCAAGAGGCGTGAGACGGCACGCGCGTGAGCCTACAAAGCGAGGGGGGAGGCAGCACATGTATACGCACGCACACACTACCACCCCACTGCCTATATTATTCTCTCTCCTTAACTATATACAATGCATCCTATGTTCAACTCATGATATCAAATGCTTCCCGTTGTCACAGACGAACATAAAGACCTCCACGGGACTGTCTGTAACAACACGAACACTATGAAAGAAAGAACAACATTGTAGATAGACTGTAGCCAAATACCTTGCTCCGGCGAGTGCTAGCGAGTGGCCAAGCGAGCGGCTGAGCCCACCTGGCGTTCTGCTGAGCTGCAGGCGTCACACACAGGGCTCTTCATCATTGGACTAGAAAAGGCTAAATGCAACAACGGTAACACTAGTTACAAACCCTGCCTTAACCACTGGATAACAAAACACCTATACCTCCCTGAGTCGTGCCTGGACAACGAGGTATCCTATGACTCGGTAAAAGGTGCACACTATAGGCTGATGATCACTGAAGCAGCCTATACTCATACAACACACGATTACTTTATTAAAGTATACAAGGAAAAGATGTTACGTCCTGGGATATATAAACACTGGGCTCTTTCTATTGGACTAGGTATGCGGCAACAAGCAACAACGGAAAACGGTAGATCCAACCCTTATTTATAAACCCAGGCAACAAACCACCCTAAACCGTCAAGAGTCCTGCCTGGACAACAAGGTATCCTATGACTCGGCTACAGGGTGCACGCACTATAGACTGCTGATAGTCAAGCAGGCTATATAAAAGATCACACAATTAAGTTGACTTAAAGCTTCAAGGAAAAGATAGATAACGGAATTAAATTGCAGAAACAATTTAATAACAAACTAGAAGAAAGTACATTTAACGTTACGTTAATTAATACAACTAATCACCCCTGCGTGAAAGAAGGTGAAAGCAAAGTCTTCAAAACATCGTACCGGTAGACAAGATACGGGTTTCTAAACTGCATGCGGCTACTGTAGCATCTGATGCTTAGCAAAGAAAGTACGTTACGGATTTAGAGAACTCTTAACTCATAAGCAGGAATAAATACTAGTGATAGGCCATACAGTGTATAATGGCATAGGTATAATTAAATAAAGGTAGCCACTCGCAACATAACCACATACAGGTGTGCTTCTCACTCTTAGTCAGGCAAGCCTTCTCGGACAGAGTCTCTAAGCCACACCCTGACTCACAATGCTAACAAAAACGGTAAACTGTGGCACAATAACAAGCATACAGAGATGATAAACACCTAGCTGTTAATCTGCCAGGTGGCAGAGGTCTAGCCGGAAGGATATAGGCTTCGGATACCCGGGCTGAGCCACCTGCTCTAGCCTAGGGGCGTTCCCAAGTCTGTGCGCCAAATTACTCTAATTGAAAGGGTGCTCTCTTGAGAGACTCCGATCGCAAGTATCTGACTCTCTCCTGGCGATCCTAAAACAAAAGCAAGACGTGCTAGCGCAATGCTGAGTGGACTAGGCAAGGGCCCTCACACAACACAACACTAGACACACAGGGACACAGACAAGAAAATGCCCCCAGACTCCCACGGGTATCCTAGTAAAGTCGTGCGGGTCCACAGGACTCGCACCAGCAGACTTTACTTAAAGGATCGCAAAAAGCCTCCCCTCCGGTGTAGCCCCTGCTAACCTGACACAAGAACACACTAGCAAGCATGAAACCACCAAATATGAGACAACAAAAAAGCTTCCTAGGTCTCATTAACAATTACATCTCTGCATAAGGCCCTAAATCCTATCTAGTTATCTGAGAGCTCGTCGTTAATACAATAATAGATATAAGGTCTATCAAGGGGATGGGATAATTAAATAGATTGGTGAAGTAGTGGAAAGAAGGTATACAAAGTAAGAGAGAAAGTTTCTAAGTGGGGTTGAGAGGGATAGATATCAAGGGGGTCCGAAGGGTACGACAGTGAAGCTTTGAATCTGTCTGGACCCCACCCTAGGCATACAAAATACATCCCAGGCTTGGCAACACTCAACACAGTTGCCGGGTCAAAATCGTCTTCCCCGTGCGTGAGTCGAAACTAAGCCTAACGTTGCAATCGGATGCATATGGCAACGCTTCAGGCTCGTCCCAAGCTAGACTCTCCGCGCGAAGCAACGTCCCCCAGCCGGTCTCTCTCTCCCGCTCGTCTCCTCCCACTCTCACTAGACTTACATCTTATATATTATAATGAAACAATCAACTATCGAGAATAAAATATACTAAGATGCGTTGGTTAAGAATAAGGGCAGCTACAAGCTGTGAAACAACATAAGAATATCCCAGACATTAGTTACATTGCCGTAGGATATATACTAAGGAAAAGCCGGCTGGCCGGCTGCCACCAGCCGGTTTCTAAACGGCTGGGCAGCCGACGCGCGCGCACGCCCGCACGTGGCTACTATGCAGAAGCGTCACAAAGATAGATTGCGTAATTAAATCGCAGCAACGATTTAATAGCAAACTAGAAGAAGGATAATTAAAGTTACGTTAAATAATCAGTAAACTGTCACTCCTGTCTGAAAGAAAGTGAAACAAAGAAAGTCCTAAAGCATCATGCAGGAATCTTTTGCAAAAGTCAGATGCAACTAAGAAGTACGTCTCGGATTCTGAACTGTGTATTATTACTGTGGGAACATATATAGTGTAGGGACATACGGTGTTATCTGGCACAGGTGTAATTATAAAACAGGCGGCAGTCTAAACTCTAACCACAAAAAGATGTGCTTTCTCCCACCAAGCACAAGCCTGCTCTGGTCGGGTCTCTCAGCAACAATCACGACTTACTATAAACATAAGGAACAATAATGCTGCACACATACACACAATGAGATTATAAACCCTAATCGGGGGTCTGCCAGGTGGACTAAGTCTAGCAAGGGAGTCGTAGGCTAGGCTACCTGGGCCGAGCCACCTGCTCGGTAGCCTAGTGTCGTTCTCAAGTCTGTGCGCCTAGTTACATTAAATAACTGGGTGCTCTCTTGAGAGATCCAGGTCTCGTGTACCTGGTTCTCTCCTGGCGACCCTCCTAAGTCAAAAGCTAACGAGCTAGCACAGTGCTGGGTGGACTAGGCAAACGCCCTCACGCCAACACAGTGCTAGGCTCTAAGGTACACAGACAAGAAAATGACCTAGGCCTCCGCAGGTATCCGGTACAGTTGCATAGGCTCAACGAAGTCTATGCTCATAGGAAACTGCAACCTGATAGCCTCTCCCCAGTCTAGCATCGACTAACCTGGCAGACACCCAAGAAAATAAGGTTGGGGCAACACAATGAGTATGTCAAACCTCCCCAAGCCAAAATGGATAACCCTCTGATCCAAAATGCCTAACTACGTACATATAATATCTCCGAGAGCTTGCTGTATAATACAGTGACGGATATATGAAATCAACGTCAAGAGGAAGGGCATTAATTAATAGTAGGATATACAGAGAGAAGAAGGTAAGCACTGGTAGAGAAAGTTCGCAATAGGGGGGTGAGGTGGGCTGATAGATTGCAAAGGGATGTTAGCGTTACAGCACTAAAAGGAGCTCTGAGGGAGACACAAGGACAGGAGCCCGCACCACTGTCCCAGGACCGCGGCCGCCAATCACAGACGACTACGTCACCAGGCGGCAGGGTTGCAGAAGGCGCCAGGATCCACCAGCCAATCAAGGGCGCAGGAAAGCGCGCGAGCGGGAAAACACCTCGAGTGAGGGAGGCAACACATAACTAAGCATGCACATATTACCACCACGCTCGCGCTATTCTCTCTCCCTCCACAATGCATCTTACATTCTACTAACGATATAAAATACTTCCCGTTGTCACAGAGGAAAGTAAAGACCACCACGGGACTGTCTGTAACAACACGAACACTAAGAAAGACCAACATTCTCTGATACCTGTAGCCCATTTCACTGCCTGGGGAGAGGGGAGAAGAGGATGGGGAGCGAGACGCTACCCCCTTGTGGTCCCTGGGAAACAGACGTGCGTCCCCAGAGACAGAAGGGAGAGAGAGGTTATTGCTGGAAACTAAACCAGCGGGAGGTAATAGTCATTTTCAAAGCTTCCGTGACCGTGTTTAGGATACCAAAGTTTCTCAGTGAATTTAACAAGGGCAACTGATACTAAAAAAAATAAGCCCCCATACACCTCACCAAAATGACGGGAAAGTTGTTATTTTAGACGTTTTTCAAAATGGCCGCCGCCGTCATCTTAAAAAATGGATAAAGTTCTATTTCTTGAAGTGAATGGCCAAAAATGACAATTTTGGTGTCTATTCCCACTAATTTTGGTGTCAGAAGATCAATGGCATGGCACAATTAAAAAATAATTAATAAATAATTACCAAATAATTAAGTAAATAAGAAAATAATTAAGAAAATCAATGGGATTGCATAATTCATGATTTAGAGTCCCATTAACCTCAACATCTAAGACAAATATGATGTTGTTAAATCCACTGAGAAACTTTGGTATCCTAAATTAATAAAACATGAGACCTACTGCATTAAATGCACTATCACTGCAGGACAAATATGATGCACAACTGTCCGAATCACTTCCACTGTCATCATCGCTGCTCTCCATTTGTGGATGACGTGGAGTTTTTAGAAAATCCAGGAATGATGGAAGTGCAGGTTGGGTATAGCGTACTGGGAGGCATAAGCCATTTACAAGGTGCCATCCATGGCCAATTGGTGATGGATGATTCTGAAGCTGGAAATTCTTCTGCAGATATGTGAGGTGCGCTCTAAGTGTGGTCGTAGACTGTCAGAATCAGGTACCAGTCTGATGATCTTCTTTTTCTGAGTACTGACCACTTTGCTGCTCTCACCTCTGCTAGGGTCTTGTGTTTGGTGTCACAATAGATGTACCGGATAACAAATTTCTGTAAGTCATTGATGATTTCCTGTGTGACTGGGATGATTGTGCCACAACTTTTAAGGAGGTTGCGAGCTTCTGATGATTTTTCTACACGGTCAACAATAGTTTTCTTGCCTATTCCATAAAATCCGGAGTTATGGTCGCATCCGGTAAGAACATAAAGTGGGATCAAAGACTCCGCCATTGCCTCACTACACAAACACCGAGCATTTATCAGCTGAGATTTGCGTTTCAAGCACAAGAGTCCTGATATTTGCCGAGCCACATAGGCTGCCTGAACGTAGTTATCAGTATCTTCAGTGTCTATGACAACTGCTTCTGTATACCCTTCTGACCGCAGCTTACCATAAAGAGTGAACAGAGCTGTGTCTGCTTCTGCATGGGCGTATATGAGATTCTGCAAAACTTCATCTGTGGTGAGATTCCTTGCTGGTTTGCCAACAACAGAGTGTATGAGCTGAATAGTGGTTGTAGATGCCTTTCTTTTGAAATCAGCCTTGATAAATGCTTGAAGGCGAACTTTATTCTCTGGCAGAAGGAAATTTGTCCTCTTACTTCATAAACACATTGCAAATGGACTGATTTTTTTGACGGTGTTGTCGTTCACTATCTTTGATGGAGAAGTCTTGTTCGTACGAGTCATTAACCAAGATAACACATTCTGCATTCGAATGTCTATTCAGGAACTGTGTCCAGATGTTATTCATCCGTTATCCTTGGTCTGATGGGTGGTTCACCACGCTCGACTGTTTTGTATGGTTCAATTCTTTGCATCTGGCTCCCAAGTTCTTTGAGGCTATCAGAGAGGTACGAAGGCAAGGTGCTATTTGCAACTGGTCTATCATCATCTAGGGTAGATAGATTTAGCTTAGGTAGGTCTGGCTGAACAAACATGACATTTGTACTATGTGATTGGCCACTTCCAGTCAAAGTGTCACTTTTGAAGTCATCGTTGTCGACTATACATATTGCCGGTGTTCCTTCAGAAAGTTCAAAAGGACACTCCGTTGAATGCTTCAGGTCAGTAACTGCCCATTAATCTCTAAGCAAAAGCACATCATTGTAACTGATTCCCAGGCCATCCTTATGTAATATGTCTACCATTTCTCTGCTCTTTGTCATACCATGTAGCAGTACACCGAGGTTTGTCTCAAATGCAGTACGTCTTCCAGTGATGTAGCTGGTCAAAATAGATGCAATTGATCTGACTTAGGGCTTGTCATCGACTTCAGACTTTGTGGGGTGCTTTAACCAAGTGATGAGCTTCAAGAGGAGATCATTCAGGTCTTCATATTCTTCTAGCTCATGTATGTATGGAGGCCAAGGAACAGTTTTTGTTTTGATGATCTGATCTCTGAGTCGCCCAGCTACATTCTTCACCAGCTGATCGTCACTTACACCTAGAGAGGATATTGCAGCCTCAAGATATGAACCTTGCATCTTGCATCATATACCAGTTCACTCACATTCTTCTGACCTCGTTCATGAAATGCTATGTCATCTCCAAATTCCTTGATCAGAATTTCCTTCACGAAACTGGACTTAACTGTGGAATAGTAACCATAATTTGAAGTAATGCCTTTGTAATCCTTTACAAGACCTTGCAGTGTACGGATTTCATGATCTTCAAAGATAACTTGACGGACATGATGAAAGAAGATATTTTGGGCCTCTCGAAGATTAACATGTTGCAGATGCTCTGTTTTTTCATCAGGAAAAGACTCCTTCAGAGGGTTGCTGACATAATTGCGCCAACATTTACGATGATAACGAATTTCCAATCCAAACGCCGTTCGACTGTCTGGGATAGATGCAAGTAGGGTATTCAATCTTTCTCTTATAGGCTCATCTGACAGACAAACTGTATGCAACTTGAACCGGTTCCATGCGTCTACTGTTGACAGCAGCAAAAGTTTGGAACTTGAACCGGTTCCATGTGTCTACTGTTGACAGCAGCAAAAGTTTGGACTTGCCAGGATTACTGGTTTTTTGTGGTCCTTTCATACACCACACACAGAGATTCTTATCATGAACCACTCCAGTACTAGAACGAAGCTTTTTAGGCACATTTCCTGGGAGTTGTTAACTTGAAGTTGATGCTTGAACTTCTTCCTGTTCAGATTTCCGTTTACGATTCTGTGCTTGCTGAATATAGAGATTACTACTGATCTGGGTGTAACATTTACTATGCATGTACAGGCCTTTAGGCCCCTTGTCCCACTCCACTGCTGCATAGGCATGCTGAAATTTATCAAGTTCCTTCCACCGAAAACACTTGCTCCTTAGATTCTCCCACTTTGTATCAGATGTCTTGTCCGTACTATCATCAGCTATACAGGGATGTTGACATAATATGCATTTTAATCCAGGTCCTGGGTCAGGCACATCACTAACTCCTCTACGTTCCATGCTTATGATTCTTCACGCCAAATTCGATGCAACAAACCTGAAAAAGAGGGAATTGATCAGTCAACATTCTTGGTTTACATTTTAAATTATATATTATATTATTTGAGTAAGTTTCAGAGGATCCGTGACCGTGTTTAGGATACCAAAGTTTCTCAGTGGATTTAACAACATCATATTTGTCTTAGATGTTGAGGTTAATGGGACTCTAAATCATGAATTATGCCATCCCATTGATTTTCTTATTTTCTTAATTATTTGGTAATTAGTTATTAATTATTTTTTAATTATGCCATCCCATTGGTTTTCTGACACCAAAATTAGTGGGAATAGACACCAAAATTGTCATTTTTGGCCATTCACTTCAAGAAATAGAACTTTATCAATTTTTTAAAATGACGGCGGTGGCCATTTTGAAAAACCTCTAAAATAACAACTTTCCCGTCATTTTGGCGAGGTGTATGGGGGCTTATTTTTTTTAGCATCAATTGCCCTTGTTAAATTCACTGAGAAACTTTGGTATCCTAAACACGGTCACGGAAGCTCTGAAAATGACTCTACTATTATCCCTCAGACTCTTCGGCAATGGATAGGTGTCTGTCAGGGATAATGCACACACACTGATCTTGCCACTCAACTCAGGTTGCAAACTCACTGGCAACGACCACTCACAATATCCTTTATCCCTCAGACCCTTTTTCCACATGTCGTCTAGCTCTGTTTTCACGACAGACTTTTTAGGATTTATACGGTATTGAATTAAACTGAGCCTCGCACTGTCTCCAGCCTCCATGTCGGATTCTACCCCGTACATCAGGCCTGGAGAAGCAACAAACATGCGGATGCACTGCCACAGCCTAGTAAACAACTTATCTCGCAGAACAACATGCTTAGTGCACTTCCACAACCCAGCCAAGACCGCAGCTTCTAACCTGTAGTCTCCCTCCTTCTCCACCTTCGTCCCTAGAACAGCCAGGTCATGAGAGGGACAATCACTTACCACCTGTGCAGTCACCCCCATAGTTCATTATTGCTAAGGCTTCTCCGCCGATACCGTACATGCGCACCCCCGCATTCCTTACGACTACATCTGCCTGCGCAGCATCACCGCTTTTAGCGACATGGGCAGATACAGTCGGTCTATGGTAGGGCTGTTGCATTCGACTAGAGCAGCATTGGGAGGCTATGCGACGACCGGGCACTTCTATGCCACAGCCAACCTCACCAATCTGCTCAAAGTCCTCCTTCTTACCACCACCCTTGGCAGCCATGGGTCGACCTTGACCTGACAACCATGTCCAAGCCTCGTCGCCCACCTTGAACCACCGAAACAAAGAGGCTAACTGTCTTTCAAAATTCACGTGACCTGCCCACGGAACATCTTGCACCACCCGAGTTGTGAGGCTCAGGGGCTCGGCATGACCAGTGGGGTATGAACCGAGCTGGTGCTGGAGCGCTGCACACTGCTGTTCAGGCAGGTGCTCTAGCGCTTCCACAGCCACCAGACTCGTGTCCCCCGCCCACTGCTCCGCCGAGACATGACAATCCCTACTCTCCTCCACCTGTGCCCTACTGCCCCCCTCTCCTTCTCCACCTTGGCCGCTGCAGACCAACGCAGGGACAGTAGGCTGCTCAGGTGGTTGCCTCACAAACTCCTCCAACAGGTTCACATGACATGTTTCCCCATCCTCGTGTTTGATAGCCCCGTTCCCACAACTCTTCTCCAACTGGGAACTACTAAGTCGCAGAGTGGCATCACGCCCAACCATGTCACTAGGGGTGACAGGTTCTAGGGCCACTCCGGAGCTCACCTCTGGGTCAAGTACTAAGCCGCTAAGGAGAGCCGCTGGAGCAAAACTCACAAAACTCCCAGCTTCAGCTTGCTCCTTCCGACCGTTCCTCCGCTGGTCTGAAGACTGAGACAATGGTTGTGACTGAACTGACGCGGGAGAACGGGTGACTGCACAGGCCATCTGTTTAAGCCGACACCTCTCGACCCACTCCCGATTCTCCCTATTAACGTCGGCCGCCCTCTCGGCAACAACTAAGGGTGGAACCTCCGAAGTGAGCACCACAAAGTCGTTGCCCAGAAGTAGGTCGACGCCCTCAACTGGCAAGCTCTCTACGATCCCAACATCAAGTTCACGACACACTCCAACCTAATCAACGGGTATGACCTGGTAGCATTGATCCCCTGTACCACAACAACCCGAGCCGCGTTTATAGGTTTGCCTGTGAAATTTTTAAGAAGTGTCTGTGATGCCCCAGTGTCACGCAACAATTTGACCTGATGTTTAGTATTCCCCCAGCTCACAAGCCCGCGCACTCGATGGTTGCAATAAGTGTCTTGGACAGGTGTCGAGCCCTCCAAACCCTTCTTTACAGGCTGTGTCCCCGCAACTGACGACCTACCCCGGGCAGGCGCAGAAGAGCTCAGAGACACCCCCATGTTGCGAACCAAAGACACAGGCTTAGCAGGAATATTATTCGGACATATATGTGGAAAGTGACCCACCTCCTGACATTTAAAACATTTCACTTCACCACTAGACTTCCCCCCTTGAGGTGGTGGGCAAGGGCCCTGCCCTTTTGAAAACGGGACGGTTTTGTGTTTGTAGTTATAATGGGTATCATTGCTCTTACTCTTTACAGTGTTATTTTGTGCTTCATTGACTTTGGGGGGTGGAGTGTTACGCCCCTTGTTACCGGTCTCACTTCGATGAGCAGACCCGCATCCACGAATCAAAGAAAGCCGGAGGTCAGCAAGCTTAGCTGCCTCCTCTACGGTCTTAGGGCATTTTTCCTTCAGGTTTAATGTCAGGTCGCTGCCTGTGCACCGGAAGAACTGCTCCAATAAAAATAACTGCTTAACCTGATCAACTATTATCGCATTCTCAGACCGGAGTCAGTTCCCCATAGTGTCAGTCAGTTCCCGGGCATGTTCAAGGCAAGAGCTCTCCTTGCTCTTTTCAACGCCCCGAAATTTCAACCTGTAGGTTTCTGGTTGCAACTCATAGGCCCGGAGCACAGCCTCCTCTAACACCACATAGTTAGTACAGTCCTCCAATGACAGCGAGTCATATGCCTTGAGACCTTTCCCAACAAGCTTTGATGATACAAGGGCTGCCCACTTAATCTCCGGCCACTCATGCTCCCGACACTTCTCCTCAAACCGTGCAAAAAATTCAGTCACACCAGACTCATCGAACACAGGGACTAATTTAAGCAAGTGCGATAAAGACTCAGACCCACGATTCCCCGAACCGAGATGCCGCCCTGTTGTCTCCACCCTAGATTTCTCAACATCCATCTCAGCACAGTACCTAGTTGCTTCAACCTGCAACTCCGCCTCACGGCATGCTGTCCTCTCCCCAGCCTGAATCTTAGACATCTCCGCCCTCTCCTCAGCCTGAATCTTAGATATATCAGCCTGAATCTTAGCCATCTCAACTTCACGCTGGATCTTAGCCAACTCCAGTTGTAACAACATATCAGCAGTCAAACCCTGAGGGGGAGGAGCAATTATAGGAGACCCACCCAGTGGCAAACCACGCTGCCAGCGACTATCAGATTGCGGATAGGGGGCGCGATAGGAGTAGAGTGGAAGGGAGGCTTGGATAAAGGCTCCCAAGCCCCCGCTCCACCCTGCAACCCACTGCCACCACCCAACACACAAGCCACCAGGTCACTCTTAGACATGCTGCCAAAGCCGACAGGCCCCAGGACCGTGGCCAAACAACGCAGACCATAGCAATCAATCCCCTCCAACCGACTCACTGTTACTGGTATCTCCACAAACTTCCTCGCATCAGCTCACAATTAATAACTCTGATGCCATCATTAAATTCCTGCTGCTGCTCAACACCCGTAGGTTGTACTGTCTGATTATCCCCGTTAACTGATCTGTTGCTAGACATGGTGTATACTGAGAAGTGCACAAGTTTATAAAAAAAAAATATATCTATAATCTCTTATGCAAGCACCTATTCACTGAAAGTTATCTGAAGCCTCTTTATGTGTTATACTGCTTGCCAAAAAAAAATCTGTGTCCATTGTATTCCTCAATAAAAAAAATTACCACTATACTCCCACAGTATTTCTTAAGTTCACAAAATCCTAAGCAAGGTCGCCATTTGTTACGATCCAGGTTCTGCAAGACACGGGGCTCTTCATCATTGGACTAGATAAGGCTAAATGCAACAACGGTAACACTAGTTCCAACCCCTGCCTTAACCACTGGATAACAAAACACCTATATCGCCCTGAGTCGTGCCTGGACAACGAGGTATCCTATGACTCGGTAAAAGGTGCACACTATAGGCTGATGATCACTGAAGCAGCCTATACTCATATAACATACGATTACTTTATTAAAGTATAGAAGGAAAAGATAGATAGCGTAATTAAATCGCAGCAACGATTTAATAGCAAACTAGAAGGATAATTAACGTTACGTTAAATAATCAGTAAACTGTCACTCCTGTCCGAAAGAAAGTGAAACAAAGAAAGTCCTAAAGCATCATGCAGGAATCTTCTGCAAAAGTCAGATGCAACTAAGAAGTACGTCTCGGATTCTGAACTGTGTATTATTACTGTGGTTACATATATAGTGTAGGGACATACGGTGTTATCTGGCACTGGTGTAATTATAAAACAGTCGGCAGTCTAAACTCTAACCACAAAAAGATGTGCTTTCTCCCACCAAGCACAAGCCTGCTCTGGTCGGGTCTCTCAGCAACAATCACGACTTACTTTAAACATAAGGAACAATAATGCTGCACACATATACACAATGAGATTATAAACCCTAATCGGGGGTCTGCCAGGTGGACGAAGTCTAGCAAGGGAGTCGTAGGCTAGGCTACCTGGGCCGAGCCACCTGCTCGGTAGCCTAGTGTCATTCTCAAGTCTGTGCGCCTAGTTACATTAAATGACGGGGTGCTCTCTTGAGAGATCCTGGTTCTCTCCTGGCGACCCTCCTAAGTCAAAAGCTAACGAGCTAGCACAGTGCTGGGTGGACTAGGCAAACGCCCTCATGCCGACACAGTGCTAGGCTCTAAGGTACACAGACAAGAAAATGACCTAGGCCTCCACAGGTATCCGGTACAGTTGCATAGGCTCAACGAAGTCTATGCTCATAGGAAACTGCAACCTGATAGCCTCTCCCCAGTCTAGCATCGACTAACCTGGCAGACACCCAAGAAAATAAGGTTGGGGCAACACAATGAGTATGTCAAACCTCCCCAAGCAAAATGGATAACCCTCTGATCCAAAATGCCTAACTACGTACATATAATATCTCTGAGAGCTCGCTGTATAATACTGACGGATATATGAAATGAACGTCAAGGGGAAGGGCAGTTAATTCATAGTAGGATATACAGAGAGAAGAAGGTAAGCAGTGGTAAAGAAAGTTCGCAATAGGGGGGTGAAGTGGGCTGATAGATTGCAAAGGGATGTTAGCGTTACAGCACTAAGAGGAGCTCGAGGGAGACACAAGGACAGGAGCCCGCACCACTGTCCCAGGACCGCGGCCACCAATCACAGACGACTACGTCACCAGGCGGCAGGGCTGCAGAAGGCGCCAGGATCCACCAGCCAATCAAGGGCGCAGGAAAGTACGCAAGCGGGAAAACACCTCGAGTGAGGGAGGCAACACATACCTACGCACGCACATATTACCACCACGCTCGCGCTATTCTCTCTCTCCCTCCACTAACGATATAAACTACTTCCCGTTGTCACAGACGAAAGTAAAGACCACCACGGGACTGTCTGTAACAACACGAACACTATGAAAGAAAGAACAACATTTTCTGATACCTGTAGCCCATTTCACTGCCTGGGGAGAAGAGGATGGGGAGCGAGCCGCTAACCCCTTGTGGTCGCTGGGGAGCTGATGTGCGTCACAGAAGATCTTGGGGATGTTTGTTCAAGCTTGATGGAGGTCTAGGGAGGAAACTAATATTATATTTTAATAAATATATCGACCAATAAATTAACCCTTCCCCCTTACGCAATATTAATGCCAGTTAGCCCGTGATTATATATAACAATTGTTTTGATATTACGAGCATAACATATATTTGGAAGTAATCAATAATTTGCTTTCAAATAATCTCATAAATTAATGTTCTGTTCTCAGTTGATAAATGCCCAATTTAAAAATGTAATGCGATTGTAATAATAATCACCCAAACTGCTTTTGATGACTGCTAAATTTGTGCAGATATGTTTTGCTGCTGCATACACCATATTGATACCATTTATCCAGTTTAATGATTATTGGATGCAACATAATAATCATCGCCATCATTGCCTGGGGACCACTGCCAGTAAATAGATTTCAGTGGATAATTTTTATATCATACATTTAATACTTTAAAGTATGTACAGTCACGAGCATAAATACTTCGACACCAACCAGATAATGTTCGCCCATTCGTTTTGAAAGGTATTGCTAAACTTTATATTCAAACTCACAATGATTTCTTTATTTCATTCTAGCTACTATCAGACGATTTTATTCAGCTTAGTATAAACCTCTCGTGATAAAAGAGTTGACGTTATCTGGTTGATGTTGCAGCATTTATGCTTGTGACTGGACATTGCGGTCTTCAATCTGATCGATTACCTCATTGTTCCCAAAATATAAGTATTGTAGGAGTACATCCTTACAAGTTGATGTACAACATTGTGAAAGCATAAGTCATAAATAAAAACATAATAAATAACTAGTGGCATGTGTGTGAATAAGTTTGGTGCCAAGTACCATAATTTGGCCTTGATAAGACCTCGCTAGAGTCACAAGCGGAAATTGGTGATTAGGAAAATGCAATCATCTGCAGTGACAAGTGCTAAGACTGTTATGGGACGATTCGGACTGTCATCTTAAAATGCTAACTATTTATTTTAGTTACATACCCTGAGTCCGTGTTTTCCCTCAATCAATTTTCGCTCCCTCAATTTTATCATAAATATGTGGTTGTACTGTACGTGAGAGAAGTGGGTTGAGAAAAGGGTAGAATATTGAGTGTGACTACGGTTACGACTGACAATAGAGGCTTCTAGTCCTTGGACTAACACAAGACAATAAAATACTCAGCACCTCCTTAGCCTCAACTCGTAACACAACATATCGCAACAGAACAGAGCTCATTCGCAACTTCCAGTCTCTCTGGGGACCAAAGGTGCAGACAATCCCCCAACTGGTCAGTTATACAAACGATGCAAACACTGGAACCCCAATACTGAGGATGATCCTTTCTAAGCTGCACAAAGAGAATTAGCTCCGATTTAATCTACATTTATAAAAATTACGGTAAATACATGCCAACAATGAATGCCAAAATAATTATGCAAGTATCAACATAAACAAATGAATCAAGGATCAAACAAACTCCTATCAACCACCACTCACCTAGGTCTCCTAACAATCGTTGAGTTGTCCTAAGCCGACTTCAACTCAACGGGTTTTATAATTGTGCCAGTGCTCGTGCTAAGCGGAGAAATAACACCCAGGTAGGCAAACACAGCCTACCTGCAGGGCACTGTAACACAATTATAAAACGCCAAAGTCTACTTTGTCCAGTCTCTCAGTTGGCCTGGGCGGAGGTAATCATTCCTGTGTTACGACCGGGGCTCGTATAAAACAAGGGCTCTTAATCATTGGACTAGGAAAGCACACAGCCACAACGGTAACACTAGATCCAACCCCTGAACTTATAATGCCGGCGCACAAAAACACCTATACCCTCCAGAGTTAAATCTGCGATAACGGGGTATCCTATAACTCAGTATAAGTGCACTACTACTACAGGCTGATGATCTCTGATACAGCCTGATCACAACAACATACTATTACGGTAATAAGGTATACTAGGAAAAGATAGAGATCTTAATTAAATCACTGCAATGATTTAATGCAAACTAGAAGAAGGTATATTTAAAGTTACTCTAAACAATAATGAACTGTCACTCCTATACTAAAGAAAGTGAACGAAAGTCCCAAAGCATCGAGCAGGAATCTTCTGAAGAAAGTCTGATGCTGGGGTTAGATGATCGTATCGGATTTTGAACTGTAGTATAAAGCAGGAACAGGATATGACAATTGTAAGGACATATAGGGTTAACTGGCACGGGAATAATAACTGCGCATTAGTAGGAACTCAAACAGCAAAAGAAGTACTTCCTCATCAACGAAACCGCCTACTAGGGTTGTGCAACTCAACAACAACCTAGACTAATAAATGCCGTGAATAATAATTCATACATAACAGAAAGAGTTTATAATCTAAATCTGGTGTCTGCTAGGCGAATAAAGTCTAGCTGGGATGTAGTAGGCTAGGAAACAATGGCTGAGGAAGCGGCTCGTAGCCTAGCGAAGTCCTTAAGGCTGTGCGGCCAAATTACGTTAATTGACGGGGTGCTCTCTTGAGAGATCCAGATCGCTAGTATCTGGTTCTCTCCTGGCGACCCTCTCAAAGTCAAAGCAAACGAGTTAGCACAGTGTTGGGTGGCAGAGGCAAAAGCCCTCACTCGCAACACAGTGCTAAACTCACAAGGTACACAGTCAGAAAGACCACCTACGCTTCCCACGTCTCCGTTGCGATTGTACAGGTTCAACAAAACCTAGTACACATCGGAAATCACAACACCAGTAGCCTTATCCCAGTCTAGCATTAAATCCCCCAGCAGACCACCAAGATACAGGAAGGGAGACACCGTGAGTGTGTCAAACCTCTACAGACAAAAAGGGTAACCCTTCCAAAATGCCTAACTAAACATGTGTTATCTGAGAGCTTCAGCATATAATACGATGGCCGATATATGAAATCGTGCAGAACCAAAGGGAAGTTATGATATTAAATAGAGTAGAAGAATGAGAGGTAAGAAGTTGAGAGAGAGAGAAAGTGCTCTATAGGTAGAAGTCGGGAGACAGGGGGGCAAGGGACATGTGAAGGGTATGCTAGTCAGGAAAGCTCTGAGAATAGCTCCTCTGGACCCCTCCAGGATCCCACACAAAGGCATGGTGGTCAGCCAATCACAGGCTGCTACGTCACCAGGCAGCAGGGCTGCAGAAGGCGCCAGGAACCACCAGCCAATCAAGAGGCATGAGACGGCACGCGCGCGAGCCTACAAAGCGAGGGGGGAGGCAGCACATGTATACGCACGCACACACTACCACCTCACTGCCTATATTATTCTCTCTCCTTAACTATATACAATGCATCCTATGTTCAACTCATAATATAAAATGCTTCCCGTTGTCACAGACGAAAATAAAGACCTCCACGGGACTGTCTGTAACAACACGAACACTATGAATGAAAGAACAACATTGTAGATAGACTGTAGCCAAATACCTTGCCCCGGCGAGTGCTAGCGAGTGGCCAAGCGAGCGGCTGAGCCCACGTGGCGTTCTGCTGAGCTGCAGGCGTCACACCCCACCCAAGATAATAGACACTCAACCATGAGCTCTATATCTGACAAGCAGAACCCCGATAAGACTCGCCACCCCTAACCACTTCGCAACAAAGAAGGCAAAGCTCAGTTCTCATAAAAACAAATTACAACCCCTCCCAACACAATAGCTCAATTCATACTGCTATGCTCCTAGAGCGAGCTTCTACTAGCCCAGCCTTCTGAGAGAAGCACAGGTTCGACTCAGAACTTTAGCTATAACATACTTAAAAAATTTAACAATTAAAGAAAGAGTTTTTATAGAATTTTAATTTTTTAATGATGTTTTTGGTGGCTGCACTTACAGGGGCAAGCCAATTTTACTCCACACAAACCCGCACACCTGTGGTAGCCTAACTCGGATCCTCCACCCTCGATAAACAATCAGCAATCACGTTATCACTACCGGCAATATGGCGAATGTCTAAATTGTACTCTTGTAACATCAACGACCACCGTGTCAGTCTCATATTCCGATTGTGAAACCGATTGAGAAACTTAAGAGGGTGGTGATCAGTATACACTACCACGACTGGTCCATAGGCCGGAACATACACCTCGAAGTGCCTGAGCTCTATCGCCAGTAATTCTTTCTCCACCACTGAGTAATTCTTCTGGGCCGAATTGAACTTTTTGGAGAAAAAACTCACTGGGTGTTCCAGGCCCTCTTCGTCTGTCTGCATCAAGACGGCACCAGCCCCAACCCCGCTGGCATCAGTTGCCAACTGAAACGGTCTGTCGAAGTCTGGGGCCCTGAGTATTGGATGAGTGCATAAAAGGTGTTTAACAAGGGAAAATGCCTTTTTACACTCCGGGGTCCACAGAAACTTCTTATCCTTCGCTAATAAGTCAGTCAGCGGTGCTAACACAGTTGAATATCCTTGAATAAAGCGGCGATAGTACCCAATCATGCCCAAAAACCTCATGATCTGCCGCTTGGTGGTCGGTCTAGGGAACCGATTGATAGCCTGTATCTTATTCTGAGGGGGGGGGGGGCAAACCTGGCCTCTCCCGACCACAAATCCTAGATACTGCACAGTTGCCCTTACAAAGTCACACTTTTTCAGATTCACCACCAAGCCTGCTTCACTAAGCTTGTTAAACAAGGCTTCAATGTGTGCACAGTGACTTTCAAAGTCATCGTCATAAATTATCACATCGTCTAAATACACAGTACAGCTAGGGATGTCTGCTACTAGGTCATTCATCAGCTTCTGGAAAGTCGCTGGTGCATTCTTGAGTCCATAGGGCATGACGTTACAACGGTAGGTGTTACATCCCCCGCAAACCTCCTTCGCTCGCTCCGACAGCGGCACTTGCCAGTAGCCTTTCACTAGGTCTACCTTGGTCAAATACTGTGCCCTTCCGATCTTGTCGACACTGTCATCCACACGAGGAATTGGGTAAGCATTGGTGGGGGTTAAACCGTTTAACCGCCGGAAATCAACACAAAACGAACTTTCCCATCAGGCTTGGGCTGCAGAGTGACGGGAGACGTCCACCTAACTGCACCCTTTTCTATCAGGCCCCGATCCAACATATACGCTAACTCGTCCCTGAGTGCTGGGAATTTGATAGGAGGGACTCGGTATGGCACTGATTTAAAGGGTGGGTGATCTACATCCACATCATGCACCGCATGAGTTGTGAGGCCTAGGTGCTCCGCAAACACAGCGGGGTAGGAACCGAATAGGTGCTGCACGGCTACACGCTGTTGCCCAGGCAGGTGCTCTAGAGCCTCGTGAGCCACCTGTCACGAGTTCCCCGCCCACTGGTCTGCGGAGACATGACAATCCCAGTTATCCTCCACCTTGACTGCTGCAAGTCATCACCGGGACAGTGAGAGGCTCAGGGGGGCGCCTCTCAAACTCCTTCATCAGGTTGACATGGCACAACTGATTTCTTTTTCTCCTGTCTGGAGTGGCCACCAGGTAATCCAGGTCTGAGATCTTCTCCACCACCCTATAAGGACCAGTATACATAGCGGATAAGGGATGACCCACCAAAGGCAATAAGATCAACACCTCCTGACCCACCTGAAACTCCCGGAGTTTCACCTTCTGGTCGTATCTGTCCTTCATCAGGGCCTGGGATCCCACCAGATTTCGGCCAGCCAACTCCAAGCTCTTCAACATCCGTTCGCGGCTCTCGACGACATATTTTAATAATGAGCACGGCTTAGTAGTACCCTCCCAGATCTCCTTAACCATGTTGAGAGGGCCTCTGATGCGATGGCCAAAGACAAGCTCATTTGGACTAAACCCGAGGCTTTCTCCAGGTACCTCTCTCGCAGCTAACAACACATAAGGCAAACCCAGGTCCCAGTCCTTACCATTCTCCAGACAATAACAACGGAGCATACTCTTTAAAGTCGAATGCCACCTCTCTAACACCCCTTGGCTCTCAGGGTGATAAGCCGACGACACTACCGTTGTGATCCCATGTTGCTGCATTGTCTGTGTGAATATGTTCGAGGTAAAGTTAGACCCCTGGTCAGACTGTATCTCCTGCGGAAAACCATACCGGGAAAAGTACACAAGCAAGTTCCTAACCACCGTCTTTGCCATGCCATTCCTCATGGGGTATGCATCAGGATAACGTGTTGCTACATCCATTATCGTCAGGAGAAATTTATTACCGGCACTAGGAGGAGGGAGGGGGCCAACCATGTCTATAACTACCTTACTGAAGGGGGGCCCAATGACAGGAATAGGTTGTAACGGAGCCTTTGGGATGCATTGGTTCGGTTTACCCAGTTTCTGGCAGGTACTGCACATTGCCACCCATGACACAACCTGTGCTTTTAAACCTGGCCACCAAAACAACTTCACCAAAGCCGCTACCGTCTTGCGTACTCCCAAGTGTCCTGCCAACGGCACATCGTGGGCCAACCTTAGTAGGCTATCCCTGCACGCCCTCGGCACAACCAGCTGGTCTACCACTCCTGACCCACCCTCCCTACTTCTCTTCGGGTCTTGAAATCGCCGATACAATATGCCCTCAATATAAAAAAAATCTCCCGGCTTTGCATCCCCGTCCTCTTCAAGCTCGACAGCACCATTACCACACTTTTGAACTTCCGGATCTTCCAACTGCAGTTTACTAATATCCGAGGGAGCCAAACTGTCTAGATGCTTCCGAAGCAACCCATGTCCTCCCCCAATATCAAACTGAGCAACCCTTTTTTCTCTCTGTGTGTAACGTTGCTGCCTCAGAGTCTCTTCCTGTCCTATCTCCTCACTACCTGTGATAGGTCCTGGGGCTTTTCCAGACTCCAACAAAGGTGCCAATACTGAGTCGCCAAGAAGCGCTGCTGGTACTAAACTCTCCAAACTTCTACCAACATTAGCCGTCTTCTTCCGACCGTTCCTCCGTTGATCAGAAGACTGAGGTTGTGACACTTTGGATGCAAGAGATCTTGTAACAACGCACGCCATAGGTTGTACATGACACTTCTCTACCCACTCCTGTTCCTCCCTACTCACGTCGGCCGGTTTCTCGGCAACGACTAAGGGTGAAACCTCAGAAGTAGGCACCGCAAAGTTGTTGCCGAGGAGGTCGACGCCCCCAACAGGCAAGTTCTCCACAATACCCACATCCAACTCTCGTGTCACACCATCCACCTCCAGCTCCATCCTGACCAATGGGTATGACCTGATAGCATTGATACCTTGCACCACAACCACCCGTGCCACGTTTATTGGTCTTCCAGTAAAGTTCTTTAACAAAGTCTGAGAGGCACCCGTGTCTCGCAACAGCTCAACTCCATGCTTCTTACCAGCCCACCTCACGCAGCCATGCCCTCGATGGTCGCAAAAGACATCGCGGACAGGGGTTGAGCCTTCCGGATTCTTCTCCACTGGCTGTGTCCCAGCCTCTGACGTTATACCCCGGGCAACTCAGACGACTTCGGGGACACCCCAATGTTGCGAGCCAATGACACAGCTGCATTAGGTGGCTTGCTTGGACAGGCTCTTGCAAAATGCCCCTCCTTATGACAATGGAAACACTCTAGCTTTCCCTTGGGCTTCCCTTGAGGTGGGGAAGGACCTGGACCCTTTCTAAACGGGACGGTACTAGGTTTATGGTCAGTTTTGGTGTCGTTGCTCTTGTTCTTAGTGTAGTTATGTGTATCAGTGTTTCGGGGAGGGGGAGGGTTACGTTCCTTATTGCCTGCATCACTTCTCTGTGCAGCACCGCACCCACGAATCAAAGATAACCGAAGGTCAGCCATCTCAGCTGCCTCCTGAAGAGTTTTCGGGTTCTTTTCTCTAAGATTCAACGTCAGATCGCTGCCCGTACACTTAAAAAATTGTTCTAGAAGCATCAGCTGTTTCAACTCCTCAAACGTCGATGCCTTCTCAGAACGCAGCCAGTTTCTAAATGCATCGGACAGATCCCGGGCATGCTCAAGAAAGGTGCACTCACGACCATTCGTTACACCCCGGAACTTCAATCTGTACGTCTCTGGTTGTAACTCATATGCCCGCAGGACAGCCTCCTTCAATACCTCGTAATCGATGCACGACTCCAAGGGCAACGCGTCATATGCCTCGAGTCCTTTGCCAATCAATCTAGAGGAAACAAAGGCTGCCCACTTAACCTCGGGCCATTGGTGCTCCCGGCACTTCTTCTCAAAACGCATAACAAATTCAGTGACACCCGACTCATCAAATACAGGGACCAACTTGAGCAGGTGCGACAAAGACTGATCAAGACCTCGATTCCCAGAACCGAGACGCTGCCCCGTCGTCTCCACCCGAGACCTCTCAAGATCTTTGTCTGCACAGTACATGGCCTTTCTCTCCTCAGACTGAATCCTGGACATCTCAATCTCAGATTCATGTTTTCGTTGTTCAAGCTCTCTCTGCTTAAGCTCACTCTCATATCTGGCCCTTCTCTCCTCAGCCTGAATCTTAGCCATCTCAAACTCCCGCTGCTGCTGCTCAGATTCCCGCTTCTGCTGCAGCTGCATCTTAGCCATCTCAAGCTGGAAGAGCATATCTGCAGTTAAACCTTGAGGAGGAGGAGATGCAACAATTGGAGACTCACCCAAGTGCAAACCACGCTGCCAGTGACTATCGGCCTGCGGGACCGTACCCGGCTCCGGAGGCCGAGGGGGCGCCATGGTAGGAGTCGAGTGGAATGGGGGCTGGGCCAAAAGTGCCCCAGCTCCAGCTCCACCCGAAGCCCCACGCACCCCGCCGAGCACACAGGCCACCAGGTCACCTCTCGACATGCTGCTTGTGCCCACATGCCCCATGACCGTGGCCAAACACTGGAGACCATACCGATCAATCCCCAACACCCGGTCAGCAGTAATAGGTATCTCCAGAAACTTCCTTGCATCCTCCTCACTAGCTATAACTCTAATATTAGTCATCTAACAAAGCCCGCTGCTGCACCTCAGTTTCTGTTTCCCGTACTGTGTCCTCACTGTACACTGATCCGTGATCCGACATAGTGTCCACCGAAAATTCTCAACGTTTATAAAAAAAAATAAGTACCTAAACTCTTATGCAGCACTATTCACTCAAAAATACAAGATGCTCGAAGACTCTTAAGTGTTATACTACTTGCCAAAAAAAAATCCACGTGTCCACTATATTCCTTTAAACAAAAACAAATGACCACAACACTCCTGCAATATTTCTCTAAGTTCACAAAATCCTAAGCAAGGTCACCATTTATTACGACCGGGGCTCGTATAAAACAAGGGCTCTTAATCATTGGACTAGGAAAGCACACAGCCACAACGGTAACACTAGATCCAACCCCTGAACTTATAATGCCGGCGCACAAAAACACCAATACCCTCCAGAGTTAAATCTGCGATAACGGGGTATCCTATAACTCAGTATAAGTGCACTACTACTACAGGCTGATGATCTCTGATACAGCCTGATCACAACATACAATTACGGTAATACGGTATACTAGGAAAAGATAGAGATCTTAATTAAATCACTGCAGTGATTTAATGCAAACTAGAAGAAGGTATATTTAAAGTTACTCTAAACAATAATGAACTGTCACTCCTATACTAAAGAAAGTGAACGAAAGTCCCAAAGCATCGAGCAGGAATCTTCTGAAGAAAGTCTGATGCTGGGGTAAGATGATCGTATCGGATTTTGAACTGTAGTATAAAGCAGGAAAGGATATGACAATTGTAAAGACATATAGGGTTAACTGGCACAGGGATAATAACGGCGCAATAGTAGGAACTCAAACAGCAAAAGAATTACTTCCTCATCAACGAGACAGCCTACTAGGGTTGTGCAACTCAACAACAACCTAGACTAATAAATGCCGTGAATAATAATGCATACATAACAGAAAGAGTTTATAATCTAAATCTGGCGTCTCCTAGGCGAATAAAGTCTAGCTGGGATGTAGTAGGCTGGGAAACAATGGCTGAGCAAGCGTCTCGTAGCCTAGCGAAGTCCTTAAGGCTGTGCGGCCAAATTACGTTAATTGACGGGGTGCTCTCGAGAGAGATCCAGATCGCTAGTATCTGGTTCTCTCCTGGCGACCCTCTCAAAGTCAAAGCAAACGAGTTAGCACAGTGTTGGGTGGCAGAGGCAAAAGCCCTCACTCGCAACACAGTGCTAAACTCACAAGGTACACAGTCAGAAAGACCCCCTAGGCTTCCCACGTCTCCGTTGCGATTGTACAGGTTCAACAAAACCTAGTACACATGGAAATCACAACACCAGTAGCCCTATCCCAGTCTAGCATTAAATCCCCCAGCAGACCACCACGATACAGGAAGGGAGACACCGTGAGTGTGTTGAGCCTCTACAGACAAAAATGGTAACCCTTCCAAAATGCCTAACTAAACATGTGTTATCCGAGAGATTCAGCATATAATGCGATGGCCGATATATGAAATCGTGCAGAACCAAAGGGAAGTTATGATATTAAATAGAATAGAAGAATGAGAGGTAAGAAGTTGAGAGAGAGAGAAAGTGCTCTATAGGTAGAAGTCGGGAGACAGGGGGGAAAGGGACATGTGAAGGGTATGCTAGTCAGGAAAGCTCTGAGGAAGGAACTCCTCGGGACCCCTCCAGGATCACACACAAAGGCATGGTGGTCAGCCAATCACAGGCTGCTACGTCACCAGGCAGCAGGGCTGCAGAAGGCGCCAGGAACTACCAGCCAATCAAGAGGCATGAGACGGCGCGAGCGAGCTTACAAAGCGAGGGGGGAGGCAGCACATGTATACGCACGCACACACAACCACCTCACTGCCTATATTATTCTCTCTCCTTAACTATATACAATGCATCCTATGTTCAACTCATGATATAAAATGCTTCCCGTTGTCACAGACGAAAATGAAGACCTCCACGGGACTGTCTGTAACAACACGAACACTATGAAAGAAAGAACAACATTGTAGATAGATTGTAGCCAAATACCTTGCCCCGGCGAGTGCTAGCGAGTGGCCAAGCGAGCGGCTGAGCCCACGTGGCGTTCTGCTGAGCTGCAGGCGTCACAGAAGGGACATGTGAAGGGTATGCTAGTCAGGAAAGCTCTGAGGAGAATAGCTCCTCTGGACCCCTCCTGGATCCCACACAAAGGCATGGTGGTCAGCCAATTACAGGCTGCTACGTCACCAGGCAGCAGAGCTGCAGAAGGCGCCAGGAACCACCAGCCAATCAAGAGGCATGAGACGGCACACGCGCGAGCCTACAAAGCGAGGGGGGAGGCAGCACATGTATACACACTACCACCTCACTGCCTATATTATTCTCTCTCCTTAACTATATACAATGCATCCTATGTTCAACTCATGATATAAAATGCTTCCCGTTGTCACAGACGAAAATAAAGACCTCCACGGGACTGTCTGTAACAACACGAACACTATGAAAGAAAGAACAACATTGTAGATAGACTGTAGCCAAATACCTTGCCCCGGCGATTGCTAGCGAGTGGCCAAGGGAGCGGCTGAGCCCACGTGGCGTTCTGCTGAGCTGCAGGTGTCACAAATGCCTAATTTAAAAAGTTAATGCGATTGTAATAATAATTACCCAAACTGCTTTGATGACTGCTAAATTTGTGCAGATAGGTTTTGTTGCTGCATACACCATATTGATACCATTTATCCAGTTTAATGATTATTAATAGGATGCAACATAATAATCATCGCCATCATTGCCTGGGGACCACTGCCAGTAAATAGATTGCAGTGGATACTTTTTATATCATACATTTAATACTTTAAAGTATGTACATCGCGGTTTTCAATCTGATCGATTACCTCATTGTTCCCAAAATATAAGTATTGTATGAGTACATCCTTAAAAGTTGATGTACAACATTGTGAAAGCCTAAGTCATAAACAAAAACATAATAAATAACTAGTGGCATGTGTGTGAACAAGTTTGGTGCCAAGTACCATCACTTGGCCTTGATAAGACCTCGCTAGAGTCACAAGCGGAAATTGGTGGTTAGGAAAATGCAATCATTTGCAGTGGCAAGTGCTAAGACTGTTATGGGACGATTCGGACTCGTTCATCTTAAAATGCCAACTATTTACTTGAGTTACAACCCTGAGTCAGTGTTTTCCCTCAATCAATTTTCGCTGCCTCAATTTTATCATAAACATGTGGTTGTACGTGAGAAAAGGGTAGAATATTGAGTGTGACTAGGTTACGACTGACAGTAGAGGCTTCTAGTCCTTGGACTAACACAGACAATTAAATACTCGGCACCTCCGTAGCCTCAACTCATAACACAACCTATCGCAACAGAACAGAGCTCATTCGCAACTTCCAGGCTCTCTGGGGACCAAAGGTGCAGACAATCCCCCAACTGGTTCTGTTATACATACTATGCAAAAACTGGAACCCCTAGTTGTGGTGAAAAGATATCTTCAGCCACAACTTTCATAAACACTCGGTACCGAATAGCAATACTGAGGAGGATCCTTTCTAAGCTGCACAAAGAAGAGAAAGCTGATTTAATCTCCATTAATAAAATTACGGTAAATACATCCCAACAATGAATGCCAAAATAATTAAGCAAGTATCAACATAAACGAATGAATCAATGATCAAACAAACGCCTATCAACCACCACTCACCTAGGTCTCTTAATAATCGTTGAGGCGTCCTAAGCCGACTTCAACTCAACGAGTTTTATAATTGTGCCGGTGCTCGTGCTAAACGGAGAAATAACACCCAGGTAGGCAAACACAGCCTACCTGCAGGGCACTGTAACACAATTACAAAACGCCAAAGTCTACTTTGTCCAGTCTATCAGTTGGCCTGGGCAGAAGTAATCATTCCTGTAACTGAAAGGCTATTGAAGTCTCCACCCTCTACTTCGAATCCAAGCATCCCCAATAGACTGGAACCCTAGCTAAATTAATGCACATAGAAACAAAGATCGGCTGGGAATTATCACAATTTCCCCGTAGAACTAGGGCAGCTGAGAGCGCCCATGAATTTACACTTTCTCCTCCACAATGCAGAACTTCTGCTTATCAAAATGTATTTATCCCTAGAACTACTACTCTATGGAATTCACTTTCCTCGAATTGCTTTCCACAAACTTACAATCTACAAATGTTTAAATCCAGTTGTTACAAACATTTTATGAATGGAGGATGCCTTTAGGCATATGGACCTTTTTGTTTTATCTGTGTTTTTCCTTCCTCCGTTCATTGTCTCTTAAAAAAAGCAAAAAAAAAAAAAAACATGCCAGTGCAGGAATCGCATAAAATGCGAAAGACTACTAATTCTAGCTATTATGCCAGCGAGGAATAATTATCTTACCCCTCCACCAATACCAAAGTATACTGGCTCCCTTAACAAAGCCAAGGGTGCGGCTAAACACAAGAGAAGAAACATATTATATGGAAAAACACAGTAAATATGCAGTCACAATACGAGGGACAACCAAACGACACACTCTTTAAAATCCGTCAGATAATTTAATATGCCAATGAATAAATATATGCCAAGAACATAATACTTAAATAAACAAAGAGAAAAACGAGGTAGCTGTTACTCCCCTACTAGTTGGAATCGGACTGCCTAAATTACTGCCGTTACCTACCGACACTTGAACTTGAACCAGCCCGATGGTTCTTTTAAACAATGTAATCCTTACCTAAATAATGCAATTATGACAAGTAGGACACAGGGTTAAATAACCAAATGCCTCTACAACGCATTTTCAAGGCGATTAATATTGCGCATCATTCCAGATTCAGGAGTACCCATCAGAAGCACTATTACCTCCTCGAACCCTCTCATGTATTGATGTTGGAGCAACTGAAGAAATCTAATACAAAGTTGGGGTTGGAGCCTCCAAGCGGGGAAAGCCTGTGCTGATAGATAGTAGGGGCTACTGCTACAAGAAGCCAGCTGACAAACGCTGCTCCTCCGTAAGGACTGGTGTCAGACAGAAAAGCCATTGCTGCTTAGCTAAAGTGTACGAGTCAGACGGTGATGTTACTCCAGCCACACACCCATTCAGCAGAACCTGGTAATGACCAGGCAGCTTTAATGACGGTAGAAGTAAAGCAACTTGCAGAAGATCAAGTGTGTGTGTCTGCAAATGCCATAGTAGAAAATATATTACTTGACTACACAAAACCAGGTGCATTACCTGTCAGCCTTCCTCGCAAATCGAACCTAATTAGATGAATGCCGGCTTATTCGTCCCATGGCTGATTCGGACCATGGCCGATTTGTCCCATAACGAGGCTGACTCGGACCATGTCATAGGCTGACTCGGACCACTAACATTTTGAAGCATAAACCACAATTTAACCATTATGGGAGGACTGATGTTGTAGTATGATAAGGTCATTACTGGATTGGCGGGAACATATAAATTGTCCTATCTCGAAAATTTAACCACTACAGGATAGAGACGCATTTTGACAGTTCGGTTCTTATAGCGTTGCAAGTGTACAGTTGTGAACATATATTCTAACACATTCTGAAGCCTCTAATATACTAAACAAACCTCCGATATGCAAATATATGGTAAAGCATTAGTAAAGAGTTTCATTTCAATTTTAAACAGCTTCAAACATGCAATACAATATTACAATAGGTTATTAACTATTTATTAATTTAGCAAGTCTTTTTTTTTTTTCTTGTAAGCAATTGGTTTCAGTAAATAATGTTCAATCAGTTCCCGAAATTGATTTTCATTGTTAGGGGAAATTGTCACTTGCCCTCTACCTGTCACCATGGATGCATCTAAGGTGGACAATTGCTTGTTTTGCGGGAATATTGTGGCCAGGCACCATCAAGCCATTACCTGCGACACATGTGGTGGATGGCAGCACATCAAATGCGGGAACACAGGTACGTAGGCCTACTAAATAATAATGCAAGTTGGTGTGTTGATATTTGTTTTCACATTTACTTTAATTCAATGGAAAGAAAATTTGAATTGCTTCATAATACCGGTAATTGTTCAGAAATAATAAACTGTAATAATTTGTTTTCCTTTTCATATCTGTAATAAGTTTTGGTTGGCTTTTTATTTCTGTAGGTCTGTCTAAGTACAAGTACAGCCGGCTTCGCCAAGGAAAAATTACATTTGACTTTGTGTGTGAGAAGTGCAAGATTGAGGTATCTGTTGAAGGACCTTTAGGGAGTAATTGCGATATCCTGCTGAAGGACCATTAGAGTACCAGGCTAACAAGTACATATAAGGGTGATTCAGTAACCCTTTTCATAAATTTAATGGCAAATTCGGGAGACAAAAATAAGACTAATTTACTCTATGACCCTTAGGGTGAATCTTTGATATAATGGAGATATTACACCTTTAAAGTTATCGATAGATATAAAAGAAGAAAATCTAAGGAGTGAGAATGAAAATGTCGTTGCTAACTGGCAGGGTAGCGTAACCAAGACTTGGTATCAAAATGGCTGCATACGATAGCTGGATGCAGTTCGTTTCCCAATTTACAAAGGTACATTACTACTGTATTTGTATTATCATCATTATAATTAATAATCATTGTATTAGTAGCAAGGGGAGAAGCAGGCGGCGGAGGATAAGTAAGAGGAAGAGGAGGAGGAGTAAGTGGTGGAAGAGGGGTAAGTGGAGGAGGAGGGATCTGACTGCCGACTTTGAGCTTTGATACTCCGCTCGTCTTAATGAATCTTGAATCAATCTGTACATGAATCTAAAGATTGTTTCTTTGCTTACACGTGGTATGTAAATGGTTGCATATGGTAGCAGTTGTTTCAATGCTCAAAAGAACTGCTACTACTACTGTGAATAATGTATGTATAATAATGAAGATGATGATAGTACAAATAGTAATGTACCTTTGTAAATTGGGAAACGTACTGTAAACACCATAACATAAGGTATGTTTATATGATGTGCATGGTAATAGTAGGCGTAGGTGTACCATATCCTTAATATACCATTCTCTTCTTCAGGGCTCCCGATGTATCTGCATTCGACATTGACAGGCCAGTCAGATCAGTGCATGACGACTTAGAGAAGCAAGTATAATTATCTTATATAGTCTTCTCTATTATTAACGTGTATACACAACAGTAGATAATATATATATTATCATAGACTACAGTAATGCGTTGTGAGTTTACTTTCAGATCCATATCTGATGGCTCACTGGCGAAATGTGACGACGGGCATGAAGCTGAAGTAACATTCAAGGTTGTGAATGAAGGGACTGAACGTGGGAAGCGGAAGTTGGTTGCCAGTGACGGATTTACATATACCGTAAAAAGACGCCTTTGCAATGGCTTCGTGGAATGGCGCTGCAGCGTTCGAGGAAAAGGCAACATATGTCCAGTTGTGGTGAAACAACAAGGTGTAGGGTTTCGCTGTGGAATTCACTCACACACACACCCAGCCAAACCGGGAATAGACACAGCAGTATACATAAAGTCCTGGGTATGCGAATTTAATTTTATTATAGTGTGAAAAAGGTAATAACTACCAGTTATATAGGGCCCATGTTATGCATTTTTTTGTTGCTTTCTAGGTAAAGGCTGGTGGAAAGCAGGATTTGTTCGAGTCGGCCAACAATGTGGTTAAGGTGGTGACTAACAAGCTGAGCGACCCCACTCTACCAGAAGCTTCCCGTCCAAACCACAACACCCTTGTACGAATATGCAATTGTGCCAGATCTTCGCAACGGCCAAGAGATCCTTCTGATCTTTCATTTCAGCTAGACCATGCCTACCTAGAGTCCTGCATCCAAGAACCCTTCTTCCAGAGAGAGGTACAGTGTGGCACAAGACGGCATATAATATTTGCCACAGAAAAACAATTGCAATTACTATCCAAGGCAAAAACTTGGTATATTGATGGTACTTTTAAAGTTATAAAGTCAGGGGATGACATGAAGCAACTTCCGTTATGTTTTTGCATAATGTCTGGCAAGAGGAGTAAAGACTATAAAAAAAAAAAGTGTTTAAAGCCATTTCAGATATTCTCCAGCAACATTCTGAGTCTACTTTTGTGGTCGATTACGAAAAGGGGTTGTGGAAAGGTCTCAGGTCAGTATTTCACGAACCGAAAATTCATGGTTGTGCATTTCACTTTGGCCAAGCTCTCTGGCGGAATGTACAGGAAACCGGCTTGCAAAATATGTACGTTAAAAGAGATGACGTGTACAAACACTTGTGAAAAGTGTTTGTGCTACCATTTTTGCCACCTGACGATATAGAGGAAGCTTTTTATAAACTAAAAGAGAAGGCCGATGATCCGAGATCTGTTAGTGAATTCATGTGCTATGTAGAAGCAAACTGGATACATAATAACATTTGGTCTTTTGACAATATTAGTGTGTTTGGAAGAAGCATCCGGACAAATAATGATGTAGAGGGCTGGCACAACCTCTTAAATAGGAGGGCAAGGAAAGGGAACCTTCCTTTTTATTTACTGATCGAGTTGTTGTACAATGAGGCAAAAAGTATCCCACATCAAGTCAAACTTATAAGTGAGGGCAAGTTGACAAGGAGACTAAGAAAGCCAGTAAAGAAAACTCAAAAAGTATTAGATGGACTGTGGGATAAGTATAATAAACAAGAGATCTCTACAAGTTATTTATTGAAATCATGTGCAAAAATATATGCCCCAAAATAGGTTTTAGACTAAGCCTTAATACCCGACAACAATTCTGTAAAGATAAATGTCAGACAGTTGGTAGAGAGGTAACCCACTCACCTCAGACAGTTGTAGCTAATTTGGCACAGTGACGGTGCCCAACTTACTACAACTTGTCTGAGGTAAGTGGGTTAGAATCTGGTGGGTACCTCTCTGCCAACCTGTCAGACAATTGTCTTTACTCATTTTAGAATGCAAGTTTTTGTTTTATTTATTTATTTATTTTTAGATAGGATAGATAGGATAACTATACATTTATGCTGTATGCTACGTCAGTATCGACAAAGTGAGTTTTTATGTAGTTTTCTTTATAGCTATATGTAATATGTATTATATAAGATGCCAGGGTGGACGGAGCCAGGGACTAGACGTGTTGGCTGCCTGGAAGACGTGCGTGACCTGGTAGATGTACTTGTGGGCCTGTGGCTGATTGGCAGATTGGCACACATGTCATAATGTTCTACTGGCTTATAATTGCGACGCTCCTGCATAGTAGCCACGTGCGGGCATGCGCGCGCGTCGGCTGCCCAGCCGTATAGAAACCGGCTGGCGGGAGCCGGCCGGCCGGATTTTCCTTAGTATATATCCTACGACAATGTAACTAATGTCTGGGATATTCTTATGTTGTTTCACAGCTTGAAGCTGCCCTTATTCTTAACCAACACATCTTAGTATATTTTATTCTCGATAGTTGATGGTTTCATTATAATATATAAGATGTAAGTCTAGTGAGAGTGGGAGGAGACGAGCGGGTGAGAGAGACACGCTGGGGGACGAGCCTGATGTTGCCATTTGATCGCAACGTTAGGCTTAGTTTCGACTCACGCAAGGGGTAGAGGATTTTGACCCGGCAACGGTGTTGAGTGTTGCCAAGCATGGGATGTATTTCGCATGCCTAGGGTGGGGTCCAGACAGATTCAAGACTCAGAGTTCACCTCACTGTCGTACCCTTCGGACACCCTTGATATCTATCCCTCTCAACCCCACTTAGAAACGTTCTCTCTTACTTTGTATACCTTCTTTCCACTACTTCACCAATCTATTTAATTATCCCATCCCCTTGATAGACCTTATATCTATTATTGTATTAACGACGAGCTCTCAGATAATTAGATAGGATTTGGGCCTTATGCAGAGATGTAATTGTTAATGAGACCTAGGAAGCTTTTTTGTTGTCTCATATTTGGTGGTTTCATACTTGCTAGTGTGTTCTTGTGGCAGGTGAGCAGGGGCTAGACCGGAGGGGAGTTTTTTTTGCGATCCTTTAAGTAAAGTCTGCTGGTGCGAGTCCTGTGGACCTGCACGACTTTACTAGGATACCCGTGGGAGTCTGGGGGCATTTTCTTGTCTGTGTGCCTGTCTGTCTAGTGTTGTGTTGTGTGAGGGCCCTTGCCTAGTCCACTCAGCACTACGCTAGCACGTCTTGCGTTTGTTTTAGGGTTGCCAGGAGAGAGTCAGATACTTGGCATCTGAGTCTCTCAAGAGAGCACCCTTTCAATTAGAGTAATTTGGCGCACAGACTTGGGAACGTCCGTAGGCTAGAGCAGGTGGCTCAGCCCAGGTATCCGAAGCTTATATCCTTCCGGCTAGACCTCTGCCACCTGGCAGATTTACAGCTAGCGGTTTATTATATCTGTATGCTTGTTATTGTGCCACAGTTTTACCGTTCTTGTGAGCATTGTGAGTCAGGGTGTCGCTTAGAGACTCTGTCCGAGCAGGCTTGCCTGACTAAGAGTGAGAAGCACACCTGTATGTGGTTATGTTGAGAGTTGCTGCCTTTATTTAATTATACCTATGCCATCATACACTGTAGGTCCTATCACTAGTATTTATTCCTGCTTATTAGTTAAGAGTTCTCTAAATCCCTTTCTTTGCTAAGCATCAGTAGCCGCATGCAGTTTAGAAACTTGCATCTTGTCTACCTGTACGATGTTTTGAGGACTGTTTGCTTTCACCTTCTTTCACGCAGGGGTGATTAGTTGTATTAATTAACGTAACGTTAAATGTACTTTCTTCTAGTTTGTTATTAAATTGTTTCTGCAATTTAATTCCGTTATCTATCTTTTCCTTGAAGCTTTAAGTAAACTTAATTGTGTGATCTTTTATATAGCCTGCTTGACTATCAGCAGTCTATAGTGCGTGTAACCGAGTCATAGGATACCTCGTTGTCCAGGCAGGACTCTTGACGGTTTAGGGTGGTTTGTTGCCTGGGTTTATAGATAAGGGTTGGATCTAGCGTTTTCCGTTGTTGCTTGTTGCCGCATACCTAGTCCAATAGAAAGAGCCCAGTGTTTATATATCCCAGGACGTAACATAATACATTGAAATAATCTATATATCATGTGTTTCATATTTCCATAACAGTTGTATTAATATATAATTTAATATGCTAGCTAGATATCGTGAATTTAGTTGTAGCAGAATTCTAGGGAACAGGATACATACAAAATGCCTTAACAAATAATATTTTCTAGAATATTATTAATGGAAATGGCAATACCGGTACCTATTTGTTCATATACCTTGGTTCATTGGTATTGTGACTGTTACAATATTCCGACCATCTTCGTAATGTTTAAAACGTTTATACGCACTATAAACCTTCTTAAACTGGATAAAATCACCTAAGAGATACCCGAATATTATGATAAAGTAGTTACTTTCATATTGATAAATATAATAGGTGATTAACAAATCGAAAAGTAATATGGGCCGAATTAGCCAGGACCGCCATTTATTGTGGTCCGAATAAGCCTAGGTCGAATATATTATGGTCCGAATCAGCCACGGGACGAATAAGCCGGGTACCAATTAGATAGGTCAACCACCATCGCCAGAAAAATAGACCTTCACATCCCAGGACCTTGGACTTTGCTCTACAGGAAGATCACATCCCTGAAGATTTCTTAATTACAGACATTTGGGAGGACGATGCCCGCCACTTAGTGTGTGCTACCATCCATCAAAAGGAGCTACTTAACCAAGCCAAGTTTCTATATGCTGACGCCACGTTTAAACTAGTCCGAGAGCATTTTGTACACCTCTTCAGCATACATACCTTCATCCATCAAGAGGATTGTAGCAAGCAGGTTCCTCTCTTCTTTGCAGTTATGTCTCGCCGTAGGTTATCTGATTATATACAGGTGTTAACTGTTGTAAAATAACTTTTACCCTACAACTCTACGATAGTTCTCGATTTTGAGAAAGCAATGTGGTCAGCTGTTCATGTTTCCCCAGATATAGAAATTAAAGGAAGTGTCTTTCATTGGACACAGGCTGTTTTTAGAAAAGTTATTTATTTAGGTAGTACCTTACCAAACTTCAGGAGCTATACACGAATATATAAGACAATTGCTTGCTCTACCATTTTTACCAGCTGAACACATTGCAGCCATGTTCGAGATTATGACCAGTAATGCCACTCCTGAGCTAAAACCCTTACTAGAAGACTATTGATGTCCTCCACCCGCTATTTCGAACCAGGCATTCAAAAAAAAACTAGACCCCTAGCTAAGCAATACACATAACAAAATTAATGATCGGCTGGGAATTATCACACGCCACTGCAAGAATAAAATAAAATGATAAAGACTACTAATTCTAGCTATTATGCCAGCGAGGAATAATTATATTACCCCTCCACCAATAACGAAGTATACTGGATCCCTTAATAAAGCCAAGGGTGCGGCTAAACATAGAAGAGAAGAAACATATTATATGGAAAAACCCAGTAAGTATGCAGTCAATACGAGGGACAACCAAACCACACACCCCTTACAATCCGTCTGATGTTACGTTAATATGCCAATGAATAAATATATGCAAAGAACTAAATAATTAAATAAAGAGAAAAGCGAGAGGTAGCAGTTACTCCCGTACTTGTTGGAATCGGACTGCCTAAATTAAAGCCGGTACCTACCGACACCAACAGATGGCCAACTTGAACCAGGCTGATGGTTCTTTTATACAATGTAATCCTTACTTAAATAATGCAACTATGACAAGTAGCTTTTCATCTCCTACCTTACTTCGCATTTCTCCACTTTATCTTCCTCTCTCCAAACTCTTCTACATTCCAACTTTACTCCATCAATCAAGTAGGACCACATAGGATTAAACAACAAAATACAATATGCTTGCACAACGCACAATAAAATATGGGTACTGTATCAATATACAGGAAAATCCCATTAATAATAAATGAGTTACATAATTTCGCCACTATTTAGAGAATGGGAAAATCAAAGAGACCACGTCAATGACCAAAATAATATGAATTTGAAGCGGACGATAATATACGGATAAATATCGATCACTGCTTCACGCCATATGGTCGACCACTGCTTCACGCTGTATTGAAATTACCTCAAGAAGGTATGCTATATTCACCATGTGAATATAATTATGACCAATGCAACATAGTAATTAATGGACATAAATTAACTAAATTAAACTTACGATGGTGGATCATCGTAACACTTTTTTACTACCACATATCCTTCTTAAACTGCACAGAATCGTCTAACCATAGCTAGAATAAAATGAAAAAGACGTCACCGGTGCAGAAGTATGTGATAAGTTAAAATACAATAGATAAACTTACCTGCAGCCAGTATGGATGCCTTCTGGGGAAAAGGAAGGCTACTTTGAGGATTGTGGCGCGTTTTGACAGATTATTCAGGCCATTTGTTGACGATTATATTCAGATTAGCTATTTAGAAGTCGGAGGATTCATCGAGATATTTATACTTTTACTTTCTACAAATCCTTCCTAAGCTGTATGGAATTGCCTGAAGATAGCCAACATGGACGGTCAAAGCACGTGATGATTCTCAAAGTGTTAATATTCAGTAGAAATGTTATGATTGTTTAATTGCGGATCTGTCCTATGCAGCCCTAATTTTTTAGACAAATAAATATGTCAAACTCTTCTCTGTGTGAGTTTCTTTTAATTATAATTCATCTAGTAGAAATAAGGTTTGGAGTTATACCATGGTGTGCTTCTCTTCATTCCAATTAGTCATCTAGTAGAAGTAACGCTTGGAGTTAGACCATTCTGTGCTCTTTAGCTTTAGCTTGGGGACCCGCAGAGGGCGGCACACGAGCAGCATGATATGTGGGGGTTTTGCGGGAGAGTTAAAGAGTTAATGGGAAGGATGAGGATAAGGAGAACAGTGCTTGGTAATTCTAGCTTTAAAATTATCAAGAGTGGGACTGTTTCCAATATGAGATGGAAGGCGATTCCACTCTTGGATGCTGCAGTGAAAACAAAACAAAAAAGTACCCAAATATGTCGGTGCTTGCCTGGTATGTGTGGTATTTTCGGTTGTGGCTGCCTCTTGTAGGTCGTATGTTAGTAGGGTGTAAATTCATCTAGCAGAAGTAACGCTTGGAGATAAACCATTGTGTGTTTCTCTTCATTCCAAATAATCTAGTAACAGTAATGCTTGCAATTATTCCATCAAACAAGTAAAACGACAAACATACAAGCAAAACTCGATATAGGGATGGTCCTCTCGTTAGACACCGTAATCCTTGAGGCACTAATATTTTGTTCTGGCTCCCTCTCCGTCAAGTTTAGCCCCATTTTTGTAATAGATTTTATGACGTTCGACCAATTAGTTTTGCGGTGCCAAGACATTTTTGCCCTATATATTTGTCAATTTTAAGACCTTTTGTGCCATTCAGGTGTCACTTTTCTCCTGGCGAGCGATAGCAAGCCTATAATTGTTTCTATCGAAAATGTGTACACGTTTATCTAGGAGGAGGATCTTGGGGATGTTTGTTCAAGCTTGATGGAGGTCTAGGGAGGAAACTAATATTATATTTTAATAAATATATATATCGACCAATAAGTTAACCCTTCCGCCCTTACGCAATATTAATGCCAGTTAACCCGTGATTATTTATAACTCGATTTTAATATTACGAGCTTAACATATATTTGGAAGTAATCAATAATTTGCCTTCAAATAATATCTCATAAATTAAATTCTGTTCTCGGTTGATAAATGCCCAATTTAAAAACTTAATGTGATTGTAATAATAACTACCCAAACTGCTTTTGATGACTGCTAAATTTGTGCAGGTATATTTTGCTGCTGCATACACCTTATTGATACCATTTATCCAGTTTAATGATTATTGGATACAACATAATAATCATCGCCATCATTGCCTGGGGACTACTGCCAGTAAATAGATTGCAGTGGATAATTTGTATATCATACATTTAATACTTCAAAGTATGTATATCGCGGTCTTCAATCTGATCGATTACCTCATTGTTCCCAACATATAAGTATTGTAAGAGTACATTCTTAAAAGTTGATGTACAACATTGTGAAAGCCTAAGTCATAAATAAAAACATAATACATAACTAGTGACATGTCTGTGAATAAGTTTGGTGCCAAGTACCAACATTTGGCCTTGATAAGACCTCGCTAGAGTCACAAGCGGAAATTGGTGGTTAGGAAAATGCAATCATCTGCAGTGACAAGTGCTAAGACTGTTATGGGACGATTCGGACTCGTTCATCTAAAAATGCTAACTATTGACTTGAGTTACATACCCTGAGTCAGTGTTTTCCCTCAATTTACGCTGCCTCAATTTTATCATAAGCCTGTGGTTGTACTGTACGTGAGAGAAGTGGGCTGAGAAAAGGGTAGGATATTGAGTATGACTACGGTTACGACTGACAGAGGCTTCTAGTCCTTGGACTAACACAGACAATAAGATACTCAGCACCTCCGTAGCCTCAACTCGTAACACAACCTATCGCAACAGAACAGAGCTAATTCGCAACTTCCAGGCTCTCTGGGGACCAAAGGTGCAGACAATCCCCCAACTGGTCCGTTATACAAACGATGCAAAAAATGGAACCTCTAGTTGTGGTGAAAAGATATCTTCAGCCACAACTATCATTAACAGTCAGTACCGTATAGGAATACTGAGGAGGATCCTTTTTAAGCTGCACAAAGAAGAGAATTAGCTCTGATATTAATCTACATTAATCAAATTACGGTAAATACATGCCAACAATGAATGCCAAAATAATTAAGCAAGTATCAACATAATCAAGGATCAAACAAACTCCTATCAACCACCACTCACCTAGGTCCTAACAATCGTTGAGGTGTCCTAAGCCGACTTCAACTCAACGGTTTTTATAATTGTGCCAGTGCTCGTTCTAAGCGGAGAAATAACACCCAGGTAGGCAAACACAGCCTACCTGCAGGGCACTGTAACACAATTATAAAACGCCAAAGTCTACTTTGTCCAGTCTATCAGTTGGCCTGGGCGGAAGTAATCATTCCTGTAACTGAAAGGGTATTGAAGTCTTCACCCTCTACTTCGAATCCAAGCATCCCCAATAGACTGGAACCCTAGCTAAAGTAATGCACATAGAAACAATGATCGGCTGGGAATTATCACATGCCACTGTAGGAATAAAATAAAATGCAAAAGAATACTAATTCTAGCTATTATGCCAGCGAGGAATAATTATCTTACCGCTCCACCAATACCAAAGTATACTGGCTCCCGTAGCCCTCACAGACATATGACGTAGTTTTGAGCCTATTAGGGATACTTTTAAAGCCTTTGTTACCATCAGAGGTATTTAGAAACCTTTAGTTTATTTACCTCAACCTCTGCAGTTGTCTTTGAGTTAGCTATGGGCAGAAAACTAATATGGAGAGGTAAGAGTGAGAGAACTCTATTTCTTATTGTTAATCAGGGAACCTCTGCGTCATATGTCTGTGAAAGGGTTAACATAGCCAAGGGTGCGGCTAAACACAGAAGAGAAGAAACATATTATATGGAAAAACACCGTAAATGTGCAGTCACAATACGAGAGACAACCAAACGACACACACCCCTTAAAATCCGTCCGTTAATTTTATATGCCAATGAATAAATATATGCCAAGAACAAAATACTTAAATAAACAAAGAGAAAAACGAGGTAGCTGTTACTCCCCTACTAGTTGGAATCGGACTGCCTAAATTACAGCCGTTACCTACCGACACTTGAACTTGAACCAGCATGATTGTTCATTTATACAATGTAATCCTTTACTAAATAATGCAATTTCGACAAGTAGGACACAGGGTTAAATAACCAAATGCTTCTACAACGCATTTGTTACGACCACCGGGGCTCGTATAAAACAAGGGCTCTTATTCATTGGACTAGAAAGGCTCACAGCCACAACGGTAACTCTAGATCCAACCCTCGAACTCATAATGCCGGCGCACAAAAAACACCTATACCCTCCAGAGTTAAATCTGCGATAACGGGGTATCCTATAACTCGGTATAAATGCACTACTACTACAGGCTGATGATCTCTGATACAGCCTGATCACAACAACATACAATTACGTTAATAAAGTATACAAGGAAAAAGATATAAAGCTTAATTAAATCACTGCAATGATTTAATGCAAACTAGAAGAAGGTATATTTAAAGTTACTCTAAACAATAATAAACTGTCACTCCTATATTAAAGAAAGTGAACGAAAATCCTAAAGCATCCAGCAGGCATCTTCTGAAGAAAGTCTGATGCTGCGTAAGATGATCAAATCGGATTTTGAACTGTTATCTATATAGCAGGGACAAGTGTAGGGACATACAGGGTTAACTGACATGGGAATAATAATAAATGCGCAATAGTATTGTCTCCCAACAACAAAAGAAGGACTTCCTCAGGCAACTCAAAAAGCCTGCTCGGGTTGTGCAACTCAACAACCAAGGCTTACTGTCAACGTGAATAAAAATGCTGCATACATAACATAAGAGCTTATGATCCTAATCGGGTGTCTGCTAGGCTAATAAAGTCTAGCTAGGAAACAATGGCTGAGCAAGCGGCTCGTACCCTAGCGAGGTCCTTAAGACTGTACGGCCAAATTACGTTAAATGACTGGGTGCTCTCTTGAGAGATCCAGATCGCTAGTATATGATTCTCTCCTGGCGACCCTCTCAAAGTCAAAACAAAACGAGTTAGCACAGGGTTGGGTGGCAGAGGCAAAAGCCCTCACTCGCAACACAGTGCTAAACTCACAAGGTACACAGTCAGAAATATCATCTAGGCTTCCCACGTCTCCGTTGCGATTGTACAGGCTGAACAAAACCTGTTACACATCGGAAATCACAACACAAGTAGCCTTACCCCAGTCTAGCATTAAATAGCCCAGCAGACAGCCAAGGAATAGGTAGGGAGACACCGTGAGTGTGTCGAACCTCTACAGACAAAATGGTAACCCCTCCAAAATGCCTAACTAAACATATAATATCTGAGAGCTTCAGCATATAATACGATGGCCGATATATGAAATCGTGCAGAACCAAAGGGGAGTTATGATATTGAATGAGAGGCAAGAAGTTGAGAGAGAGAAAGTGCTCTATAGGTAGAAGTCGGGGACAGGTGGCAAGGGATATGTTAAGGGTAAGCTGGTCAGGCAAGCTCTGAAGAGAGTAGCTCCTCAGGACCCCTCCAGGATCACACACAAAGGCATGGTGGTCAGCCAATCACAGGCCGCTAAGTCACCAGACAGCAGACCTGCAGAAGGCGCCAGGAACCACCAGCCAATCAAAACCGAGAGAAAGCCACGCCCGGGCGAGGGACTCCTCCGGGAGAGAGGAAGGAGGAGGGAAAGCATCACTCTCCTCCCACGCTGCTCGCTTGCTCTCTCTCCTTCACTACAATGCATCTTATGTTCAACTCATGATATAAAATATAATGCATTGTCACAGGCGAAAATAAAGACCACTTCTATACTGCCAGTGACATCATGATTCGCAAGAAAGAAATTAATAATAATAATCTTCTGGTTACTTATATAGCGCCCGTCTCTCCTCCTTCGAGGATTCGCAAGCGCTTGGCTTTCTTTAGTCTACCAGAGACCATTACCCATCCCCCTTGCTCATGGGGAGATGGTAACCGCAGGCTGTATCCCAGAAAAACTTTTCAATCTGAGCGGGGATTGAACGCGAGACCTTCAAGGTGGGAATCAGGCACGCTATCAACTGAGCCAGCCGGACGGCTGGCAACAAGTACAACATTGTAGTACAACAAGTACAATTATGTACAACAAGTACAACATTGTAGATAGACTGTAGCCTATTTCACTGCCCTGGCGAGCGCTAGTGGCTACCAGGAGGCGATTCTGCCAACGCTGGCAGGCGTTACACCCCGCCCAAGATATAGGACGCTCAACATTAGGCGAGCACGATATCTGACAAGGCAGAATGCCGACAAGACCCGTCACACATAGCCACTCCGCCAGAAATTAAATGCAAAGCTCAATCTTACATAAAACAACATATCAACATAAAGAAAATCTTACAACCCCTCCCAAACACAATAGTATAATTTAGCCTACTATGCTCCCTGAGCGAGATTCACAGAGCCCAGCCTCCTCAATATGAAAGTTTTTTATGTGAATTTTTATTTAATTTTAATGTTTTTTTGGCGGCTGCTCTACAGGGGCAAGCCTAGTTTTTCTCCACTCTCAACACACACTGACTGAACGGTGAGGGTTCTCCTGCAAACAAACCCTCCTGTGACAAACAATCAGCCAAAATATTATCAGTGCCCTTAGCATGCCACACATCCAACTTGTGTTCCGGCAGCACAACAACACCTGACACTGATAAACTGCCCAGTTCATCACAAGACTGGCACTTCTCTTCGCTCTTTCCGGCAACGGGACCTGCCAAAAGCCTTTCACTAGTTCTACCTTCGTGATAGGCGATGCAGCCCCGAGGCGGTCTATGGTGTCGTCAACTCTCGATAAGGTATAGGCGTGTGTCAGGGATAATGCACACACTCTCTTGCAATCAACACGCACACTGATCTTGCCACTTAACACAGGTTGCAAACTTACAGGCAACGACCACTCACGACATTCCTTATCCCTCAGACCCTTCGTCAACACGTAATCCAGCTCTGCTTGCACCACAGGCTGTCGAGCAGGATTTATACGGTAGGGAATTAAACTGAGCCTTGCACTGCCTCCATGTCTGATTCTACCCCGTACATCAGGCCTGAAGAAGCAACAAACATGCGGATGCACTGCCACAGCCTAGTAAACAACTTATCTCGCAGAACAACATGCCTAGTGACCTCCCACAACCCAGCCGAGACCGCAGCTTCTAACCTATAGTCTCCCTCCTTCTCCACCTTCGTCCCTAGAACAGCCAGGTCATGAGAGGGACAATCAGTACCACCTGTGCAGTCACTCCCATAGTTCATTATTGCTAAGGCTTCCCCGCCGATACCGTATATGCGCATCCCCGCATTCCTTACGACTACATCTGCCTGCGCAGCATCACCGCTTTTAGCGACATGGCCAGATACAGTCGGTCTATGATAGGGCTGTTGCATTCGACCAGAGCAGCATTGGGAGGCTATGCGACGACCGGGCACTTCTATGCCACAGCCAACCTCACCAATCTGCTCAATGTCCTCCTTCTGACCACCAACCTTGGCAGCCATGGGTCGACCCTAACCTGACAACCATGTCCAAGCCTCGTCACCCACCCTGAACCACCGAAACAACGAGGCTAACGGTCTATGGACATTCAAGTGACCTGCCCGCGGAACATCTTGCACCGCCTGAGTTGTGAGGCTCGGGTGCTCGGCACGACCAGTGGGGTATGAACCGAGCTGGTGCTCTAGCGCTTCCACAGCCACCAGACTCGTGTCCCCCGCCCACTGCTCCGCCGAGACATGACAATCCCTACTCTCCTCCACCTGTGCCCTACTGCCCCCCTCTCCTTCTCCACCTTGGCCGCTGCAGACCAACGCAGGGACAGTAGGCTGCTCAGGTGTTTGCCGCACAAACTCCTCCAAAAGGTTCACATGACATGTTTCCCCGTCCTCGTGTTTGATCTCGACAGCACCATTACCACACTTCTGAACTTCCGGATCCTCCAACTGCAGTTTACAAATATCTGAGGGAACCAACCTGTCTAGATGCTTTCGAAGCAACCTAAGTCCTCCCCCAATATCAAACTGAGCAACCCTTTTGTCTCTCTGTGTGTAACGTTGCTGCCTCGGAGTCTCTTCCTGCCCTACCTCCTCACTAGCTGTGACAGGTCCTGGGGCTTCTCCAGACTCCAACAATGGTGCCAATACTGAGTCGCCAAGAAGCACTGCTGGTACTAAACTCTCCAAACTTTTACCAACATTAGCCGTCTTCCTCCGTTGATCAGAAGACTGAGGAATAGGCTGTGACACTTTGGATGCAAGAGGTCTTGTAACAACGCACACCATAGGTTGTACTTTACACTTCTCTACCCACTTCTGTTTCTCCCTACTCACGTCGGCCGGCTTCTCTGCAACGACTAAGGTGGAAACCTCAGAAGTAGGCTCCACAAACTCGTTGCCGAGAAGGAGGTCGACGCCCCCAACAGGCAAGTTCTCCACAATTCCCACATCCAACTCTTGTGTCACACCATCTACCTCCAGTTCCATCCTGACCAACGGGTATGACCTGATTGCATTGATACGGTGATACCTTGCACCACAACCACCCGTGCCGCGTTTATTGGTCTACCAGTAAAGTTCTTCATTAAAGTCTGAGAGGCACCCGTGTCTCGCAACAGCTCAACTCCATGCTTCTTACCAGCCCACTTCACGCAGCCATGCCCTCGATGGTCACAAAAGACATCGCGGACAGGGTTCCGGATTCTTCTCCACTGGCTGTGTCCCAGCCTCTGACGTTATACCCCGGGCAAACTCAAGACGACTTCGGGGACACCCCAATGTTGCGAGCCAAAGACACAACTGCATTAGGTAGCTTGCTTGGACAGGCTCTTGCCCCTTCTCATGACAATGAAAACACTCTAACTCCCCCTTGGGCTTCCCTTGAGGTGGGGAAGGGCCCTGACCCTTCTTAAACGGGACGGTATTAGGTTTATGGTCAGAATTAATATCATTGCTCTTGTAGTTATTGTTATGTGGTGTATCACTGACTCGGGGGGTGAGAGTGTTACGCCCCTTGTTACCTGCATCGTTCCATTGTGCAGACCCGCACCCACGAATCAGCGATAGCCTACGGTCAGCCATCTCAGCTGCCTCCTGAAGAGTTTTCAGATTCTTTTCTTTAAGATTCAACGTCAGATCGCTGCCCGTACACTTAAAGAACTGCTCGAGAAGCATCAACTGTTTTATCTCATCAAACGTCGTTGCCTTCTCCGATCTCAGCCAATTCCCAAATGCATCGGACAGATCCCGGGCATGCTCAAGAAAGGTGTACTCACGACCCTTCGTTACACCCCGGAACTTCAATCTGTACGTCTCTGGTTGTAACTCATATGCCCGCAAGACAGCCTCCTTCAATACCTCATAATCGATGCAGGACTCCAAGGGAACGCATCATATGCCTTGAGTCCTTTGCCAATCACCTAGAGGAAACAAGGGCTGCCCACTTAACCTCGGGCCATTGGTGCTCCCGGCACTTCTTCTCAAAACGCATAAGAAATTCAGTGACACCTGACTCATCAAATACAGGGACCAACTTGAGCAGGTGTGATAAAGACCTCGATTCCCATAACTGAGACGCTGCCCTGTCGACTCCACCGCGACTTCTCAAGATCTATGTCTGCACAGTACAGGGCTTTTCTCTCCTCAGACTGAATCCTAAGCTCAGATTCATGCTTTCGTTGCTCAAACTCAGCCTCATGTCTGGCCCTTCTCTCCTCAGCCTGAATCTTAAACTCAGCCTCTCGTATGGCCCTTCTCTCCTCAAGCCGAATCCCACGCTGCTCGAGCTCAAGCCTAAACAACACCTCGGAGGACAAGCCCCCACTGTACACTGATCCGCCGTCCGACATAGTATCCACCGTAAATTCTCAACGTTTATTAAAAAAAAGAGAATTACCTAAACTCTTATGCAGCACTATTCACTCAAAATGCTTGAAGACTCTTAAGTGTTATGCTACTTGCCAAAAAAAATCCACGTGTCCACTATATTCTTTTGAACAAAAAACAAATGACCACAACACTCCTGCAATATTTCTCTAAGTTCACAAAATCCTGGCAAGGTCGCCATTTGTTACGACCGGGGCTCGTATAAAACAAGGGCTCTTAATCATTGGACTAGAAAGGCTCACAGCCACAACGGTAACACTAGATCCAACCCTCGAACTTATAATGCCGGCGCACAAAAAACACCTATACCCTCCAGAGTTAAACCTGCAATAACGGGGTATCCTATAACTCGGTATAAATGCACTACTACTACAGGCTGATGATACAGCCTGATCACAACAACATACAATTACGTTAATAAAATATACAAGGAAAAAGATAGAAAGCTTAATTAAATCACTATCTATCTATCTATCTATTGCCTGACGCCGTGATCCCCGAAGGGGTGGCCACGAACGAACCGCCCCCATGCACCTCTGTCCCCAGTCAGTCAACGCCCCTCCCCCCAACCAGCACCGCCTTCGTTCATGTAGTTCCTTCGTTCATGTAGTTCCTCACTCCATCCTTCCACCTCATATTCGGTCTACCTCTCCCCCTCTGTCCCTCCACCTCGCTCTCGTACACCCTCTTAGTAAATTATCTCGCTTTCCATACGTTCCATATGGCCGAACCATCTCAAGTTGTTCCTTTTCACACTTTCCAGCACATCTACCTCCACACCACACCTTCTTACTTCCTCATTAGTCTGTCTATCCCTCCATGTAACTCCGCACGCACTCCTTAACTAATTCATTTCCACTGCTCTCGCTCTTGGTCTGAGTCTCTCAACCAATGTCCATGCTTCGCTTCCGTAAGTCAGTGTCGGGATTACCACACTGTCATGCAAGGACTTCTTCACTTCCATACTGACCACCATATTTCTTGTTACTGCTTTTAGCATTCCTACAACCCTCTCCCGCACCTCTTCATCCATAGTCCCATCTTTACTCAACACACTGCCCAGATACTTAAAAGAGTTGACGATATCCATAGCCTGACCGTTCAGCTTCACCTCACACTCTGTGACTTCACCCCTTTCGAAGACCATAACCTTGCTCTTCCAGTGATTAAATCACTGCAATGATTTAATGCAAACTAGAAGAAGGTATATTTAAAGTTACTCTAAACAATAATAAACTGTCACTCCTATATTAAAGAAAGTGAACGAAAGTCCTAAAGCATCGAGCAGGAATCTTCTGAAGAAAGTCTGATGCTGCGTAAGATGATCGAATCGGATTTTGAACTGTTATCTATATAGCAGGAACAAGATATGACAAGTGTAGGGACATACAGGGTTAACCGACACGGGAATAATAATAAATGCGCAATAGTATTGTCTCCCAACAACAAAAGAAGGACTTCCTCAGGCAACTCAAAAAGCCTGCTCGGGTTGTGCAACTCAACAACAACCAAGGCTTACAGTCAACATGAATAAAAATGCTGCATACATAACATAAGAGCTTATGATCCTAATCAGGTGTCTGCTAGGCTAATGAAGTCTAGCTGGGATGTCGTAGGCTAGGAAACAATGGCTGAGCAAGCGGCTCGTAGCCTAGCGAGGTCCTTAAGACTGTGCGGCCAAATTACGTTAAATGACGGGGTGCTCTCTTGAGAGATCCAGGTCGCTAGTATCCGATTCTCTCCTGGCGACCCTCTCAAAGTCAAAACAAAACGAGTTAGCACAGGGTTGGGTGGCAGAGGCAAAAGCCCTCACTCGCAACAGTGCTAAACTCACAAGGTACAGTCAGAAAGACCACCTAGGCTTCCCACGTCTCCGTTGCGATTGTACAGGCTCAACAAAACCTGTTACACATCGGAAATCACAACACAAGTAGCCTTACCCCAGTCTAGCATTAAATAGCCCAGCAGACAGCCAAGGAATAGGTAGGGAGACACTGTGAGTGTGTCGAACCTCTACAGACAAAATGGTAACCCCTCCAAAATGCCTAACTAAACATATAATATCTGAGAGCTTCAGCATATAATACGATGGCCGATATATGAAATCGTGCAGAACCATAGGGGAGTTATATTAAATAGAGAGGAAGAATGAGAGGTAAGAAGTTGAGAGAGAGAGAAAGTGCTCTATAGGTAGAAGTCGGGGACAGGTGGCAAGGGATATGTTAAGGGTATGCTGGTCAGGCAAGCTGTGAAGAGAGTAGATCCTCGGGACCCCTCCAGGATCACACACAAAGGCATGGTGGTCAGCCAATCACAGGCCGCTACGTCACCAGACAGTAGGCCTGCAGAAGGCACCAGCCAATCAAAACCGAGAGAAAGCCACGCGGGCGAGGGACTCCTCCGGGAGGGAGGAGGGAAAGCAACACGCTGCTCGCTCGCTCTCTCTCCTTCACTACAATGCATCTTATGTTCAACTCATGATATAAAATATAATGCATTGTCACAGGCGAAAATAAAGACCACTTCTATACTGCCCGTGACATGACGATTCGCAAGAAATAAAGTACAACATTGTAGATAGACTGTAGCCCATTTCACTGCCCTGGCGAGCGCTAGTGGCTACCGGGAGGCGATTCTGCCAACGCTGGCAGGCGTCACACATTTCCAAGGCGTTTAATATTTCGCATTGTAATCCAGCGCATCATTCCAGATTCAGGAGTACCCATCAGAAGCACTATTACCTCCTCGAACCCTCCCATGTATTGATGTTGGAGCAACTGAAGAAATCTCATACAAAGTTGGGGTTGGAGCCTCCAAGCGGGGAAAGCTTGTGCTGATAGATAGTAGGGGCTATCGCTACAACAAGAAGCCAACTGACAAACGCTGCTCCTCCGTAAGGACTGTATGGACATGTGTCAGACAGAAAAGACATTGCTGCTTAGCTAAAGTATACGAGAGTCAGACGGTGATGTTACTCCAGGACCCAAGCCACACACCCATTCAGCAGAACCTGGTAATGAGCAGGCAGCTTTAATGACGGTTGAAGTAAAGAAACTTGCAGAAGAACAAGTGTGTGTCTGCAAATGCCATAGAAAAAAATATATATTACTGGACTACACAAAGCCAGATGCATTACCTGCCAGCTTTCCTCGCAAATCAAACCTAATTAGATATGTCAACCGCCATCGCCAGAAAAATAGACCTTCACATCCCAGGACCTTGGACTTTGATCTACAGGAAGATCACATCCCTGAAGATTTCTTAATTACAGACATTTGGGAGGACGATGCCCGCCACTTAGTGTTTGCTACCATCCATCAAAAGGAGCTACTTAACCAAGCCAAGAGTCTATATGCTGACGCCACGTTTAAACAAGTCCGAGAGCATTTTGTACACCTCTTCAGCATACATACCTTCATACATCAAGATGATTGTAGCAAGCAGGTTCCGCTCTTATTTGCAGTTATGACTCGCCGTAGGTTATCTGAAGGTTTTAACTGTTGTAAAATAACTTTTACCCTACAACTCATTCCATACAATAGTTCTCGATTTTGAGAAAGCAATGTGGTCAGCTGTTCATGTTTCCCCAGATATAGAAATTAAAGGATGTGTCTTTCATTGGACACAGGCTGTTTTTAGAAAAGTTATTTACTTAGGTTTTAAAGTACCTTACCAAACTTCAGGAGCTATACACAAATATATAAGACAATTGCTTGCTCTACCATTTTTACCAGCTGAACACTGTTACGTCCTGGGATATATAAACACTGAGCTGTTTCTATTGGACTAGGTATGCGGCAACAAGCAACAACGGAAAACGCTAGATCCCACCCTTATCTATAAACCCAGGCAACAAACCACCCTAAACCGTCAAGAGTCCTGCCTGGACAACAAGGTATCCTATGACTCGGTTACAGGGTGCACACACTATAGACTGCTGATAGTCAAGCAGGCTATATAAAAGATCACACAATTAAGTTGACTTAAAGCTTCAAGGAAAAGATAGATAACGGAATTAAATTGCAGAAACAATTTAATAACAAACTAGAAGAAAGTACATTTAACGTTGCGTTAATTAATACAACTAATCACCCCTACGTGAAAGAAGGTGAAAGCAAACAGTCCTCAAAACATCGTACAGGTAGACAAGATGCAGGTTTCTAAACTGCATGCGGCTACTGTAGGATCTGATGCTTAGCAAAGAAAGTAAGTTACGGATTTAGAGAACTCTTAACTCATAAGCAGGAATAAATACTAGTGATAGGCCATACAGTGTATAATGGCATAGGTATAGTTAAATAAAGGCAGCAACTCGCAACATAACCACATACAGGTGTGCTTCTCACTCTTAGTCAGGCAAGCCTGCTCGGACAGTCTCTAAGCCACATCCTGACTCACAATGCTCACAAAGACGGTAAACTGTGGCACAATAACAAGCATACAGATATAATAAACCGCTAGATGTTAATCTGCCAGGTGGCAGAGGTCTAGCCGGAAGGATATAGGCTTCGGATACTCGGGATGAGCCACCTGCTCTAGCCTAGGGACGTTCCCAAGTCTGTGCGCCAAGTTACTCTAATTGAAAGGGTGCTCTCTTGAGAGACTCAGATCCCAAGTATCTGACTCTCTCCTGGCGACCCTAAAACAAACGCAAGACGTGCTAGCGCAATGCTGAATAGACTAGGCAAGGGCCCTCACACAACACAACACTAGACACACAGGCACACAGACAAGAAAATGCCCCCAGACTCCCACGGGTATCCTAGTAAAGTCGTGCAGGTCCACAGGACTTGCACCAGCAGACTTTACTTAAAGAATCGCAAAAAGCCCCCCCTCCGGTCTAGCCCCTGCTCACCTGCCACAAGAACACACTAGCAAGCATGAAACCACCAAATATGAGACAACAAAAAAGCTTCCTAGGTCTCATTAACAATTATATCTCTGCATAAGGCCCAAAATCCTATCTAGTTATCTGAGAGCTCGTCGTTAATACAATGATAGATATAAGGTCTATCAAGGGGATGGGGTAATTAAATAGACTGGTGAAGTAGTGGAAAGAAGGTATACAAAATAAGAGAGAAAGTTTCTAAGTGGGGTTGAGAGGGATAGATATCAAGGGGGTCCGAAGGGTACGACAGTGAGGTGAGCTCTGAGGAGAATAGCTCCTCTGGACCCCTCATTCAGCTCTGAGCTCCCATCCTGAGCACACCTACCTCACCTCTCTCTCTCACAACCAACCATTCACCATGAGTTCAGCAACTCCCATCCTTGCTGGACTTGTAAAATGGTTCAATGTGAAGAAGGGGTACAGCTTCATCACCCCTGACGACGGCACCAAGGACATCTTCACCCACAAGGGCGCCATCAAGAAAAACAACCCCCTTAAGGCTGTGCCCTCCCTTGGTGATGGAGAAAGGGTGGAATTTGTGGCAGTGGCTGCTCCCAGAGGTCCTGAAGCCAGACAGGTGACGGGACCAAAGGGCGCCGCTGTCAAGGGCTCCACTCATGCCAGGGACCTCCTGAAGGAGGGGCAGAAGGAGTCAACCGAGACCCACCAGGCCGAGCCCAAAATCCAATACCACATCTTTTTCCATCATAGATGTGGTTATTAGGACGGCTATGGCTCTGGCTGGAGACGACACCTCCCTCCTGCAGCAGATTCTGCCCGCCCTCCTGAAGGAGAACAACCTCCCTGTAATATTCATCCCAGCCAACCTTCCAGGGAGCCACCAGAGAACACCGAGGCAGAGAACACACCAGCTCCAAAACTTCTCCTGCCTCGCCCTCTGAATAGGAAAAACTGCCCACCACCACCTTCAGAGGGGCCTGCACCAGCACCCACCAAGCCGAAGGTCCTGACTCTGACTCCCTTCATCGACCTTTTCACTGGAGAATGCAACCCTGAAGAGGACAAGACGCCAGCACCACCTATGGAGGTCGAGGAAGCCCTCCCACCACCACCACCACCACCTTCAGTAATCACGGCTATGACTGCAACCACTACACCACCACCTGAGTTAGCAGAACATATAGAAGCAGCCTCCATGCCCACCATTGAGATTGCGAGCCCCAAAGCCAAAAAAATGAAGAAGAAGAAAACACCAGCAGTAGCAAAGGAGACCTTACCAGCTGCAACTTCCGAGCCCCAGCCACCAACACCACAATCAGCAACTGTTCAAGGAAATCTGTTATCCACACCTCGAAACAGACTTCAACATGTCCATGAGCTATGCATACAAGGACTGCATAATACCTGAGTTCCACGGATTCCTGTCCTACTGTATGGAGAATTGGAAAAGAGACGGCTGCAACTGCTACTTCCACACGAAGGACCCCAAGACCAACTACGTGACTTGCAGCGTAACAGTGGAGGAAGCTCTAAATCGCGGCTTCCCAAGGAAATAAAAACTCACCACCCATCACCCCAGCCTCACACGCCCCCGACCAGACATGGCAGATGATACCCGTGCCAGCGAGGAGCCTCCCCGATCGCGCCCCTGTCGACTTTGCCCTGGCCAGTCTCTTCAGCAGCTAAACCAGAAAAACCCTCAGGCAGTTCCAGTCAAGCCTGGAAACCTTTTTCTCCTGCTACAATTCACTTCATCCAACTATTTCTTGTCCTATCCCCACTTCCCCCTAACCCCCTGTCATTACTCAATTTGCTTGCTTGCTTGACCCCTCCAGGATCCCACACAAAGTCACGGTGGTCAGCCAATCACAGGCCGCTACGTCACCCGGCAGAAGGCGCCAGGAACCACCAGCCAATTAAAACCGAGAGAAAAGACCACGCGGCGACCAACTCCTCCGGGAGGGAGGAGGGAGGAGGAAAAGCAACCCTCACCTCCCCCACCCTGCTCGCTCGCTCTCTCTCTCGTCTCCTCCCACTCTCACTAGACTTACATCTTATATATTATAATGAAACAATCAACTATTGAGAATAAAATATACTAAGATGTGTTGGTTAAGAATAAGGGCAGCTTCAAGCTGTGAAACAACATAAGAATATCCCAGACATTAGTTACATTGTCGTAGGATATATACTAAGGAAAAGCCGGCCAGCCGGCTGCCGCCAGCCGGTTTCTAAATGGCTGGGCAGCCGACGCGCGCACCTGCCCGCACGTGGCTACTATGCAGGAGCGTCACACCTCCCCCAAGATATAAGACACTTTACTAAGTTCTTCATATCTAACAGAAAGCTTCTCATAGTACCACACACTGTTGCGACACAAGGCACTATATATAAAAAAATAAAGACTGTTGCACTCCACCGAGCAAGTTCAACTAACTTAGCGACAATATGCGGAAACATTCAACTTAGATACTGCTACAACATCTTATACAAAATTCTACACGTTATGAAAATAAAGAGTTTTTATAAGGTTTTTTGCTTTTTTTTTTTTTCGGCTGAACTACAGTGACAGCCTATTTTCCTCCACTCTCAACACACACTGACTGAACGGTGAGGGTTCTCCTGCAAACAAACTCTCCCGTGACAACCAATCAGCCAAAACATTATCAGTGCCCTTATCATGCCACACATCCAACTTGTGTTCCGGCAGCAAAAGAACACCTGGCACTGATAAACTGCCCAGTTCATCACAAGACTGGCATTTCTCTTCGCTCCTTCCGGCAACGGGGCCTGCCAATAACCTTTCACTAGTTCTACCTTCGTGATAGGCGATGCAGCCCCGAGGCGGTCTATGGTGTCGTCAAGTCTTGATAAGGTATAGGCGTCTGTCAGGGATAATGCACACACACTCTCGCAATCAACACACTCACTGATCTTGCCACTTAACACCGGTTGCAAAGTTACAGGCAACGACCACTCACGACATTCCTTATCCCTCAGACCCTTCGTCAACACGTAATCAAGCTCTTCTTGCACCATAGGCTGTCGAGCAGGATTTATACGGTAGGGAATTAAACTGAGCCTTGCACTATCTCCAGCCTGCATGTCGGATTCTACCCCGTACATCAGGCCTGGAGAAGCAACAAACATGCGAAAGTACTGCCATAGCCTAGTAAACAACTGCCTTGCACTGTCTCCACGAACAACATGCCTAGTGCCCTCCCACAACCCAGCCGAGACCACAGCTTCTAACCTGTAGTCTCCCTCCTTCTCCACCTTCGTCCCTAGAACAGCCAGGTCATGAGAGGGACAATCAGTACCACCTGTGCAGTCACTCCCATACAGTGTTGCCACTTCATGGGATTTTACCACAAATCTGTGGGAGAAATGAGGCTACGTGGGAGGCGTCATGGGGGGAAGACATTTGTGGGATTTTTTTGTGGGAATGTTCAGAGAAAATATTCGATCTTTAAAATAACGCCATAGCTCCTGTGAATATAATTGTATTAACGTTACTTGGCAAATTAAGCCTTTTTATTTGCCTGCCAACAATATCTTGATGTATGTGTGTGTGTGTGTGAGTGTGTGTGCAAACCATAGGTAACATGATTCAATCGCGAAAGCAAGCTGGTGGCTGGCTCATACCGTACGGTTGTGGAGCTAGGGAGAGTTACCATCCTTCGCCAGTCTAGCTCCATTATACATATGGGGATTCTGATCTAAGGTGCCAGATGTCACCAGTCAAAACCTGTGAAAAAGTCTCTGGCGGGAGCTTAGTGACTAATGAATTTAGTGAGTAATTGACCTTCAAAAGAATAACAGTGCCACAATGAGTGAAAAGAAATCAACATATTGCCAGAGATATCGCCCTGTCTGGGAGACTGACAGAAGATTTAAAGGTATGACTTGAATTATGCTAGATAATCAAAGAGACCATGCACTACTGTATATACTGTACTCTACTTAAATGAATTTAACATTTTTAGCAAGACTTAATTTACACTGTAAGCTGGTGAGATGTACTCACTTCTACTGGCTGAACGCCTCCTCAATACAATGTTTAATAATTTCCATTATAAAAATAATGGTAGGCCAAGGTTGTACTTCCAATACAGAAATATTCGGAATGGGAATAATGTATAAAATATTAGTTTTCAACCATGCATTTATATTAATTTACCATAAAGAAGCACATGAAATATTTTATTATAATTTGAAAGTTGAAATCCTTGCAGGCCTGATGTGTGATTTTGTTTTTCCCTACAGCATGGCTGCAGCCAGTACAAGGAGATGCAACTAAGGCTCGTTGCAAATTTTGTGGCACTATAATTCAAGCACATATAAAATCCCTTGTTGGTCACTGTGATAGTAAGAAACATAAAGAACTTTCAAGTGCTGTCAGTAGTAGACAGCAGCCACCCATCACCAACTCCATGTGCCCAAAAGCTCAAGATCCTACTAGAATTGCTGAACTAAAGGTTGCTGTTTATATCTCGGAACACTCCTCTAACCTTGCAGTAGATCACCTAGGGGAATTATTGCCTAACTTAGACAAAAAATCGGCTTGCCTCCAAAGCATAAAATTGCATAGAACTAAGTGCAGTAGATTACAGAGAAATGTAATTGCACCCAGTTTTGCTAAAAATCTCTGAGATGATATAGGAGACCAACATTTTAGCTTCATAATTGATGAGAGTACGAATGAAGCAAATGTTTCTTGTTTGGCTCTTAGTGTACGTTACTTCAGTGCTACAAAAAGATCACTAATCGATACTTTCTACCGCTTGGTTCCATTGGAAGATTGCACGGCTAATACACTTTATAAAACAGTAAGAAAATGCATGGCAGAAGATGGATTGAAAATTGAAAATTTGATAGGTATAGGATGTGATGGTGCTAACTCTATGGTGGGTTCTAACCATTCTCTTTTAACTCTGCTGAAAAATGACAACCCCAACATAACCTTGTTTCGGTGTGTCTGTCACTCCCTGCACCTAGCTGCCAGTAAAGCGTCAGAAAATATGCCAACAGTGTTATCATTCATTGTTCGTGAGTCACACAACTGGTTCTCGAATAGTCCTAAAAGGATTAACAAATATCGGGAATTATATCAAACTCTTGAGAGTAGCACACCAAAGAAGATTCCAGGCATGGCAGCGACTCGCTGGTTAGCCCGTCTGGAGGCTATAACTGTAATTATTGATCAGTGGGAAGCACTTAAGCTCCACTTTCAGTTAGCTGCATCCAGTGAACGGTGCCATACAGCTAAGCTTCTCTTTGAGGCTTATAATGACCCTCAGAACAAATTGTATATGTTGTTTACTCGGAAAGTATTGAAGGAAGTTGTTGGAGTGAATAAACTTTTTCAAGCTCAAAGTGCTGATGTGACAAAACTAACTCTTGATTTACTCAACATGTACAGAAATATAATGCAACTAGTTGTAGAACCAACTCATCTCTCAAAATGTCCAATTGAACAACTTCCTGGTCTCAAATTTCTAGATCATATTATGCCAGTATGCGCTATTCAGTTTGGCTATGAGTTTAGCATTACAGCTTCCAATTGCCCCCTTAATGAAACTCAAGTCACATATGTCAAGGAGCGTTGTAAAAGCTTTGTGATAGACTTGATCAAAGAAGTGCAGATGCGGCTTCCTGAAAATATTGAATGTCTACTTATGCTAAAACAGTTAAATCCAACCTATGCTACCTCCCAGTGTAAGGGCAGCATCTCCTCATTAGCTGCAAAGTACCAGTCAACCTTCAGGGATATGGATCAACTAGAGAATGAATGGCAAGCATTATGCATGGAGCAGTGGTCTCAAGCAGTCTTGAAGGATGTTGTGACATTTTGGGCTGAAGTTAATGAAAAGAAAAACTCAATTGGGGATCAGAAATATTCAAATATTGCATCCTTAGCATTAGCACTTCTTTCCCTCCCATTCTCTAATGCTTCTGTTGAAAGGATATTTTCACAGATGAATGTGGTGCACACAAAGCTGAGAAATCGCCTGACTGTTCGGAGTTTAGAAGCACTTTTGGTAATAAGATATGGACTAAAACGTCAGTCACAAACATGCGTGAATTTTGAGCCAACTGTTGATATGCTAAGGAATTACAACGCCAAGGATACCGGTACTGATGATGACGATGTGGAGGACCAGGAGGAGGAACCAGTAACCCTGGAAGATTAATGCATGCCTGAAGCTTCCACATATGCTTTAGTAAGTATATATAAAAACATCATGTATAAATAATTTTGTGGGAAAAGTTGTGGGCCACTGAATTTTTTTTATGGGAATTTGTGGGAAAAAAATGGTAAAAACGTGGTTAGTCCTATCTTGGAAAGTGGCAACACTGCTCCCATAGTTCATTATTGCTAAGGCTTCCCCGCCGATACCGTACATGCGCACCCCCGCATTCCTTGTGACGACATCTGCCTGCGCAGCATCACCGCTTTTAGCGACATGGCCAGATACAGTCGGTCTATGGTAGGGCTGTTGCATTAGACTAGAGCAGCATTGGGAGGCTATGCGACGACCGGGCACATCCACTCCACAGCCAACCTCACCAATCTGCTCAATGTCCTCCTTTTGACCACCACCCTTGGCAGCCATGCCAAAGCCTCGTCGTCCACCTTGAACCACCGAAACAACGAGGCTAACGGTCTTTCAACATTCACGTGACCTGCCCGCGGAACATCTTGCACCGCCCGAGTTGTGAGACTCAGGGGCTCGGCACGACCAGTGGGGTATGAACAGAGCTGGTGCTGGAGTGCTGCACACTGCTGCTCAGGCAGGTGCTCTAGCGCTTCCACAGCCACCAGACTCGTGTCCCCCGCCCACTGCTCCCCCGAGACATGATAATCCCTACTCTCCTCCACCTGTGCCCTACTGCCCCCCTCTCCTTCTCCACGGCAGACCAACGCAGGGACAGTAGGCTGCTCAGGTGGTTGCCTCACAAACTCCTCGAACAGGTTCACATGACATGCTTCCCCGTCCTCGTGTTTGATCTCGACAGCACCATTACCACACTTCTGAACTTCCGGATCCTCCAACTGCAGTTTACAAATATCTGAGGGAACCAACCTGTCTAGATGCTTCCGAAGCAACCCAAGTCCTCCCCCAATATCAAACTGAGCAACCCTTTTTTCTCTCCGTGTGTAACGTTGCTGCCTCGGAGTCTCTTCCTGCCCTACCTCCTCACTAGCTGTGACAGGTCCTGGGGCCTCTCCAGACTCTAACATAGGTGCCAATAATGAGTCAACAAGAAACACTGCCGGCTCAAAACTCTCCAATTGACCAACACTTCCCGTTTTCTTGTGACCTTTCCTCCTCGGTTTGATAGACTGAGGTGGTGGCTGCAAGGCTCCGGATGTCTGAGAACGCGTCACAACACACGCCATGGTTTGTACGCTACACTTCTCAACCCGCTCCTCCCTACTAACGTCGGCCGCCTTCTCGGCAACGACCAAGGGTGAAACCTTAGAAACAGGCACCGCAAAGTCGTTGCCGAGGAGGAGGTCGACGCCCCCAACAGGCAAGTTCTCTACGATTCCGACATCCAGCTACTTCGCCACACCACCCACCTCCAGCTCCATCCGCACCAGCGGGTAGGACTTCGTAGCATTGATCCCCTGAACTACTACCACCACCCGAGCAGCGTTAATCGGTCTACCAGTAAAGTTCTTTAACCCTTAAAAAGCGGCTCACCACATAAGTCGAGTTGAAAAAACTGGCAAAAAACGGGTGAAAAAAGGGTGGAAATAGAGTGAAAATGGGTGGGATAGTAATGATCCATACGTCCGACATCTGTGGCCTCCCGGCCCACACTAACTCCAGTTCCCCCACCGTGTGGATGACAGTGTAACCAATAGTTCGCTAAAAGTGAGCAAGGTAGCAAAATCCGCTAAACTTCCATCTTCGAGGTAACACTGTCAGTGCTCCACGAGCGCTACGTAGCTGTATGTGGCGTCATTGTGTAGCGATTTCCACCTAGTTTTCGGCGCAATACAGTTCCTTTCATACTGATGGTTGATATAGCAGTCAGAACGGCCCAGAAAGGCCCAAAACGGCCACAGAGCACCCGCTAGAGGAGGGTTAACAAGGTCTGAGAAGCCCCAGTATCACGCAATAGCTTAACTCCTCGCCTTTCGCCAGCCCACCTCACAAAACCATGCCCTCTATGACCCCCAAAGACGTCGCGGACAGGGTTCGAGCCTTCCGGACTCTTGAACACAGGCTGTGTCCCAACCTCTGACGAACTACCCTTGGCAAACTCAGAAGATATAGGCGACACCTCTATGCTGCGGGCCAATGACACAACCTTGTTTGGTGGCTTGTTCGGACAAGCATTTGCAAAGTGACCCTCCTTGTGACATGCAAAGCACTCTTTACTCTTCGGATTCCCTTGGGAGTGGGAGGTACCATTAGACTTCTTATACGGGACGGTATTTGGTTTATGTTCAGTTTTATTGTCAGTGCTACATGGTTTTGTGTATCAAAATTCTTGGGAGGGGGAGGGGTACGATCCTTTGCACCAGACTCACTCCTAGCTGCTGCTTCACACCCTCGAATTAATGACAGTCGGAGGTCAGCCATTTCTGCTGCCTCCTGGAGAGTTCTAGGATTTTTTTCCTTTATATTTAATGTTAAGTCCCCGCCTGTGCACTTAAAGAACTGTTCCAAGAGAACCAGCTCACTCAACTCTTCAAAAGTAGCTGCCCTCTCAGAACGCAGCCAATGTCGTAGTGCATCAGACAAGTCCCGGGCGTGTTCTAGGAAGGTACTATCCTTGCCCTTAGTAACACCCCGAAACTTCAAGCGGTAAGTTTCTGGTTGTAACTCATAGGCCCGTAGCACAGCCTTCTTTAGCTCATCATAAACTACACAGGACTTTAAAGGTAGTGCATCATACGCTTTTAGCCCCTTTCCTAGGAGTCTTGATGAAACTAATGCTGCCCACTTTTCCTGAGGCCACTGGTGTTCCTGACACTTCTTCTCAAATCGCATAAAAAACTAGTTACACAGGAACTAGTTTAAGCAGGTGCGACAATGATTGGTCCCGATGTCTATTACCTCCCCCAATATTTCGCCCTGTTACCTCCACTCGAGATCTCTCCAGCTCCCTGTCAGCCCGATACCTAGTAGACTCTGCCTGCAGTTCAGCCTCTCGTATAGCTGTTCTCTCTGCCGCCTCAGCCTAAGCTCTAGCAGCCTCAGCCTGCACACTAGCCTGTCTTTCGGTAGCCTCAACCTGAACTCTAGCAACCTCAGCCTGAACTCTAGCAACCCTAACCTGTCTTTCGGCGGCCTCAACCTGAGCTCTAGCAGCCTCAACCTTGGCCATCTCAAGCCGAAACAACAAATCTGGAGTCAACCCTTGAGGAGGGGAAGATGCATTTAATGGGGAGGGTCCCTGTGATTGAATTCCACGCTGCCATTGACCATCAACTTGGGGGTATGTACTAAATTCAGGCACCCTGACGTTTGATATGGGGGTAGAGTGGAGGGGGGGCTGGGGACCGGGGCCCCCAGTCGCCTCTCCACCCAGGTCTCTCCCTTCTAAACCCAATATCAAAGTCCTCAGCTGATCTTTCCTCATGCCACTTAAACCCTGGTGACCCTGAAGACCTGCCACACACTTTAAGCCATATTTATTCAGCTTCAACACCCTGGCAGCGGTAAGGGGCACCTCTAAAAATCTTCTAGCACCCTCCTCGCTATCGACTAGCCACTCCACAGGTCTTTCTCCATCCGAGCCTGTATCGTGACCTGACCCACCACTGTGTTCTGATGTATTAGACATGTTTGTGCACTGCAGTAATTATCACGGTTATAGAATGTGCCTTATCTCCTATGCAAGTATGTATATACTAATGTTATTTGAAGTCTGTAATGTGTTATATTGGTTGCTCCAAAAAAAACTCTTATGTCCACTATATTCCTCTGTTCAGTAAATCCTATGCAAGGTCGCCATTTGTTACGTCCTGGGATATATAAACACTGGGCTCTTTCTATTGGACTAGGTATGCGGCAACAACGGAAAACGCTAGATCCCACCCTTATCTATAAACCCAGGCAACAAACCACCCTAAACCGTCAAGAGTCCTGCCTGGACAACAAGGTATCCTATGACTCGGTTACAGGGTGCACGCACTATAGACTGCTGATAGTCAAGCAGGCTATATAAAAGATCACACAATTAAGTTGACTTAAAGCTTCAAGGAAAAGATAGATAACGGAATTAAATTGCAGAAACAATTTAATAACAAACTAGAAGAAAGTACATTTAACGTTACGTTAATTAATACAACTAATCACCCCTGCGTGAAAGAAGGTGAAAGCAAACAGTCTTCAAAACATCGTACAGGTACACAAGATGCAGGTTTCTAAACTGCATGCGGCTACTGTAGGATCGGATGCTTCGCAAAGAAAGTAAGTTACGGATTTAGAGAACTCTTAACTCATAAGCAGGAATAAATACTAGTGATATTATACAGTGTATAATGGCATAGGTATAATTAAATAAAGGCAGCAACTCGCAACATAACCACATACAGGTGTGCTTCTCACTCTTAGTCAGGCAAGCCTGCTCGGACAGTCTCTAAGCCACACCCTGACTCACAATGCTCACAAAGACGGTAAATTGTGGCACAATAACAAGCATACAGATATAATAAACCGCTAGCTGTTAATCTGCCAGGTGGCAGAGGTCTAGCCGGAAGGATATAGGCTTCGGATACTCGGGATGAGCCACCTGCTCTAGCCTAGGGACGTTCCCAAGTCTGTGCGCCAAGTTACTCTAATTGAAAGGGTGCTCTCTTGAGAGACTCAGATCCCAAGTATCTGACTCTCTCCTGGCGACCCTAAAACAAACGCAAGACGTGCTAGCGCAGTGCTGAATGGACTAGGCAAGGGCCCTCACACAACACAACACTAGACACACAGGCACACAGACAAGAAAATGCCCCCAGACTCCCACGGGTATCCTAGTAAAGTCGTGCAGGTCCACAGGACTTGCACCAGCAGACTTTACTTAAAGAATCGCAAAAAGCCCCCCCTCCGGTCTAGCCCCTGCCACAAGAACACACTAGCAAGCATGAAACCACCAAATATGAGACAACAAAAAAGCTTCCTAGGTCTCATTAACAATTATATCTCTGCATAAGGCCCAAAACCCTATCTAGTTATCTGAGAGCTCGTCGTTAATACAATGATAGATATAAGGTCTATCAAGGGGATGGGGTAATTAAATAGACTGGTGAAGTAGTGGAAAGAAGGTATACAAAGTAAGAGAGAAAGTTTCTAAGTGGGGTTGAGAGGGATAGATATCAAGGGGGTCCGAAGGGTACGACAGTGAGGTGAGCTCGGAGGAGAATAGCTCCTCAGGACCCCTCCAGGATCCCACACAAAGGCACGGTGGTCAGCCTATCACAGGCCGCAACGTCACCCGGCAGCAGGCCTGCAGAAGGCGCCAGGAACCACCAGCCAATCAAAACCGAGAGAAAAGACCACGCGGCGACCAACTCCTCCGGGAAGGAGGAGGGAGGAGGAAAAGCAACGCTCACCTCCTGCTCTCTCGCTCTCTCGTCTCCTCCCACTCTCACTAGACTTACATCTTATATATTATAATGAAACAATCAACTATCGAGAATAAAATATACTAAGATGTGTTGGTTAAGAATAAGGGCAGCTTCAATCTGTGAAACAACATAAGAATATCCCAGACATTAGTTACATTGTCGTAGGATATATACTAAGGAAAAGCCGGCCACCCGGCTGCCGCCAGCCGGTTTCTAAATGGCTGGGCAGCCGACACGCGCGCGCCTGCCCGCACGTGGCTACTATGCAGGAGCGTCACAACACATTGCAGCCATGTTCGAAATTATGACCAGTAATGCCACTCCTGAGCTAAAACCCTTACTAGAAAAATATTGAAGTCCTCCACCCTCTACTTCGAACCAGGTGTTACAATACACATAACAAAATTAATGATCGGCTGGGAATTATTACACGCCACTGAAATAATAAAATAAATGCTAAAGACTACTAATTCTAGCTATTATGCCAGCGAGGAGTAATTATATTACCCCTCCACCAATACCGAAGTATACTGGCTCCCTTCATAAAGCCAAGGGTGCGGCTAAACACAGAGAAGAAACATATTATATGGAAAAAACTCAGTAAATATGCAGTCAATACGAGGGACAACCAAACCACACAACCTTTACAATCCGTCTGATGTTGCGTTAATATGCCAATGAATAAATATATGCAAAGAACGAAATAATTAAATAAAACAATAAAGAGAAAAGCGAGAGGTAGCAGTTACTTCCCTACTGGGTGGAATCGGACTGCCTAAATTAAAGCCGGTACCTACCGACACCAACAGATGGCCAACTTGAACCAGTCTGATGGTTCTTTTATACAATGTAATCCTTACTTAAATAATGCATCTATGACAAGTAGGACCACATAGGATTAAACAACAAAATACAATATGCTTGTACAACGCACAATATAATATGCGTACTGTATCAATATACAGGAAAACCCCATTAATAATAAATGAGTTACATAATTTCGCCACTGTTTAGAGATTGGGAAAATCAAAGAGACCGCGTCAATGAACGAAATAATATGAATTTGAAACAGACGATAATATACGGATGAATATCGATCACTGCTTCACGCCATATGGTCGACCACTGCTTCACGCTGTATTGAAATTACCTCAAGAAGGTATGCTATATTCACCATGTGAATATATGACCAATGCTTCGTAGTAATTAATGGACATAAATTAACTAAATTAAACTTACGATGGTGGATTATCGTAACACTTTTTTACTACCATAGATCCTTGTTAAACTGCACAGAATCGTCTAACCATAGCTAGAATAAAATGAGAAAGACGTCACCGGTGCAGAAGTATGTGATAAGTTAAAATACAATAGATAAACTTACCTGCAGCCAGTATGGATGCCTTCTGGGGAAAAGGAAGGCTACTTTGAGGATTGTGGCGCGTTTTGACAGATTATTCAGGCCATTTGTTGAAGATTATATTCAGATTAGCTATCTAGAAGTCCGAGGGTTCATCGAGATATTTATACTTTTACTTTCTACAAATCCTTCCTAAGCTGTATGGATTTGCCTGAAGATAGCCAACATGGACGGTCAAAGTACGTCATGATTCTCAAAGTGTTAATATTCAGTAGAAGTGTTATGATTGTTTAATTGTTACAAGTAGTTGAATTGCGGATCTGTCCTATGCAGCCCTATTTTTTAGACAAATAAATAGGTCAAGCTCTTCTCTGCGTGTGTTTCTTTGAATTTCAATTCATCTAGTAGAAATAAGGTTTGCAGTTAGACCATTGTGTGCTTCTCTTCATTCCAATTAGTCATCTAGTAGAAGTAACGCTTGGAGTTAGACCATTGTGTGTTTCTCTTCATTCTTTAGCTTGGGGACCCGCAGAGGGCGGCACACGGGCAGCATGATATGTGGGGGTTGTGTGGGGAGTTAAGGAGCTAATGGGAAGGATGAGGATAAGGAGAACAATGGTTAGTAATTCTAGCTTAAAAACTATCAGGAGTGGGACTGTTAACAATAGGAGATGGAAGGAGATTCTACTCTTGGATGCTGCAGGGAAAAAATGAGCACCCAAATATGTCGGTGCTTGCCTGGTGTGTGTGGTATTTTCGGTTGTGGCTGCTTGTTGTGGATCGTATGTTAGTAGGGTGTACATTCATCTAGCAGAAGTAACGCTTGGAGATAGACCTTTGTGCGTTTCTCTTCATTCCAATTAATCTAGTAACAGTAATGCTTGCAATTATTCCATCAAACAAGTAAAACGACAAACATACGAGCAAAACTCGATATAGGGATGGTCCTCTTGTTAGACACCGTAATCCTTGAGGCACTAATATTTTGTTCTTGCTCCCTTTCTCAGTCACGTTTAGCCCCATTAGTTTTAGTTTTGAGATTTTATGACGTTAGACCCATTAGTTTTGCGGTGCCAAGACATTTTTGCCCTATATATTTGTCAATATTAAGACTTTGTGCCATTTAGGTGTCACTTTTTTTCCTGGCGAGCGATAGCAAGCCTATAATTGTTTCTATCGAACAAATTTGCACGTTTATCTAGAAGGAGGATCTTGGGGATGTTAGTTCAAGCTAGATGGAGGTCTAGGGAGTTAACTAATATTATATTTTAATAAATATTTATATCGACCAATAAATTAACCCTTCCCCCCTTACGCAATATTAATGCCAGTTAGCCCGTGATTATATATATAACTATTATTTTGATATTACGAGCATAACATATATTTGGAAGTTATCAATAATTTGCTTTCAAATAATATCTCTTAAATTAATTTTCTGTTCTCAGTTGATAAATGCCTAATTTAAAAAGTTAATGCAATTGTAATAATAATTACCCAAACTGCTTTTGATGACTGCTAAATTTGTGCATATAGGTTTTGTTGCTGCATACACCATATTGATACCATTTATCCAGTTTAATGATTATTGGATGCAACATAATAATCATCGCCATCATTGCCTGGGGACCACTGCCAGTAAATAAATAGCAGTGGATACTTTTTATATCATACATTTAATACTTTAAAGTATGTACATCGCGGTTTTCAATCTGATCGATAATCTCATTGTTCCCAAAATATAAGTATTGTACGAGTACATCCTTAAAAGTTGATGTACAACATTGTGAAAGCCTAAGTCATAAACAAAAACATAATAAATAACTAGTGGCATGTGTGTGAAAAAGTGTTGTGCCAAGTGCCATCACTTGGCCTTGATAAGACCTCGCTAGAGTCACAAGCAGAAATTGGTGGTTAGGAAAATGCAATCATCTGCAGTGACAAATGCTAAGACTGTTATGGGACGATTCGGACTCGTTCATCTTAAAATGCTGACTATTTACTTGACTTACATTCCCTGAGTCAGTGTTTTCCCTCAATCAATTTTCGCTGCCTCAATTTTATCATAAACATGTGGTTGTACGTGAGAAAAGGGTAGAATATTGAGTGTGACTACGGTTACGACTGACAGTAGAGGCTTCTAGTCCTTGGACTAACACAGACAATTAAATACTCAGCACCTCCGTAGCCTCAACTCATAACACAACCTATCGCAACAGAACAGAGCTCATTCGCAACTTACAGGCTCTCTGGGGACCAAAGGTGCAGACAATCCCCCAACTGGTTCTGTTATTCATACTATGCAAAAACTGGAACCCCTAGTTGTGGTGAAAAGATATCTTCAGCCACAACTATCATAAACAATTTAAACACTCGGTACCGAATAGAAATACCGAGGAGGATCCTTTCTAAGCTGCACAAAGAAGAGAAATCTGATTTAATCTCCATTAATAAAATTACGGTAAATACATGCCAACAATGAATGCCAAAATAATTAAGCAAGTATCAACATAAACGAAAGAATCAATGATCAAACAAACGCCTATCAACCACCACTCACCTAGGTCTCTTAATAATCGTTGAGGCGTCCTAAGCCGACTTCAACTCAACGAGTTTTATAATTGTGTCAGTGCTCGTGCTTAGCGGAGAAATAACACCCAGGTAGGCAAACACAGCCTACCTGCAGGGCACTGTAATACAATTACAAAACGCCAAAGTCACTCAGGGACGGTCTTGCCTTACTAATTTGCTTAGTTTTTTCTCAGAGGTATATGAAGCAGTAGATAATGACAAGTCATATGATATTATATATTTAGATTTCAGTAAAGCTTTCGACAGAGTCCCTCATGAGAGATTGATGAGAAAGGTTGAGGCACATGGAATAGGTGGGGCGTTGTTAGGATGGATTAGGTCATGGCTAATTGGTAGGAAGCAGAGAGTCAGCATAAATGGTACCAAGTCAGAATGGGGAGCAGTCAAAAGTGGTGTCCACCAGGGATCGGTATTAGGTCCCCTGTTGTTTCTTATATACATAAATGACCTAGATTTAGGTATAACTAGTAGGATAAGTAAATTCGCAGACGATACTAAAATAGGGAGATCAATTGATTCAGATAGCGATATAGAGTGCCTCCAAAGGGATCTAGATACCTTACATGAATGGTCAGTAAATTGGCAGATGAAGTTTAACATTGACAAATGCAAGGTATTAAAGATAGGGAAGATGCAAACAAATGTTAAATATAAACTAGCTAATTTAGAATTAGAAAATTCAGACTGCGAGAAAGATCTAGGTGTGTTTGTTAGCAATGATTTGAAGCCTAGAAAACAGTGTATAAGCGTTCGTAATAAGGCAAACAGGATTCTCGGGTTCATCTCTAGGAGTGTGAGTAACAGAACTGCTGATGTTATCTTTAAACTTTACTTGTCATTAGTGAGACCCCATATGGATTATGCTGTCCAATTTTGGTGTCCTTATTACAGAATGGACATAGATTCATTGGAGAGAGTACCGCGTAGAATGACAAAAATGATCCATATTAGAAATCTTTCGTATGAAGAAAGGTTAAGAAATTAGGTTTACATTCGTTAGAGAGACGCAGAGTTAGAGGGGATATGATAGAGGTGTTCAAGTGGGTTAGTGGGATTAACAAAGGGGACATGGCAAATGTACTAAAGCTCAGTGATAGCGAAAGAACTCGTACCAATGGTTTCAAATTAGATAAATTTCGTTTCAGAAAAGATATAGGCAAGTATTGGTTTGGTAACAGAGTTGTAGACGGGTGGAATGGACTACCAAGTGCTATAGTGGGATCTAAAACTGTAGGGAGCTTTAAGATAAAATTGGATAAGCATATGGACGAGAAGGGTTGGGTGTGAAGGGGGATCAGCCGGGTTGGGCCAATCAGCGCTCTGCAGACCTCCATAATCCTGCGTTAATCTCTAACCGTTTTGGTAAGATGATCCTCAGGGTATTAGAGTGTGAAGCCTATAATTGGGCTTTGTAATGAATTGGGGTTGTGTGGGACAGGGATCTGCCTTGCTTAGGCCAATCGGCTTTCTGCAGACTCCCATTTTCTTATGTTCTTATGTTCTTATGTCTACTTTGTCCAGTCTATCAGTTGGCCTGGGCAGAAATAATCATTCCTGTAACTGAAAGGCTATTGAAGTCTCCACCCTCTACTTCGAATCCATGCATCCCCAATAGACTGGAACCCTAGCTAAATTAATGCACATAGAAACAAAGATCTGCTGGGAATTCTCACAATTTCCCCGTAGAACTAGGGCAGCTGAGAGCGCCCATGAATTTACACTTTCTCCTCCACAATGCAGAACTTCTGCTTATCAAAATTAATTTATCCCTAGAACTACTACTCTATGGAATTCACTTCCCTCGAATTGCTTTCCACAAACTTACAGTTTACAAATGTTTAAATCCAGTTGTTACAAACATTTTATGAATGGAGGATGCCTTTAGGCATTTGGACCTTTTTGTTTTATCTGTGTTTTTCCTTCCTCTGTCCATTGTGTCTTTTAAAAAAACATGCCAGTGCAGGAATCACATAAAATGCGAAAGACTACTAATTCTAGCTATTATGCCAGCGAGGAATAATTATCTTACTCCTCCACCAATACCAAAGTATACTGGCTCCCTTAACAAAGCCAAGGGTGCGGCTAAACACAAGAGAAGAAACATAGTATATGGAAAAACAGTAAATATGCAGTCACAATACGAGGGACAACCAAACGACACACCCCTTAATATGCCAATGAATAAATATATGCCAAGAACAAAATACTTAAATAAACAAAGAGAAAAACGAGGTAGCTGTTACTCCCCTAATAGTTGGAATCGGACTGCCTAAATTACTGCCGTTACCTACCGACACTTGAACTTGAACCAGCCCGATGGTTCTTTTATACAATGTAATCCTTACCTAAATAATGCAATTATGACAAGTAGGACACAGGGTTAAATAACCAAATGCTTCTACAACGCATTTTCAAGGCGATTAATATTTCGCATCGTAATCCAGCGCATCATTCCAGATTCAGGAGTACCCATCAGAAGCACTATTACCTCCTCGAACCCTCTCCTGTATTGATGTTGGAGCAACTGAAGAAATCTCATACAAAGTTGGGGTTGGAGCCTCCAAGCGGGGAAAGCCTGTGCTGATAGATAGTAGGGGCTATCTCTACAAGAAGCCAGCTGACAAACGCTGCTCCTCCGTAAGGACTGTATGGACATGTGTCAGACAGAAAAGCCATTGCTGCTTAGCTAAAGTGTACGAGTCAGACGGTGATGTTACTCCAGGACCCCAGCCACACACCCATTCAGCAGAACCTGGTAATGACCAGGCAGCTTTAATAACGGTAGAAGTAAAGAAACTTGCAGAAGAATAAGTGTGTGTGTCTGCAAATGCCATAGTAGAAAATATATTACTTGACTACACAAAACCAGATGCATTACCTGTCAGCCTTCCTCGCAAATCGAACCTAATTAGATGAATGCCGGCTGATTTGTCCCATGGCCGATTCGTCCCATAACGAGGCTGACTCGGACCATGTCATTGGCTGACTCGGACCACATCATAGGCTGACTCGGACCACACCATATAGGCTGACTCGGACCACACCATATAGGCTGACTCGGACCACTTACATTTTGAAGCATAAACCACAATTTAACCATTAAGGGAGGACTGATGGCGTAATGGTTGTAGTAGGATAAGGTCATTACTGGATTGGCGGGAACATATAAATTGTCCTATCTCGAAAATTTAACCACTACAGGATCGAGACGCATTTTGACAGTTCGGTTCTTATAGCGTTGCAAGTGTACAGTTGTGAACATATATTCTAACACATTCTGAAACCTCTAATATACTAAACAAACCTCCGATATGCAAATATGTGGTAAAGCATTAGTAAAGAGTTTCATTTCAATTTTAAACAGCTTCGAACATGCAATACAATATTACAATAGGTTATTAACTATTTATTAATTTAGCGAGTCTTTTTTTTCTTTTTCTTGTAAGCAATTGGTTTCAGTAAATAATGTTCAATCAGTTCCCGAAATTGATTTTCATTGTTAGGGGAAATTGTCACTTGCCCTCTACCGGTCACCATGGATGCATCTAAGGTGGACAATTGCTTGTTTTGCGGGAATATTGTGGCCAGGCACCATCAAGCCATTACCTGGGACACATGTGGTGGATGGCAGCACATCAAATGCGGGAACACAGGTACGTAGGCCTACTAAATAATAATGCAAGTTGGTGTGTTGATATTTGTTTTCACATTTACTTTAATTCAATGGAAAGAAAATTTGAATTGCTTCATAATGCCGGTAATTGTTCATAAATAATAAACTGTAATATTTGTTTTTCCTTTTCATATCTGTAATAAGTTTTGGTTTTCTTTTTATTTCTGTAGGTCTGTCTAAGTACAAGTACAGCCGGCTTCGCCAAGGAAAAAATACATTTGACTTTGTGTGTGAGAAGTGCAAGAATGAGGTATCTGTTGAAGGACCTTTAGGGAGTAATTGTGAGGTAGCTGCTGAAGGACCATTAGAGTACCAGGCTAACAAGTACATATATTTTACCAGATGCCAACAATACCAATGACACAAACCGTTCTCTCACTATGAACTTTCAGATGCAAGTATTATTTGTTGTCACTAAATATAAATGATAAATTATGAATCCATACTGTAAACACCATAACATAAGGTATGTTTAAATGATGTGCATGGTAATAGTAGGCGTATATGTACCATATCCTTAATATACCATTCTCTTCTTCAGGGCTCCCGATGTATCTGCATTCGACATTGACAGGCCAGTCAGATCAGTGCATGACGACTTAGAGAAGCAATTATAATTATCTTATATAGTCTTATCTATTATTAACGTGTATACACAACAGTAGATAATATATATATATTATCATAGACTACAGTAGATTATTAATGCGTTGTGAGTTTACTTTCAGATCCATATCTGATGGCTCACTGGCGGAATATGACGACGGGCATGAAGCTGAAGTAACATTCAAGGTTGTGAATGAAGGGACTGAACGTGGGAAGCGGAAGTTGGTTGCCAGTGACGGATTTACATATACCGTAAAAAGACGCCTTTGCAATGGCTTCGTGGAATGGCGCTGCAGCGTTCGAGGAAAAGGCAACATATGTCCAGTTGTGGTGAAACAACAAGGTGTAGGGTTTCGCTGTGGAATTCACTCACACCCAGCCAAACCTGGAAGACACACAGCAGTATACATAAAGTCCTGGGTATGCGAATTTAATTTTATTATAGTGTGAACAAGGTAATAACTACCAGTTATATAGGGCCCTTGTTATGCATTTTTTTTTTGCTTTCTAGGTAAAGGCTGGTGGAAAGCAGGATTTGTTCGAGTCGGCCAACAATATGGTTAAGGTGGTGACTGACAAGCTGAGCGACCCCACTCTACCAGAAGCTTCCCGTCCAAACCACAACACCCTTGTACGAATATGCAATCGTGCCAGATCTTCGCAACGGCCAAGAGATCCTTCTGATCTTTCATTTCAGCTAGACCATGCCTACCTAGAGTCTTGCATCGAAGAACCCTTCTTCCAGAGAGAGGTACAGTGTGGCACAAAACGGCATATAATATTTGCCACAGAAAAACAATTGTAATTACTATCCAAGGCAAAAACTTGGTATATTGATGGTACTTTTAAAGTTATAAAGTCAGGGGATGACATGAAGCAACTCCCGTTATGTTTTTGCATAATGTCTGGCAAGAGGAGTAGACTATAAAAAAAAGTGTTTAAAGCCATTTCAGATATTCTCCAGCAACATTCTGAGTCTACTTTTGTGGTCGATTACGAAAAGGGGTTGTGGAAAGGTTTCAGGTCAGTATTTCACGAACCTAAAATTCATGGTTGTGCATTTCACTTTGGCCAAGCTCTCTGGCGGAATGTACAGGAAACCAGCTTGCAAAATAGGTACGTTAAAAGAGATGACGTGTACAAACACTTGTGAAAAGTGTTTGTGCTACCATTTTTGCCACCTGACGATATAGAGGAAGCTTTTTATAAACTAAAAGAGAAGGCCAATGATCTGAGACCTGTTAGTGAATTCATGTGCTATGTAAAAGCAAACTGGATACATAATAACATTTGGTCTTTTGACAATATTAGTGTGTTTGGAAGAAGCATCCGGACAAATAATGACGTAGAGGGCTGGCACAACCTCTTAAATAGGAGGGCAAGGAAATGGAACCTTCCTTTTTATTTACTGATCGAGTTGTTGTACAATGAGGCAAAAAGTATCCCACATCAAGTCAAACTTATAAGAGAAGGCAAGTTGACAAGGAGACTAAGAAAGCCAGTAAAGAAAACTCAAAAAGTATTAGATGGACTATGGGATAAGTATAATAAACAAGATCTCTTACAAGTTATTTATTGAAATCATGTGCAAAAATATATGCCCCAAAATAGGTTTTAGACTAAGCCTTAATACCCGACAACAATTCTGTAAAGATAAATGTCAGACAGTTGGTAGAGAGGTAACCCACTCACCTCAGACAAGTTGTAGCTAATTTGGCACAGTGACGGTGCCCAACTTACTACAACTTGTCTGAGGTAAGTGGGTTAGAATCTGGTGGGTACCTCTCTGCCAACCTGTCAGACAATTGTCTTTACTCATTTTAGAATGCAAGTTTTTATGTTTTCTTTATTTATTTATTTTTAGATAGGAAAGATAGGATAACTATACATTTATGCTGTATGCTATGTCAGTATCGACAAAGTTAGTTTTTATGTAGTTTTCTTTATAGCTATATGTAATATATAAGACGCCAGGGTGGACGGAGCCAGGGACTAGACGTGTTGGCTGCCTGGAAGACGTGCGTGACCTGGTAGTGTACTTGTGGGCCTGTGGCGGATTGGCAGATTGGCACACATGTCATAATGTTCTACTGGCTTATAATACATTAAAATTATCTATATATCATATGTGTTTCATTACCATAACAGTTGTATTAATATATAATTTAATATGCTAGCTAGATATCGTGAATTTAGTTGTAGCAGAATTCTAGGGCACAGGATACATACAAAATGCCTTATTAACAAATAATATTTTCTAGAATATTACTAATGGAAATGGCAATACCGGTACCTATTTTTTCATATACCTTGGTTCATTGGTATTGTGACTGTTACAATATTCCGACCATCTTCGTAATGTTTAAAACGTTTATACGCACTATAAATCTTCTTAAACTGGATAAAATCACGTAAGAGATACCCTATAGGTGATTAACAAATCGAAAAGTAATATGGGCCGAATTAACCAGGACCGCCATTTATTGTGGTCCGAATGAGCCTGGTCCGAATAAGCCTAGGTCGAATATATTATGGTCGAATAAGCCTCGGTCGAATAAGCCGGCTACCAATTAGATATGTCAACCGCCATCGCCAGAAAAATAGACCTTCACATCCCAGGACCTTGGACTTTGCTCTACAGGAAGATCACATCCCTGAAGATTTCTTAATTACAGACATTTAGGAGGACGATGCCCGCCACTTAGTGTGTGCTACCATCTATCAAAAGGAGCTACTTAACCAAGCCAAGTTTCTATATGCTGACGCCACGTTTAAACTAGTCCGAGAGCATTTTGTACACCTCTTCAGCATACATACCTTCATCCATCAAGATGATTGTAGCAAGCAGGTTCCTCTCTTATTTGCAGTTATGTCTCGCCGTAGGTTATCTGATTATATACAGGTTTTAACTGTTGTAAAATAACTTTTACCCTACAACTCATTTCATACGATAGTTCTCGATTTTGAGAAAGCAATGTGGTCAGCTGTTCATGTTTCCCCAGATATAGAAATTAAAGGATGTGTCTTTCATTGGACACAGGCTGTTTTTAGAAAAGTTGTTTATTTAGGTTTTAAAGTACCTTACCAAACTTCAGGAGCTATACACGAATATATAAGACAATTGCTTGCTCTACCATTTTTACCAGCTGAACACATTGCAGCCATGTTCGAGATTATGACCAGTAATGACACTCCTGAGCTAAAACCCTTACTAGAAGACTATTGAAGTCCTCCACCCGCTACTTCGAACCAGGCATTCTAAAAAAACTAGACCCCTAGCTAAACAATACACATAACAAAATTAATGATCGGCTGGGAATTATCACACGCCACTGCAAGAATAAAATAAAATGATAAAGACTACTAATTCTAGTTATTATGCCAGCGAGGAATAATTATATTACCCCTCCACCAATAACGAAGTATACTGGCTCCCTTAATAAAGCCAAGGGTGCGGCTAAACACAGAAGAGAAGAAACATATATGGAATAACCCAGTAAATATGCAGTCAATACGAGGGACAACCAAACCACACACCCCTTACAATCCGTCTGATGTTACGTTAATATGCCAATGAATAAATATATGCAAAGAACGAAATAATTAAATAAACAATAAAGAGAAAAGCGAGAGGTTGCAGTTACTTCCCTACTTGTTGGAATCGGACTGCCTAAATTAAAGCCGGTACCTACCGACACCAACAGATGGCCAACTTGAACCAGTCTGATGGTTCTTTTATACAATGTAATACTTACTTAAATAATGCAACTATGACAAGTAGGACCACATAGGATTAAACAACAAAATACAATATGTTTGCACAACGCACAATATAATATGGGTACTGTATCAATATACAGGAAAATACCATTAATAATAAACGAGTTACATAATTTCGCCACTATTTAGAGAATGGGAAAATCAAAGAGACCACGTCAATGAACGATATAATATTGGCGGGTGCCCGACCCCGAAAGGGGTTGAAATAGGGGAGCTATCCCCCCGCCAAAGGCGGCTTTCTAGGGCCTTTCCTAGCTGATGCTGAGAGGATTGGGTTCTAGTCATGTGGTGATGGGCTGGTCTATCAGAGTGAGAACTGAGCGATCTCTGCCATACCCATAGCTTACTCTGACTGTTCCTTTTACTTACAGTATATATTTTCTAGATCTCAAGTGACGGCGTCTTTTCCGTGGATTGACCTCCCAATCTACCAAGATTGGAAGCCAAAGCGTCACATTTTTCCCTTGCCCCTCAACTTTCTCTTCATAATTGCTGAGGGGCACAGGGCCCTGGGTGGGGCTTTGGTTTCCCGGGCGTTTCCGCACCCTCCTCAGCTCCCCGCCATGGAGTGGCTTCGGTCACCCAGGCTTTATTGTGGTCGGCAGGGAGGGTTCTGTGGGGGCGCTCGGTTATGGCCTTGGAATTGCTCGGGTCCTTGGGGCTGTTCGGCCAGGCAGCTTGGGGAACAACAACGATATAATATGAATTTGAAACAGACGATAATATACGGATAAATATCGATCACTGCTTCACGCCATATGGTCGACCACTGCTTCATGCTGTATTGAAATTACCTCAAGAAGGTATGCTATATTCACCATGTGATTATATGACCAATGCAACGTAGTAATTAATGGACATAAGTTAACTAAATTAAACTTACGATGGTGGATCATCGTAACACTTTTTTACTACCACAGATCCTTCTTAAACTGCACAGAATCGTCTAACCATAGCTAGAATAAAATGAAAAAGACGTCACCGGTGCAGAAGTATGTGATAAGTTAAAATACAATAGATAAACTTACCTGCAGCCAGTATGGATGCCTTCTGGGGAAAAGGAAGGCTACTTTGAGGATTGTGGCGCGTTTTGACAGATTATTCAGGCCATTTGTTGACGATTATATTCAGATTAGCTATCTAGAAGTCAGAGGGTTCATAGAGATATTTATACTTTTACTTTCTACAAATCCCCTTCCTAAGCTGTATGGAATTGCCTGAAGATAGCCAACATGGACGGTCAAAGCACGTCATGATTTTCAGAGTGTTAATATTCAGTAGAAGTGTTATGATTGTTTAATTGTTACAAGTAGTTGAATTGCGGATCTGTCCTATGCAGCCCTATTTTTTAGACAAATAAATAGGTCAAGCTCTTCTCTGTGTGCGTTTCTTTGAATTTCAATTCATCTAGTAGAAATAAGGTTTGGAGTTAGACCATTGTGTGCTTCTCTTCATTCTTTAGCTTTAGCTTGGGGACCCGCAGAGGGCCGCACACGGGCAGCATGTTATGTGGGGGTTGTGCGGGGAGTTAAGGGGCTAATGGGAAGGATGAGGATGAGGAGAACAATGTTTAGTAATTCTAGCTTTAAAACTATCAAGAGTGAGACTGTTAACAATAGGAGATGGAAGGCGATTCCACTCCTGGATGCTGCAGGGAAAAAAGAGTACCCAAATATGTCGGTGCTTGCCTGGTATGTGTGGTATTTTCGGTTGTGGCTGCCTCTTGTGGATCGTATGTTAGTAGAGTGTAAATTCATCTAGCAGAAGTAACGCTTGGAGATAGACCATTCTGTGTTTCTCTTTATTCCAATTAATCTAGTAACAGTAATGCTTGCAATTATTCCATCAAACAAGTAAAACGACAAATATACAAGCAAAACTCGATAGAGGGATGGTCCCCTTGTTAGACACCGTAATCCTTGAGGCACTAATATTTTGTTCATGCTCCCTTTCTCAGTCACGTTTAGCCCCATTAGTTTTAGTTTTGAGATTTTATGAAGTTCGACCCATTAGTTTTGCGGTGCCAAGACATTTTTGCCCTATATAGTTGTCAATATCAAGACCTTTTGTGCCATTTAGGTGTCGCTTTTGTCCTGGCGAGAGATATCAAGCCTTTAATTGTTTCTATCGAACAAATTTACAAGTTTATCTAGAAGGAGGATCTTGGGGATGTTTGTTCAAGCTTGATGGAGGTCTAGGGAGGAAACTAATATAATATATTAACCCTTTCACGTTTGTATGACGCAGAGGTTTCCAGATTAGCAATAATAGAGTTCTCTCACTCCTATAATTACCTCCAAAATTAGTTTTCTGCCCACAGCTAACTCAAAGACAACTACAGAGGTTGAAGTAACTAAACTAAAGGTTTCTAAATACCTCTGATTGTAACAAAGTCTTTAAAGTATCCGTAATAGGCTAAAAATTCCGTCAAAAACTTGAGTTAATATAATATATACCGGTATATATATATCGACCATTAAATTAACCCTTTCCCCCTTACGCAATATTAATGCTAGTTAGCCCGTGATTATATATAACTATTGTATACTTTGATCTTACGAGCATAACATATTTGGAAGTAATCAATAATTTGCCGACAAATAATATATCATAAATGTTCCGTTCTCAGTTGATAATTGCCCTATTTAAAGTTAATATGCGATTGCAATAATAATTACCCAAGCAGCTTTTGATGACAGCTAAATTTGTGCAGACTGTTTTACTGCTGCATACACCATATTGATACCATTTATCTAGTTTAATTATTATTAGATGCAACATAATATTCAACGCCCGCATTGCCTAAGGACCACTGCTATTAAATTGATTGCAGTGGATCATTAATATAACATAAATTGTATACTTTAAAGTATGTACATCGCAGTCTTCAATCTGATCGATAACCTCATTGTTTCCCAAAATATTAGTATGATATGAGTATATCCTTAAAAGTGCATGAACAAGAATGTGAATACCCAAGTCATAAAACAAATAAATAAATAACTAGTGACAAGTGTGTGAATACAGTTGGTGCCAAATACCATAATTTGGCATTGATAAGACCTCGCTAGAGTCACAAGCGGAAATTGATGGTTAGGAAAATGCAATCATCTGCAGTGACAAGTGTTAAAACTGGTATGGGTCGATTCGGACTCGTTCATCATAAAATGTTAACTATTTACTTGAGTTACATACCCTGAGTCAGTGTTTTCCCTCAATCAATGTTCACTGTCTCTATTTTATCATAAACAAGTACTAATATATGTGGTTGTACGTGGGAGAAGTGGGCTGAGAAAAGGGCAGCAATATTGAGTGTGACTACTGTTACGACTGAAATTAGAGGCTTCTAATCCATGGACTAACAGACAATTAATATTCAGCATCTCCGTAGCCTCAACTCGTAACAGCCTATCGCAACAGCACAGAGCTTATTCACAACTTCCAGGCTCTCTGGGGACCAAAGGTGCAGACAATCCCCCAACTGGTTCCGTTATATAAACAATGCAAACACTGGAACCCCTAGTTGTGGTGAAAAGTTATCTTGAGCCACAACTATCAAACACTCGGTACTGAATAGCAATACTGAGGAGGATCCTTTGTAAGCTGCACAAAGAAGAGAAAGCTCTGATTTAATCTACATTAATACAATTACGGTAAATACATGCCAACAATGAATGCCAATATAATGAAGCAAGTATGAACATAAATGAATGACTCAAGGACCAAACAAACACTTAACCTCTACTCACCTAGCTCTCCTAACAATCGTTGAGGCGTCCTAAGCCAACTTCAACTCAACGGGTTTTTATAATTGTGCCAGTGCTCGTGCTAAGCGGAGAAATAATACCCAGGTAGGCAAACACAGCCTACCTGCGGGGCACTGTAACAATTATAAAACGCCAAAGTTTATTTTGTTCAGTCTATCAGTTGGCCTGGGCGGAAGTAATCATCCCTGTAACTGAAAGACTATTGAAGTCTCCACCCTCTACTTCGAATCAAGCATCCCCAATAGACGAACCCTAGCTAAAGTAATGCACGTAAAAGAAATTATGATCGGCCGAGAATTATCAAATGCCACTGCAGGAATAAAATAAAATGCTAAAGACTGCTAATTCTAGCTATTATGCCAACGAGGAATAATTATCTTACCCCTCCACCAATACCGAAGTATACTGGATCCCTTAACAAAGCCAAGGGTGCGGCTAAACACAGAAGAGAAGAAACATATTATATGGAAAAACACGGTATATATGCAGTCACAATACGAAAGACAACCAAACGGCACACACCCCTTCAAATCCGTCTCATAATATATTATGCCAATAAATAAATATATGCCAAGAACGAAATAATTAAATAAACAATAAAGAGAAAAACGATATGTAGTTGTTACTCCCCTACTAGTTGGAATCGGACTGCCTAAATTACAGCCGGTACCTACCGACACTTGAACTTGAACCAGCCTGATGGTTCTTTTATGCAACGTAATCCTTACTTAAATAATGCAATTATGACAAGTAGGATCACAGGGTTAAATAACCAAATGCTTATACATCGCATTGTCAGGGCAAGAGATTTTCAAGGCAATTAATATTTCGCATCATAATCCACCGCATCATTCCAGATTCAGGAGTACCCATCAGAAGCACTATTACCTCTTCAAACCCTCCCATGTATTGATGTTGGAGCAACTGAAGAAGTCTCATACAAAATTGTGGCCGGAGCCTCCAAGTTGGGAAAGCCTGTGCTGATAGATAGTAGGAGCTATCGCTACAACAAGAAGCCAGCTGACAAACGCTGCTACTCCGTGAGGACTGTATGGACATGTAGTGTCAGACAGAAAAGCCAATGCTGTCTAGCTAAAGTGTAAGAGTCAGACGGTGATTTTACTCCAGGACGGCAGCCACACACCCATTCAGCAGAACATGGTAATGACCAGGCAGCTTTAATGACAGTAGAAGTAAAGAAACTTGCAGAAAAACAAGTGTGTGTGTCTGCAAATGCCATAGAAGAAAGTATATTACTTGACTACACAAAGCCAGATGCATTACCTGCCAGCCTTCCTGGCAAATAGAACCTAATTAGACATGTCAACCGCCATCGCCAGAAAAATAGACCTACACATCCCAGGACCTTTATCTACAGGAATATCACATCCCCGAATTTTTTAATTACCGACATTTGGGAGGACGATGCCCGCCACTTAGTGTTTGCTACCATCCATCAAAAGGGGCTACTTAACCGAGCCAAGTTTCTATATGCTGACGCCACGTTTAAACTAGTCAGAGAGCTTTTTGTACACCTCTTCAGCATACATACCTTCATCCTTCAAAATTATTGTACCAAGCAGGTTCCTCTCTTATTTTGCAGTTATGTCTCGCCGTAGGTTATCTGATTATATACAGGTTTTAAATGTTGTAAAAGAATGTTTACCTTACAACACATTTCATACGATAGTTCTCGATTTTGGTCAGCTGTTCATCATGTTTTCCCAGATATAGAAATTAAAGGGTGTGTCTTTCATTGGACACAGGCTGTTTTTAAAAAAAGTAGTTGATTTACCTTTTAAAGTACCTTACCAAACTTCAGGAACTATACTCAAGTAATTACGCGTGGTTGCAACAAGTGCGAGAGGGCACGCACTTATTGCAACCACGTAACTTATAAAACTCCTCTTTTACCCCGAAAATCTGGAGAGATCTGGCAACTGCGACATCTGGCAACTCAGCCAGCCCAGTCTTAGTGTGGGAACGTAGCTAGAACCCTTCAGTGTGCCTACAGCTCTGGTACAGGGAGGATATACGCGAGTGATAGGGCCGAATTGGCTCCATTGTTTTCCGTGTGACGCCTGCCCTTTGGGACTACCCACGCCCGTCATGCCAAAGAAAAAACAAATAACTACGGCTCAAATTGCGGCCATAAGTGCACTGATGAAGGAGGGTAAAACAAATAAGGAAATTAGTTCAAACACAGGAGTTACAGTGCGATCAGTTCAAAATTGGACAAAGAAAATCCACGATTCAGGGCCGGGGCCGTTACCTACCCAGAAGAAAAGGCCCGGTAAGAAGCGTAAGCTATCACAGAGGACCCTGAATATGCTTAAGAGGCAGCTAGAGACTGATCCCAGCCTTACTGCCAGGAAACTTAAGGAACAAAATCCAAACCTGCTTGGTGGTGTTGCCATCCGAACGCTCCAAGAATACCTTCACGAAGTGCTACGCTACAGACGATGCCGCTGCATTCCTAAGCCCTGGGTAACTCGCGTGCATCGACGGAATAGGGTGAAATTTGCCAGGCAATATCGACATTGGACCCTTGCCCAATGGCAGAAAGTACTATGGACTGTGAATCGTCATTCACAGTTACTGACGGCACTAGGAACTATGTTTACCGCCGCCGCGGTAGCAACCCTCTGGACCCCCGCTATACCCGGCACACCATAAAACATCCAGATTCAATGATGGTATGGGGTGCTTTTTCGTTCCACGGCACTGGTGATTTAGGTGTTCTACCAAAGAACATTCGGATGAATCAACACAATTACTTTGACCTACTAATTGATCACTTGGAGCCATCTCTGACAAAGTGCCAAGCGAATTATTTTATGCAGGACGGCGCACCCTACCATACCGCTAAGACAGTGGTACAGGCCATGGAATTCGGTGGTATTAGGCACTTCAACCCTTGGCCTGATAACTCACCAGACCTCAACCCCAATGAGAACCTGTGGGGCAAAATGAAAAGCGGCCTGCAGGACTACGACACATCTTCCGTGCCGAAGCTGAAGATCGCTATTCAGCAGTTGTGGGACGGTTTGAAGCCTGCATATATTCAAGCCACCGCCAATTATCTTCCTAAACGTCTGAGCTTAGTCAGGAAGAGCAAAGGATACCCTATCAAGTACTAGAATAAAGTAAATATAAGTCGATTTTGTTTTTTTGGTCCATTGAATGTTGGTGCGCGAGGGTAGAGAGTGCCCGCTCTTATTGCAACCGCGTGCACAATTGTTTGCTCTACCATTTTTACCACCTGAACACATTGCAGCCATGTTCAAGATTATGACCATTAATGCCACTCCTAAGCTAAAACCCTTACTAGAAGACTATTGAAGTCCTCTACCTTCTACTTCGAAAGCTAAACAATACACATAACAAAATTAATGATCGGCTGGGAATTATCACACGCCACTGCAGGAATAAAATAAAATGCTAAAGACTACTAATTCTAGCTATTATGCCAGCGAGGAATAATTATCTTACCCCTCCACCAATACCGAAGTATACTGGCTCCCTTAACAAAGCCAAGGGTGCGGCTAAACACAGAGAAGACACGTATATGGAAAAACACAGTAAATATGCAGTCACAATACGAGGGACAACCAAACGACACACACCCCTTAAAATCCGTCTGATAATTTAATATGCCAATGAATAAATATATGCCAAGAACGAAATAATTAAATAAACAATAAAGAGAAAAACGAGAGGTAGTTGTTACTTGCCTACTAGTTGGAATCGGACTGCCTAAATTACAGCCAGTACCTACTGACGCTTTAACTTGAACCAGCCTGATGGTTCTTTTATACAATGTAATCCTTACTTAAATAATGCAATTATGACAATTAGGATCACAGGGTTAAATAACCAAAGGCGTATACAACTCATTTTCAAGGCAAGGGATTTTCAAGGCAATTAATATTTCTCATCATAATCCAGCGCATCATTCCAGATTCAGGAGTACCCATCAGAACCACTATTACCTCCTCGAACCCTCCCATGTATTGATGTTGGAGCAACTGAAGAAGTCTCATACAAAGTTGTGTTTGGAGCCTCCAAGCGGGGAAAGCCTGTGCTGATAGATAGTAGGGGCTATCGCTACAACAAGAGCCAACTGACAAACGCTGCTCCTCCGTGAGGACTGTATGAACATGTAGTGTCTGACAGAAAAGCCATTGCTGTCTAGCTAAAGTGTAAGAGTCAGACGGTGATTTTACTCTAGGACCCCAGCCACACACCCATTCAGCAGAACCTGGTAATGACCAGGCAGCTTTAATGACGTAGAAGTAAAGAAACTTGCAGAAGAACAAGTGTGTGTATCTGCATATGCCATAGTAGAAAATATATTACTTTACTACATAATGTCAGATGCATTACCTGCCAGCCTTCCTCGAATATCGAACCTAACTAGATATGTCAACCGCCATCGCCAGAATAACAGACCTTCACATCCCAGGACCTTGGACTTTGATCTACAGGAAGATCACATCCCCGAAGATTTTTTAATTACCGACATTTGGGAGGACGATGCTTAGTGTTTGCTACCATCCATCAAAAGGAGCTACTTAACGAAGCCAAATTTCTATATGCTGATGCCACGTTTAAGCAAGTCAAAAAGAGCCTTTTGTACAGTCAGAAACTGAGACAGCTGGACAGGGCCCGGATATTGGGAGAGTATTCTTTCTGGATGACAGCCCACACGTTTCGAACCAATAGATGCTTCACTCAATCTGCCATGTAAAATTATTGTGCGGTTATGCTACGATACCACTACAGAACCTGATGTACAAATGACAAAAATACCATTGTTTGTTATTCCCTCCTGTATCTACATTACACACGGATAGCTATTGAATAATTAAGAAACTCTACCAAAAACGCAGTGAATGGACAGGCTTTCGTTGTGTGTGTGTGTGATTCATCAGACGTCATCCATAGTAGTTACTATTAATCACATACCGGTACTCGCATATAATTCATCCATTTTATATCCTGCCATTAACCTTGCTGAACTGTGTAAACATTGCAACATATCAGATACTATAATACTAACATCGAAGCGGTATAGCCTATATAGCCATTGCTAAACTTAATATCACGATGCAATACTTATATAGCCTTTACCCTCTATATTGTTTTACTAAATTAATACCGAATATACAGTATATATACCTATCAGCTTCTGAAGCTTAACTTAGTGTGGTATTAGTGTATTACATAATACCTCCCATATATCACTACTGATAACTCATTGCCGTTTCACATCTGAATTTCATAACCAGATGATAACATTGCAGAGTTCGTTGTGTTGTATGTCACTTCTGTGTTTAGTGTTTGTCACCTACTGTAGAGCATTGTCTATTACAACACATCGGTTCACTTACACACACACACTCGACTAATCGTAACTATCAATTCGCGTCATAATTGTCATCGTTACTTTACACAACAACTGTATTACACACCAATGCAAGGTAAACATTTACACTGTAATACTGAACATCCTCCTCTTCGAAATTAATACAAGTAGGCTTATGCATAACGTGGTCACTGGGAACATGGAAATTAAGACATCTCTCTGGGGAGTGAGGAACGAGCGAACCTAAACTACCAAATTTCGTAACAGCCAAAGAAACGAGCCGTTTTCGTGGGGAATCAATTTGGAAGTATTTATTTTAATGTTTAATTTCTTAAAACGTATGGTCATATTCGTGTCCGTATTTAATGTAGATACGTACGGAAATGTAATAAAGATATTTTTGTCATTTGTATATCCATAAATATATGAATGCGGATCATAGCATAGCAGCAGCATTATAATTTTACATGACAGACTGAGTGAAGCATCTATTGGTTCGAAACGTCTGTTCATAGGTATGTGATAGCTAAAGTGGGCTGTTGTCCAGAAACAATGCGCTCCACATGTCCGGGTCCAAGCAAAGTGTCTTAAGAAATTGCGGTTTCTGACTGTACAGGTCTTTAGCATACATACCTTCATCCATCGAAGATGATTGTACCAAGCAGGTTCCTCTATTATTTGCAGTTATGTCTCGCCGTAGGTTATCTGATTATATACAGGTTTTAACTGTTGTAAAAGAAGTTTTTCCCTACAACACATTTCATACGATAGTCCTCGATTTTGAGCAAGCACTGTGGTCAGCTGTTCATCATGTTTTCCCAGATATAGAAATTAATGTGTCTTTCATTGGACACAGACTGTTTATAGAAAAGCACCTTACCAAACTTCAGGAACTATACACGAGTATATAAGACAATTGCTTGCTCTACCATTTTTACCAGCTGAAGACATTGCAGCCATGTTCGAGATTATGACCAGTAATGCCACTCCTGAGCTAAAACCCTTACTAACAGACTATTGAAGTCTTCCACATTCTACTTCAAACCAGGCATTCTCAAAAGACTAGACCCCTAGCTAAACAATACACATACAAAATTTAATGATCGGCTGGGAAATATCACACGCCACTGCAAAAATATAATAAAATGCTAAATACTACTAATTCTAGCTATTATGCCAGCGAGGAATAATGATCTTACCCCTCCACCAATACAGAATTATACTGGCGACCTTAACAAAGCCAAAGGTGCGGCTAAACACAGAAGAGAAGAAACATATTATATGGAAAAAACAGTAAATATGCAGTCACAATTCGAGGGACAAACAAACCACACACACCCATTGAAATCCGTCTGATGTTGCGTTAATATGCCAATGAATACATATATGCAAGAACGAAATAATAAAGAGAAAAGTGAGAGGTAGCTGTTACTCGCCTAATACTTGGAATCGAACTGCCTAAATTACAGTCGGTAACTACCGACAGATGGCCCACTTGAACCAGCCTGATGGTTCTTTTATACAATGTAATCCTTACTTAAATAATGCAACTATAATAAGTAAGACCACATAGGATTAAAAGACTAAATACAAAATGCTTATACAAAATAATATGCGTACGTTATCAATATACCGGAAAAGCCAATTAATAATTAATGAGTTACATAATTTCGCCACTTCATTCCAATTACCCATCTAGTAGAAGTAACGCTTGGAGTTAGACTATTGTGTGCTTATCTTAATTCCAATTAGTCATCTAGTAGAAGTAACGCTTGGAGTTAAGACTATTGTGTGATTCTCTTAATTCTTTAGCTTTAGCTTGGGGAGCCGCACATGGGCAGGATGAGGATAAGGAGAACAATGTTTAGTAATTCTAGCTTTAAAACTATCAAGAGTGGGACTGTTAACAATATGAGATGGAAGGCGATTCCACTCTTGGATGCTGCAGGGAACAAATTAGTACCCAAATATGTCAGTGCTTGCCTGGTATTTTCGGTTGTGGCTTCCTCTTGTGGATCGTATGTTAGTAGAGTGTAAATTCATCTAGCAGAAGTAACGCTTGGAGATAGACCATTGTGCGTTTCTCTTTATTCCAATTAATCTAGTAACAGTAATGCTTGCAATTATTCCATCAAACAGGTAAAACGACAAACATACAAGCAAAACTCGATATAGGGATGGTCCCCTCGTTAAACACCGTAATCCTTGAGGCACTAATATTTTGTTCAGGCTCCCTTTCTCCGTCACGTTTAGCCCCATTATTTTTAGTTTTGAGATTTTATGAAGTTCGACCCATTAGTTTTGCGGTGCCAAGACATTTTTGCCCTATATAATTGTCAATATTAAGACCTTTTGTGCCATTTAGGTTTCGCTTTTTTCCTGGCGAGTGATAGCAAGCCTATAATTGTTTCCATCGAACAAATTTATACGTTTATCTAGAAAGAGGATCTTGGGAATGTTTGTTCAAGCTTGATGGAGGTCTAGGGAGGAAACTAATATAATATTTTAATAATTATATATATATACTGTATATATATACCAATAAATTAACCCTTCCCCCCTTACGCAATATTAATACCAGTTAGCCCGTGATTATACAGGGTGTTTTAAAACAACACTGCCAGACCTCATCTGCTAATTAGTAAATACAATAACGAAGAAGATTATCTAAGGACAAAATGCAAAATAATATACCATTAATGATTTAAACCGCATAGAGTATAATAATTAGTGACACCCAGGTATGAGCTATAATCCGAACACGGGCTAGTGTCCCACCCCCCCCCCCCCCTCCCCAAATAGGCTACCTCTTGCCTCCCATCCCAGTTCGAGTTTTTCTTCAAAGCTTTGGAGTCATAACGAATCTTCTCATGTGTTTAATCATCTGCTCAGCCATGGTGCTATCTTCTTCTGCCATAGTGATTTTATTTACCTTATAATATCACATAACTATGGATTGTCGTTATTTAGATGTGTCTCTGCCTTTGTTATTTTATACTCGTTAAGTCCAAGTGACGTAAGTTGTTTGTTTTGGGTACAATTAGATGATTTTAAATATTCATTAGTGAACACCGTATACTTGTATGTCTACAGCTACGTAAAATCGTCAAACTTCAACCATAAAACTGACATATTTCGTTAGTACTCTGTGATAATAGTAACGTAATGAGGTATTTGTATTGAAACAGTAAATTGCGCAGGAACAATTTTTTCCCATTCAAACAGTTTCACGAACGATTAAATTACCTATAGCAGTGTTCGGATACCTGACCCAGACTTGAGATTCATTATTTTACCTCTTGGTCATCGTTACAAATGGTGCATATCTTTTTACGCTATTTGGATTATAACACTTAGCAGTTTTCTTCTAATTGCAAAATATCATTACCAATTTTATGTTACTTTGATTTTGTAATTATTCATATGTGATTAGGTCATTAGATATCTCCTCTTTACCTTTTTTTACTTGGTAATCATTCATATTATGTATCATATGTTTTGTGCTAAGCTCAGAACCCTGTTTTGCTACATTTATAAATAACCATTTATCTCGGTTACAATATATTTTTGGTAAAAATAGGAGAAATATGTGTATTATATATTTTTATCAATGTGGTCGTCATACTCTGGCAGTGTTGTTTTAAAACACCCTGTATATAACTATTACTTTGATCTTACGAGCATAATATATTTGTTAGTAATCAATACTTTGCCGTCAAATAATATATCATAAATGTTCCGTTCTCAGTTAATAATTGCCCAATTTAAAGTTAATATGCGATTGCAATAATAATTACCCAAGCTGCTTTTGGTGACCGCTAAATTTGTGCAGACTGTTTTACTGCTGCATACACCATATTGATACCATTTATCTAGTTTAATTATTATTAGATGCCACATAAAATTCAACGCCCGCATTGCCTAAGGACCACTGCTAGTAAATTGATTGCAGTGGATCATTAATACATCATACATTTAATACTTTAAAGTATGTACATAGCAGACTTCAATCTGGTCGATAACCTCATTGTTTCCCCAAATATTAGAATTGTATGAGTATGTCCTTAAAAGTTCATGAACAAGAATGTGAAAACCCAAGTCATAAAACAAATAAATAAATAACTAGTGACAAGTGTGTGAATACAGTTGGTGCCGAATACCATAAGTTGGCATTGATAAGACCTCGCTAGAGTCACAAGCGGATATTGATGGTTAGGAAAATGCAATCATCTGCAGTGAAAAGTGCTAAACCTGTTATGGGTCGATTCGGACTCGTTCATCTTAAAATGTTAATTATTTACTTGAGATAATTTCCCTGAGTCAGTGTTTTCCCTCAATACATTTTCACTGTCTTAATATCATAAATATGTGGTTGTATGTGGGAGAAGTGGGCTGAGAAAATGGTAGCAATATTGAGTGTGACTACTGTTACAACTGACAGTAGAGGCTTCTAGTCCTTGGACTAACACAGACAATAAAATACTCAGCACCTCCGCAGCCTCAACTCGTAACACAGCCTATCGAAACAGAACTGAGCTCATTCGCAACTTCCAGGCTCTCTGGGGACTAAAGGTGCAGACAATCCCCCAACTGGTTCCGTTATACAAACGATGCAAGCAAGTGGAACCCCTAGTTGTGGTGAAAAGATATCTTGAGCCACAACGATCATAAACACTCTGTACCGAATAGCAATACTGAAGAGGATCCTTTCTAAGCTGGACAAAGAGAAAGCTCGGATTTCATTTACATAAATAAAATTACGGTAAATACAAGCCAACAATGAATGCCGAAATAATGAAGCAGGTATCAACATAAACGAAAATGAATCAATGATCAAACAACACCTATCAACCACCACTCACCTAGCTCTCCTAACAATCGCCGAGGCGTCCTAAGCCGACTTCAACTTAACGGATTTTTAAAATTGGGCCAGGGCTCGTGCTAAGCGGAGAAAAAATACCCAGGTCGGCAAACACAGCCTACCTGCGGGGCACTATAACACATTTATAAAACGCCAAAGTCTATTTTGTCCAGTCTATCAGTTGGCCTGTGCAGAAGTAATCCTCCCTGTAACTGAAAGACTATTGAAGTCCTCCACCTTCTACTTCGAATCAAGCATCCCCAATAGACTGGAACCCTAGCTAAAGTAATGCACATAAAAGAAATAATGATCGGCTGGGAATTACCACATGCCACTGCAGGAATAAAATAAAATGCTAAAGAATACTAATTCTAGCTATTATGCCAGCAAGGAATAATTATCTTACCCCTCCACCAATACCGAAGTATACTGGCTCCCTTAACAAAGCCAAGGATGCGGCTAAACACAGAAGAGAAGAAACATATTATATGGAAAAACACAGTATATATGCAGTCACAATATGAGGGACAAACAAACCACACGCCCCTTAAAATCGGTCCGATAATTTAATATGACAATGAATAAATATATGCCAAGAACGATATAATTGAATAAAAAAAAAAAAAAAAAAAGAGAGGTAGTTGTTACTCCCCTACTAGTTGGAATCGGACTGCCTAAATTACAGCCTGTACCTACCGACACTTGAACCAGCCTGATGGTTCTGTTATACAATGTAATCTTTACATAAATAATGCAATTATGACAAGTAGGACCGCAGGGTTAAATAACCAAATGTTTATACAACACATTTTCAAGGCAATTCATATTTCGCATCATAATCCTGCAATTCACTCCAGATTCAGGAGTACGCATCAGAAGCACTATTATCTCCTCGAACCCTCCCATGTATTGATGTTGGAGCAACTGAAGAAGTCTCATCTAAAGTTATGGTTGGAGCCTCCAAGCGGCGAACGCCTGTGCTGATAGATAGTAGGGGCTATCTCTACAACAAGAGACCAGCTGACAAACGCTGCTCCTCTGTGAGGACTGTATGGACATGTAGTGCCAGACAGAAAAGCCATTGCTGCCTAGCTAAAGTGTACGAGTCAGACGGTGATTTTACTCCAGGACCCCAGCCACACACCCATTCAGCAGAACCTGGTAATGACCAGGCAGCTTTAATGACGGTAGAAGTAATGAAACTTGCAGAAGAACAAGTGTGTGTGTCTGTAAATGCCATAGTAGAAAATATATTACTCGACTACACAAAGCCAGATGCATTACCTGCCAGCCTTACTCGCAAATAGAACCTAATTAGATATGTCAACCGCCATCGCCAGAAAAATAAACCTTCACATCCTTGGACTTTGATCTACAGGATGACCACATCTCCGAAGATTTTTTAATTACCGACATTTGGGAGGACGATGCCCGCCACTTAGTGTTTGCTACCATCCATCAAAAGGAGATACTTAACCTAGCAAAGTTTCTATATGCTAACGCCATGTTTAAACTACTCAGAGCCTTTTGTAAAGCTCTGATGTCTCGCCGTAGGTTATCTGATATGTAATTTTTAACTGTTGTAAAAAAACTTTTACCCTACAACACATTTCATACGATAGTTCTCAATTTTGAGCAAGAAATGTGGTCAGCTGTTCATTATGTTTTCCCAGATATAGAAATTAAAGGGTGTGTCTTTCATTGGACACAGGCTGTTTTTAGAAAAGTAGTTGATTTAGGTTTTAAAGTACCTTACCAAACTTCAGGAACTATACACGAGTATAGAAGACAATTGCTTGCTCTACCATTTTTACCAGCTGAACACATTGCAGCCATGTTAAGAGATTATGACCACTAATGCCACTCCTGAGCTAAAAACCCTTACTAGAAGACTATTGAAGTCCTCCACCCTCTACTTCGAGCCAGGCATTCTCAAATGACTCGACCCCTAGCTAAACAGTACACATACAAAAATATATGATCGGCTGGGAATTATCACACGCCACTGCAGGAATAAAATGCTAAAGACTACTAATTCTAACTATTATGCCAGCGAGGAATAATTATCTTAACCCTCCACCAATACCGAAGTATACTGGCGACCTTAACAAAGCCAAGGGTGCGGCTAAACACAGAAAAGAAGAAACATATTATATGGAAAAACACAGTAAATATGTAGCCACAATACGAGGGACAACCAAACTACACCCCCCCCCCCCTTAAAATCCGTTTGATGTTGCGTTAATATGCCAATGAATAAATATGTGCAAGAACCAAATAATTAAATAAACAATAAAGAGAAAAAAGGGAGAGGTAGGTATTAATCCCCTACTAATTGGAATCGGACTGCCTAGCACTCTAAGGCCCTAAATTAAAGCCGGTAACTACCGACAGATGGCCCACTTGAACCAGCCTGATGGTTCTTTTATACAATATAATCCTTACTTAAATAATGCAGCTATGACAAGTAGGACCACATAGGATTAACTAACTAAATACAAAATGCTTATACAACGCACAATATAATATGCGAACTGTATCAATATACCGGAAAAGCGTATTAATGATAAAGGAGTTACATAATTTTGCCACTATTTAGAGAATGGGAAAATCAAAGAACGTCAATGAACGAAATATGAATTTAAAACAGACTAAAATATACTGAAAATATCGATCACTGCTTCACGCCATATGGTCGATCATTGCTCCACGCCATATTGAAATTACCTCAATACGTTATGATAAATTCACCTTGTGAATGTATGACCAATGCAACATAGTAATTTATGGACATAAACTAACTAAATTAAACTTACGATGGTGGATCATCGTAACACCTTTTTTACTACCACAGATCCTTCTTAAACTGCACAGAATCGTCTATCCACAGCTAGAATAAAATTAAAAAGACGTCGCAAGTGCAGAAGGAGTTAATGATGTTAAAATACAATAGAGAAACTTACCTGCAGCCAGTATGGATGCCTTCTGGGGAAAAGGAAGGCTACTTTGAGGATTGTGGCGCGTTTTGACAGATTATTCGGTAATTTTCTTGAAAAGACTCGCAGCCTTATTTGAGTTTTTTTTGCCAATTTTTTTTGGCAATGGTAGTTTTGATGCTATTAGTTATAATTCCACTGTGGGAGAAACTCTATAACCCCATTATCCAACAATCTTAAGATAACTCCCCCCGATAGTGGGGAGGGCTATGAAGATCAGGGAAAATGTGGGGTTAATGTAATATAGTAAAATAATGAAGAATAGGAATGTGTGAAATGCCAAAAATGCCACTTTTCCAAAATCCGAGCCAAGTTTTGTCGAAACTTGGCTCGGATTTTCAATGACTCAAAAGAGTATTTTCTAAAAATCCTAGCCAAGTTTTGTCGAAAGTTGGCTCGGATTTTGCATAATTTCAGACACTCAAAAGAGCATTTTCTAAAAATCCGAGCCAAGTTTTGTCGAAAGTTGGCTCGGATTTTCAATAATTTCAGAGACTCAAAAGAGCATTTTCTAAAAATCCGAGCCAAGTTTTGTCGAAAGTTGGCTCGGATTTTGCATAATTTCAGACACTCAAAAGAACATTTTCTAAAGATCCGAGCCAAGTTTTGTCGAAAGTTGGCTCGGATTGTCCATAATTTCAGAGACTCAAAAGAGCATTTTCTAAAAATCCGAGCCAAGTTTTGTCCAAAGTTGGCTCGGAGTTTCCATAATTTCATAGACACAAAAGGTAACTTTGAAAATATGCAAGCAAAGTTTTGTCCAAAGTTGGCTCGGATTTTGCATTAATATCAGAGACACAAAGGGTAACTTTTTATGGTAACATTCAAGGAGATTACACCAAGACTCTTCTTCCCTCTGACCAGGTATAGGCTATCCTAGTGTTTACTATCGTATACCCCTTTGAAAGGACATTAGCCTAACCTAACAACCTTACCTAACCTAACCTAGTATTATGGGTGCCTATACCCCTTTGAAAGGACATTAGCCTAACCTAACAACCTTACCTAACCTAGTATTATGGGTGCCTATAGCCCTTTGAAAGGACATTAGCCTAACCTAACAACCTTACCTAACCTAACCTAGTATTATGGGTGCCTATACCCCTTTAAAAGGACATTAGCCTAACCTAACAACCTTACCTAACCTAACCTAGTATTATGGGTGCCTATAGCCCTTTGAAAGGACATTAGCCTAACCTAACAACCTTACCTAACCTAACCTAGTATTATGGGTGCCTATACCCCTTTAAAAGGACATTAGCCTAACCTAACAACCTTACCTAACCTAGTATTATGGGTGGGGGCTGCCGCCCCCACTATTTGACATCTTTTTGGTATTATGGGTGCCTATACCCCTTTGAAAGGACATTAGCCTAACCTAACAACCTTACCTAACCTAACCTAGTATTATGAGTGGGGGCTGCCGCTATTTGACATCTTTAGACAGATTTTTGGTGTATTTGTTAGTACCCAGTACATTGGGATCCAAAAGTAGCCCTTGCATGCCAGCTACTGGGGGTGCATACTACTCAGCCAATACACAATATTGAGGACTTTGGGAATGGGGATGTGGGCATTTTCAAAGAATGTGTCTTTCACAGCACTAACATTATACCTACATCGTGATTTCCTGAGTGCATGGTGAACGTATTCTTTATTCTGTTTGTCACATCTAAAGTTCTTTTGTTGTCTATTTTCACTCACTTGCAATTCACTGCCACATGTACTACACTTACCAGTTGCCAAGACTAACTTATGCTGAACAAGAAAATCCCATGTAGGCTAGCTTCCTTGGTTCGCAAAATGTCCCCCAATTTCTGACAGGAGAGACTACAACCTGCACAAGCGGCCATGACAGTTACAAATCTGCCGGGCTGTTTGACGTTTCTGTCGGCTGAGAGAAGGAATGGCAACAATATGCGCCGATTCGTGCGCAAGAGCAAATATATGTAATAATACTAAAACTACAAGGGAAATGGGAAAGAAAAATGCCAGAAAGGATTGAACAAATACCGGGAAAACTATGAAACATAAATACAAGCACAATGTAATGTTGCAAATGTGTATAAATAGACATACAGTAACATTTTTGTAGAACATAACACTTTACCGTAGCGAGTGTACTCCATTGCGAACACGTCCATAGCGGAGCTCTCAAGATTGCGGGAGTGAAGAAGAAGAGTTTGTTTACGCGCGGGACTCTATTTTTATCGACATAATCGAGAGGCGAGTCTATTCGGGATAATTATCCATGTTATGATTCTCAAAGTGTTAATATTCAGTAGAAGTTTTATGACTGTTTAATTGTTAAAAGTAGTTGAATAGCGGATCTGTCCTATGCAACCCTATTTTTTTAGACAAATAAATAGGTCAAGCTCTTCTGTGTGTGTTTCTTTTAATTTCAATTCATCTAGTAGAAATAAGGTTTGGAGTTAGACCAGTGTGTGATTTTCTTCATTCCAATTAGTCATCTAGTAGAAGTAACGCTTAGAGTTAGACCAGTGTGTGCTTCTCTTCATTCTTTAGCTTGGGGACCCGCATAGGACCGCACCCGGGCAGCATGATATGTGGGGGTTGTGCGAGGAGTTAATGGGAAGGATGAGGATAAGAGAACAATGTTTAGTAATTCTAGCTTTAAAATTATCAAGAGTGGGACTTAACAATATGAGATGGGAGGCGATTCCACTTTTGGATGCTGTAGGGAAAAAATTAGTACCCAAATATGTCGGTGCTTGCCTGGTATGTGTGGTAGTTTCGGTTGTGGCTGCAACTTGTGGATCGTATGTTAGTAGAGTGTAAATTCATCTAGCAGAAGTAACGCTTGGAGATAGACCATTGTGCGTTTCTCTTTATTCCAATTAATCTAGTAACAGTATTGCTTGCAATTATTCCATCAAACAAGTAAGACGACAAACATACAAGCAAAACTCGATATAGGGATGGTCCTCTTGTTAGACACCGTAATCCTTGAGGCACTAATATTTTGTTCTGGCTCCCTTTCTCCGTCGTCACGTTTAGCCCCATTAGTTTTGAGATTTTTTGACATTCGAACCATTACTTTTGCGGTGCTAAGAAATGTTTGCCCTATATATTTGTCAATATTAACACCTTTTGTGCCATTTAGGTGTCGCTTTTTTCCTGGCGAGTATTACGACCGGGGCTCGTATAAAACAAGGGCTCTTAATCATTGGACTAGAAAGGCACACAGCCACAACGGTAACACTAGATCCAACCCTCGAACTTATAATGCCGGCGCACAAAAAACACCTATACCCTCCAGAGTTAAATCTGCGATAACGGGGTATCCTATAACTCGGTATAAGTGCACTACTACTACAGGCTGATGATCTCTGATACAGCCTGATCACAACAACATACAATTACGTTAAAAAGGTATACAAGAAAAAGATAGAGATCTTAATTAAATCACTGCAATGATTTAATGCAAACTAGAAGAAGGTATATTTAAAGTTACTCTAAACAATAATGAACTGTCACTCCTATACTAAAGAAAGTGAACGAATGTCCCAAAGCATCGAGCAGGAATCTTCTGAAGAAAGTCTGATGATGGGGTATCGGATTTTGAACTGTTATATAAAGCAGGGACAATATAGGACAAGTGTAGAGGCAGACAGTGTTAACTGACACGGGAATAACGATAATTGCACACTAGTATTATCTCCAACAACAAAAGAAGTACTTAGTCAGGCAACTCAACAACAACCAAGGCTTACAGTCAACGTGAATAAGAATGCTGCATACATAACATAAGAGCTTATAATTCTAAACGGGTGTCTCCTAGGCGAATAAAGTCTAGCTGGGATGTCGTAGGCTAGGAAACAATGGCTGAGCAAGCGGCTCGTAGCCTAGCGAGGTCCTTAAGACTGTGCGGCCAAATTAACTTATTGACGGGGTGCTCTCTTGAGAGATCCAGATCGCTAGTATCTGGTTCTCTCCTGGCGACCCTCTCAGTCAAAACAAAACGAGTTACCACAGTGCTGGGTGGCAGAGGCAAAAGCCCTCACTTGCAGCACAGTGCTAAACTCACAAGGTACACAGTCAGAAAGACCACCTAGGCTTCCCACGTCTCCATTGCGATTGTACAGGTTCACCAAAACCTGTTACACATCGGAAATCACAACACAAGTAGCCTTACCCCAGTCTAGCATTAAATAGCCCAGCAGACAGCCAAGGAATAGATAGGGAGACACCATGAGTGTGTCGAACCTCTACAGACAAAATGGTAACCCCTCCAAAATGCCTAACTAAACATATAATATCCGAGCTTCAGCATATGATACGATGGCCGATATATGAAATCGTGCAGAACCAAAGGGGAGTTATGATATTAAATAGAGAGGAAGAATGAGAGGTAAGAAGTTGAGAGAGAGAGAAAGTGCTCTATAGGTAGAAGTTGGGGACCGGTGGCAAGGGATATGTTAAGGGTATGCTAGTCAAGCAAGCTCTGAAGAGAGTAGCTCCTCGGGACCCCTCCAGGATCACACACAAAGGCATGGTGGTCAGACAATCACAGGCCACTACGTCACCAGACAGCAGGCCTGCAGAAGGCGCCAGGAACCACCAGCCAATCAAAACCGAGAGAAAGCCACGTGGGCGAGGGACTCCTCCGGGAGGGAGGAGGAGGGAAAACAACACTCTCCTCCCACGCTGCTCGCTCGCTCTCTCTCCTTCACTACAATGCATCTTATGTTCAACTCATGATATAAAATATAATGCATTGTCACAGGCGAAAATAAAGACCACTTCTATACTGCCTGTGACATGATGATTCACAAGAAAGAAAGTACAACATTGTAGATAGACTGTAGCCCACTTCACTGCCCTGGCGAGCGCTAGTGGCTACCGGGAGGCGATTCTGCCAACGCTGGGCGGCGTCACACGAGCGATAGCAAGCCTATAATTGTTTCTATCGAAAAAATGTACACGTTTAACTAGAAGGAGGATCTTGGGGATGTTTGTTCAAGCTTGGTGGAGGTCTAGGGAGGAAACTAATATAATATTTTAATAAATATATATATCGACCAATAAATTAACCCTTCCCCTCTTACGCAATATTAATGCCAGTTAGCCCGTAATTGTATATAACTTATTTTAATATTACGAGCATAACATATTTTTTGGAAGTCATCAATAATATGCCGTCAAATAATATCATAAATGTTCCATTCTCAGTTGATAAATGCCCAATTTAAAAAGTTAATATGCGATTGCAATAATAATTACCCAAACTGCTTTTGATGACTGCTATATTTGTGCAGATATGTTTTGCTGCTGCATACACCATATTGATACCATTTATCTAGTTTAATTATTATTGGATGCAACATAATAATCATCGCCAGCATTGCCTAAGGACCACTGCCAGTAAATTGATTGCAGTGGATAATTATTATATCATACATTTAATACTTTAAAGCATGTACATCGTGGTCTTCGATCTGATCGATAATCTCATTGTTCCCAAAATATTAGAACTGTATGAGTACATCCTTAAAAGTTGATGTACAACATTGTGAAAGCCCAAGTCATAAACAAACACAAAATAAATAACTAGTGGCATGTGTGTGAATAAGTTCGGTGCCGAATACCATCATTTGGCCTTGATAAGACCTCGCTAGAGTGACAAGCGGAAATTGGTGGTTAGGAAAATGCAATCATCTGCAGTGACAAGTGCTAAAACTGTTATGGGACTATTAGGACTCTTTCATCTTAAAATGCTAGCTATTTACTTAAGTTACATACCCTGAGTCAGTGTTTTCCCTCAATCAATTTTCACTGCCTCAATTTTATCATAAACATGTAGTTGTACGTGGGAGAAGTGGGCTGAGAAAAGGATAGCAATATTGAGGGTGACTACTGTTACGACTGACAGTAGAGGCTTCTAGTCCTTGGCCTAACACAGACAATTAAATACTCAGCACCTCCGTAGCCTCAACTCTTAACACAGCCTATGGCAACAGAACAGAGCTTATTCGCAACTTTCAGGCTCTCTGGTGACCAAAGGTGCAGACAATCCCCCAACTGGTTCCGTTATACAAACAATGCAAAAACTGGAACCCCTAGTTGTGGTGAAAAGATATCTTGAGCCACAACTATCATAAACACTCGGTACCGAATAGCAATATGGAGAAGGATCCTTTATAAGCTGCACAAAGAGGAGAAATCTCTGATGTAATCTACATTAATCAAATTACGGTAAATACATGCCAACAATGAATGCCAAATTAATGAAACAAGTATCAACATAAACGAATGAATCAAGGATCAAGCAAACGCCTATCAACCACCACTCACCTAGCTCTCCTAACAATCGCTGAGGCGTCTTAAGCAGACTTCAACTCAAAGGGTTTTTATAATTGGGCCAGTGCTCGTGCTAAGCGGACAAATAATACCCAGGTAGGCAACACAGCCTACCTGCAGGGCACTGTAACACAATTATAAAACGCCAAAGTCTATTTTGTCCAGTCTATCAGTTGGCCTGTGCGGAAGTAATCCTCCCTGTAACTGAAAGACTATTGAAGTCTTCCACCTTCTACTTCGAATCAAGCATCCCCAATAGACTGGAACCCTAGCTAAAGTAGTGCACATAAAAGAAATAATGATCGGCTGGGAATTACCACATGCCACTGCAGGAATAAAAAAAATGCTAAAGACTACTAATTCTAGCTATTATATAATTATATAATAATGATCTTACCCCTCCACCAATACCGAAGTATACTGGCTCCCTTAACAAAGCTAAAGGTGCAGCTAAACACAGAAGAGAAGAAACATATTATATGGAAAAACACAGTAAATATGCAGTCACAGTACGAGGGACTCGTAGTCCCTCCTTAAAATCCCCCCTTAAACTCCGTTTGATGTTGCGTTAATATGCCAATGAATAAATATGTGCAAGAACGAAATAATTAAATAAACAATAAAGAAAAACAAAAGGAGAGGTAGCTGTTACTCCCCTACTAATTGGAATCGGACTGCCTAGCAGCCTAAATTAAAGCCGGTAACTACCGACAGATGGCCCACTTGAACCAGCCTGATGGTTCTTTTATACAATGTAATCCTTACTTAAATAATGAAGCTATGACAAGTAGGGCCACATAGGATTAACCAACTAAATACACAATGCTTATACAACGCACAATATAATATGCGTACTGTATTAATATACCGGAAAAGCCTATTAATGATAAAGGAGTTACATTATTTTGCCACTATTTAGAGAATGGGAAAATCAAAGACCACGTCAATGAACGAAATATGAATTTGAAACAGACTTAAATATACGGAAAAATATCGATCACTGCTTCACGCCATATGGTCGATCACTGCTCCACGCCATATTGAAATTACCTCAATACGGTATGATATATTCACCATGTGAATGTATGACCAATGCAACATAGTAATTTATGGACATAAACTAACTTAATTAAACTATAATTATCGCGAATAGACTCGCAGCGTTATTATACATAATTTATTAGGGAAAGTGAAGCTCTATGGAATCCTTATAATATACTCACATAGATTCCGTTGTGGTAGAATAGTTTTGATAAGTTTTGTAACTCGATTTTGTCGATATAAATAGTCCCGCGCGTAAACAAACTCAGTCCCGCAATCTTGAGAGCTCTGCTACGGACGTGTTCATGTTTACAAAAAGTGTTCGAAATGGAGTACACTCGCTACGGTAAAGTGTTATGTTCTACAAAGATGATATTGTATGTCTAATATATGAACCCACAGTAGCTGGCATGCAACTTGCAAGGGCTAGTGTTGTATCCCACGTACTGGGTCTAGGGCACTCTAGGGTTAGGTTAGGTTAGGTTGTTTGGTTAGGTTAATATACTAGGTCTCGGAAACAAGATTCGTAGTTGCGGTAGTATTTACATCAAAACTATAGTTAACTATCAAAACTATTCTTCCACAGTGGAAACTATGTGAGTATATTATAAGGATTCCATAGAGCTTCACTTTCCCTAATAAAATATATATAATAACGCTGAGAGTCTTTTCAAAAAAATTACCAATTAAACTTACGATGGTGGATCATCGTAACACTTTTTTACTACCACAGATCCTTCTTAAACTGCACAGAATCGTCTATCCATAGCTAGAATAAAATTAAAAAGACGTCGCTGGTGCAGAAGGAGTGCTATACGATCTGGCAAAACCCATCTCTGATAGAGAGATTGTGGATGCCTTGAGCAGGACTCGTAACAAGTCATCTCCAGGGTGGGATGGCCGACAAGGGAGTGATCTTAAGACCATGTCCATTGATAGAATAGGATGGGTGTTTAACGCCCTCCTTTTCTTCAAAAAACCCGTTTCCGCCTGGGTAAAAGCGAGAACTGTGCGGCTACCAAAAACAGAGCACCCTGCAGGTCACTCTGAGTATAGAACGATTACCATCATGTCGGCTATACTCAGAGTGTACCATAAGATACTCTTTCATAGAAGTATTACGGCGAGACCACCGCCGATCTATCAGAAAGGCTTCTGCCCAAAAAGGGGTACAGAACAGAACCTAGCATGCTTGCAGGGGATGATGGCCCATGCAAAAAAGACAATTAAAGACTTAAGAATAGCCTTTATTGACTTTAAGAAAGCCTTCGACTCTATCTATCATGAGTCGGTGATTAAGGCTGCCATAAGGTGGGGATTCCCGGAGACGATAACAGATTATCTCCGGGAATTGTATTCCCGGGCCACTACCAACATCTTAGGCCGGGAGGTCAAGATCACGCGAGGAGTGTTACAGGGGGACCCCCTGTCCCCCTTACTCTTTAACATCGCACTTGACTGGGTCTTAAATGCCCTACAACCCACCTTTGGCTACGTTATGGATGGCATAACATGCGGCAAGCTAGCGTTTGCCGACAATGTGATCCTGACAGTGAGGACGGCGGTGAGCCTACAGACAAACATCAGCATCATGGCAAGTGAAGGAAGGAAGGTGGGGCTTGGGCTGGGGATTAACAAGTGCGCCACCTTATCCTTAGTGACAAACAAGAAGTCGAAGAAATGGTTTTTGGACGCAAATACCTAATTCCATTCGGAGGGCAATGAGATCACTCCTCTAGGAACGGGGGACTTTTATAGGTACTTGGGGTTGCTAACGGGGATGAACGGCATCGGGAAAGGAATAGAGGTCAGGGACAAGTATGAATTGGCCCTGATCCGGTTACAGAGGGCACGTTTGAAACCCCAACAAAAAGTTTGGGGTTTAGTTAATGTAGTCGGGCCTCGAACACGATATGGCATCAGCTTTGGGACAGTAACGAGGGGATTGCTGGCCCGGCTAGACAGTAGAACCCGGCACTTCCTCCGAAAATGCCTTCATCTGCCTAAGGACACAAATAATGCATCGTTTCATACCTCTATACGAAACGGTGGATTGGGAGCACCAGCCTTTAGGTGGAGCGTCCCTGAGGCTCACACCGCATCCTGGGAGCGGATGTGGGCCTCCCCTGACCCTATGGTACGGTAGGTGACAATGTTCCCGAGAGATATTGCACCGCTGGTGGCCACAACCACCACGGCCAGAGCCCTACGGAAGAGGGACAGAGAGTAGATCAGGGAGGGCCTGTACCACTCACTGGATGGGACTGGCCTGAGGGGAGCCAGCCAGACCCCAAAATCATCTAAAAAATCAAAAAAATCGAAAGTTGAGAACGAGGGGTTCCTTTTATCTTATGTTCAAGATAAAGACTTAAAAACATTAGATCAGATTATAGGGGAGCACAGGCTCCACCCAGGGACGGTCTCGTAAAGTACAGGACGAAGTAGAAGTCCTCGGCGATGGATGACAGCAGCCGTAGAACTTCCTCGTAGGGTGGTGGTCGTCAACTGCTTGGAGGGCAGGGGAGGGCAATGGTTGTTGAGAACTTCATTTGAGGGTCCTGGAGTCTCAGAGGGCAGGGATTGTCGAGGATTTCATTGGAGGAGAGGTCTCAGAGGGCAGTGGTTGTTTAGGACTTCATTTCATGGGAGATCTCAGAGGGCAGTGGCTTTTGAGGATTTCATTGTTCAATAATTAATGAGTTACATAATTTCGCCACTGTTTAGAGAATGGGAAAACCAAAGAGACCACGTCAATGAACGAAATAATATGAATTTGAAACAGACGATAATATACGGATTACCTCAAGACGGTATGCTATATTCACCATGTGAATATATGACCAATGCAATATAGTAATTAATGGACATAAATTAACTAAATTAGACTTACGATGGTGGATCATCGCAACACTTTTTTTACTACCACAGATCCTTCTTAAACTGCACAGAATCGTCTAACCATAGCTAGAATAACATGAAAAAGATGTCACCGGTGCAGAAGTATGTGAATATGTTAATGAATATGTTATGAAGTATGTTAAAATACAATAGATAAACTTACCTGCAGCCAGTATGGATGCCTTCTGGGGAAAAGGAAGGCTACTTTGAGGATTGTGGCGCGTTTTGGCGGATTATTCTGGCCATATGTTGACGATTATATTCAGATTGGATATCTAGAAGTCAGAGGGTTCATTGAGATATTTACACTTTTACTTTCTACAAATCCTTCCTAAGCTGTATGAAATTGCCTGAAGATAGCCAACATGGACGGTCAAAGCACGTCATGATACTCAAAGGGTTAATACTCAGTACAAAAAAACAAGTGGGGATTAGGCCTGAATATATAGATAGTAAGAATAGAAGTTTTGATTGTCCAATTATTACAAGCAGTAGAGTTAAGGATCTATCCCGTGCAACCCTATACTTTAGAAGACAAAATAGGTGAAGCTCTTCCTAGTGTGTGATTCTTTTAATTTAAATTCATCTAGTAGAAATAAGGTTTGGAGTTAGACCATTGTGTGCTTCTCTTCATTTTTTAGCTTTAGCTTGGGGACCCGCAGAGGGCCGCACACGGGCAGCATGATATGGGGGGTGGGTTGTGCGGGGAGTTAAGGGGCTAATGGGAAGGATGAGGATAACCATTTTTAGTAATTTTAGCTTTAAAACTATCAAGAGTGGGACTAAACTATATGAGATGGAAGGTGATTCCACTCCTGGATGCTGCAGGGAAAAAATTAGTACCCAAATATGTCGGTGCTTGCCTGGTATGTGTGGTATATTCGGTTGTGGCTGCCTCGTGGATCGTATGTTAATATTCATCTAGCAGAAGTAACGCTTGGGGATAGACCATTGTGTGTTTCTCTTCATTTCAATTAATCTAGTAACAGTAATGCTTGCAATTATTCCATCAAACAAGTAAAACGACAAACATACAAGAAAAACTCGATATGGGGATGGTCCTCTAGTTGGACACCGTAATCCTTCGGGCACTAATATTTTTGTCTGGCTCACTTTCTCAGTCATGTTTAGCCCCATTAGTTTTGAGATTTTATAACGTTCGACCCATTAGTTTTGCGGTGCTAAGACCTTTTTGCTCTATATATTTGTAAATATGAAGACCGTTTGTGCCATTTAGGTGTCGCTTTTTTCCTGGCGAGCGATAGCAAGCCTGTAATTTTTGTTCTATCAAAGAAATGTACACGTTTATCTAAAAGGGGGAGCTTTGGGATGTTTGTTCAAGCTTGATGGAGGTCTAGGGAGGAAACTAATATAATATTTTAATTAATATATCGACCAATATATTAACCCTTCCCTCCTTACGCAATATTAATGCCAGTTAGCCCGTGATTATATGTAATTATTATTTTTTATACTACGAGCATAACATATATTTGGAAGTAATCAATAATTTACCGTCATATAATATCTCATAAATGCTCCGTTCTCAGTTGATAAATGCCCATTTTGAAAAGTTAATATGCGATTGCAATAATAATTACCCAAACTTCATTTATTGACAGCTAAATTTGTGCAGATATGTTTTGCTGCTGCATACACCATATTGATACCATTTACCCAGTTTCATTAGTATTGGGTGCAACATAATAATCGTCGCTAGCATACTCTAGGGACCACTGCGTGTATATTCATTGCAGTGGATAATTAATATATCATACATTTAATACTTTAACCCTTAACTGGCGGCGCGCAACACATGTCGAGTGAAATCAATTTGGACTAAGTGGCGGTGCACGACAGCTGTCGAGCGCCATTTTCAGCACGTAATGTTGCTGAGAGAGAGAGCTGAGCGGTGGGACGAGCGTAGTAACCTTATGACCGCTCCCCACAACCACCGTGGACCAACTGAACTGTATCCCACCCTTCTCTCCCCTTTCTCACTCGCTACACAGGGAATTATGTACGGAAATTACCTAATTATAGGGTTTTTGCACTCGTGTTGCACGATCGATCGTTGCAAGAGAACTAATGGTCGTACAAGGATGGTTCGTTGGTCATTGGAAACCTCTGTTTACGCCCTTTCAGGGATAGATACTTTTTTTACGCTCTGGGTCTTATTTAGGCATGAAAATTATCACGTAAACAACCCTATTTGGTAAAAAAAAAACGCTGTGCGGTACGGTCAAATAGACCGCCTAGCCCGCCAATAAGGTGTTAAAGTATGTACATCGCAGTCTTCAATCTAATCGATTAGCTCATTGTTTCCCAAAATATTAGTATTGTACGAATATATCCTTAAAAGTTCATGTACAACATTGTGAAAGCCCATGTCATCAAACAATAAATAAATAGTCATTTGTGTGAATACATTTGGTGCCAAATACCATTATTTGGCCTTGATAAGACCTCGCTAGTCACAAGCGGAAATTGGTGGTTAGGAAATTGCAATCACCTGCAGTGACAAGTGCGATGGCTTTTATGGGACGATTCGGACTCGTTATCTTAAAATGCTAAATATTTACTTGAGTTACATACCCTGAGTCAATGTTTTCCCTCAATTGATTTTCATTGTCTCAATTTTATCATAAACAAGTACTAAAGTACTAGTATATGTGGTTGTACGTGGGAGAAGTAGGCTGAGCAGAGGGTAGGAATATTGAGTGTGACTACTGTTACGACTGACAGAAGAGGATTCTAGTCATTGGACTAACACAGACAATTAAATATTCAGCACCTCCGTAGCCTCAACTCATAGCACAGCCTATCCCAACAGAACATATCTCATTTGCAACTTCCAGGCTCTATGGGGACTAAAAGTGCAGACAATCCCCCAACTGGTTCCGTTATACAAACAATGCAAAAGATGGAACCCCTAGTTGTGGTGAAAAGATATCTTGAGCCACAACTATCATCAACACTCAGTACTGAATAGCAATACTGAGGAGGATCTTTTCTAAACTGCACAAATAAGAGAAAGCTCTGATTTAATCTACGTTAATACAATTACGGTAAATAAATGCCAACAATGAATGCCAAAATAATTAAGCCAGTATCAAGCATAAGCGAATGAATGAAGGATCAAACAAACACCTATGAACCACCACTCACCTAGCTCCCCTAACAATCGTTGAGGTATCCTAAGCCGACTTCAACTCAACAGGTTTTTATAATTGTGCCAGTGCTCGTGCTAAGCGGAGAAATAATACTCAGGTAGGCAACACAGCCTACCTGCGGGGCACTGTAACACAATTATAAAACGCCAAAGTCTATTTTGTCCAGTCTATCAGTTGGCCTGGGCGGAAGTAATCATCCCTGTAACTGAAAGATTGTTGAAGTCTCCAACCTCTATTTCGAATCAAGCATCCCCAATAGACTGGAACCCTAGCTAAAGAAATGCACATAAAAGAAATAATGATCGGCTGGGAATTATCACATGCCAATGCAGGAATAAAATAACATGCTAAAGACTACTAATTCTAGCTATTATGCCAGCCAGGAATAATTATCTTACCCCTCCACCAATACCGAAGTATACTGGCGACCTTAACATAGGCAAGGGTACGGCTGAACACAGAAGGGAAGAAATATGTTATATGGACAACCAAACGACACACACCCCTTAAAATCCGTCCGATAATTCAATATGCCCATGAATAAATATATGCCAAGAACGAAATAATTAAATAAACAATAGGTAGCTGTTACTCCCCTGCTAGTTCGAATCGAACTGCCTAAATTACAGCCGGTACCTACCAACACTTGAACTTGAACCAGCCTGATTGTTCTTTTATACAATGTAATCCTTACTTAAATAATGCAATAATGACAAGTAGGACTACAGGGTTAAATAACCAAATGCTTATACAACACATTTTCAAGGCAATTCATATTTTGCATCATAATCCAGCGCATCATTCCAGATTCAGGAGTACCCAACAGAAACACTATTACCTCCTCGAACCCTCCCATGTATTGATGTTGGAGCAACTGAAGATATCTCATACAAAGTTGTGGTTGGAGCCTCCAAGCGGGGAAAGCCTGTGCTGATAGATAGTAGGGGCTATCGCTACAACTAGAAGCCATCCGACAAACGCTGCTCCTCCGTGAGGACTGTATGGACATGTAGTATCAGACAGAAAAGCCATTGCTGCCAAACTAAAGAGTACGAGTCAGACGGTGATTGTACTCCAGGACCCCAGCCACACACCCATTCAGCAGAACCTGGTAATGACCAGGCAGCTTTAATGACTGTAGAAGTAAAGAAACTTGTAGAAGAACAAGTGTGTGTGACTGCAAATGCCATAGTAGAACATATATTACTTGACTACACAAAGCCAGATGCATTACCTGTCAGCCTTCCTCGCAAATCGAACCTAATTAGATATATCAACCGCCATCGCCAGAAAAATAGACTTTCACATCCCAGGACCTTGGACTTTGATCTACAGGAAGATCACATCCCCGAAGATATTTTAATTACCGACATTTGGGAGGACGATGCCCTCCACTTAGTGTTGCTACCATCCATCAAAAGGAGCTACTTAACCAAGCCAAGTTTTTATATGCTGACGCCACGTTTAAACTAGTCAAAGAGCCTTTTGTACAGCTCTTCAGCATACATACCTTCATCCGTCAAGATGATTTTACCAAGCAGGTTCATCTCTTATTTGCAGTTATGTCTCGCCGTAGGTCATCTGATTATATACAGGTTTTAACTGTTGTAAAAGAACTTTTACCCTACAACACATTTCATATGATAATTCTCGATTTTGAGCAAGCAATGTGGTCAGCTGTTCATGTTTTCCCAGATAGAGAAATTAAAGGGCGTTTTTCATTGGACACCGCCTGTTTTTAGAAAAGTAGTTTATTTAGGTTTTAAAGTACCTTACCAAACTTCAGGAATTATACAAGAGTATGTAAGACAATTGCTTGCTCTACCATTTTTACCAGCTGAACACATTGCAGCCATGTTCGAGATTATGACCAGTAATGTCACTCCTGAGCTAAAACCCTTACTAGAAGACTATTGAAGTCCTCCACCCTCTACTTCGAACCAGGCATTATCAAAAGACTCGACCCCTAGCTAAACAGTATACATACAAAAATAAATGATCGGCTGGGAATTATCACACGCCAATGCAGGAATAAAATAAAATGCTAAAGACTACTAATTCTAGCTATTATGCCAGCGAGTAATAATTATCTTACCCCTCCACCAATACCGAAGTATACTGGTTCCCTTAACAAAGCCAAGGGTGCGGCTAAACACAGAAGAGAAGAAACACATTATATGGAAAAACACAGTAAATATGCAGTCACAATATGAGGGACAAACAAACCACACACACCCCTTAGAATCAGTCTGATGTTGCGTTAATATGCCAATGAATAAATATATGCCACGAAAGAAATAATTAAATAAGCAAATTCCAATAAAGAAAACAGCGAGAGATAGATGTTACTCCCGTCATAGTTGGAATCGGACTGACATGCTTACAGCCGGAATTTACTAAGGGCGGCCCCAGATGGAGCTACTTGTTTTTCCCAGCATGGGTGATGGTTCTTTAACGTAACGCCTCACTTAACATGATACTACTATGACAAGTATGAACATATAGGATTAAACAAATAAATACAAAATGCTTATACAACGCATAATATAATATGCGTACTGTAACAATATACCGGAAAAGACCATTAATAATATATGGGTTACATAATTTCGCCACGTTTAGACAATGTGAAAATCAAAGAGACCAGTCAATGAACGAAATAATATGAATTTGAAACAGACGATAATATACGAATAATATCGATCACTGCTTCACGCCGTGTGGTCGATCACTGCTTCACGCCGTATTGAAATTAACGCAAGACGGTATGATATATTCACAATGTGAATATATGACCAATGCAACATAGTAATTTTTGGATATAAATGAACTAAATTAAACTTACGATGGTGGATCATCGTAACACTGCTTGAATCAGAGGGGCCAGAGTAACCCTATAGAGTACACTTTTCTTGGGAGATAATATGAATATTTAAAAATAGTATGTATGGGATGATTAATCGCCAAACAAAAGTATATTAGAACACTTTTGTGAACCATTTACCGTACGCTCTCTTTGGATGCGATTCATAGGTTTGCTCTTCAAGTGCGATCGATCTATCTGTCCGTTTATCTGTATATGTAATTTATCTTTCTGTGTATATATTTATCTAAAAATATCACGATTTTTGGTTGAAAATATGTTTTAATTTATATCAATATGCAATCACTTCTCGATGAAAATGTTCATCAAAATATATTAATATATTCACTTCAAAAAGCATATTATTCAATAAAGTAGATATTTTATGCTATGCTTTGTTTTATTATGGATGAGAATGAGTTATTGTTATGTTGTATGGTTGATCTTGTGTATTATTAGGGGCCGAACAACAAACATGAAGTAATTTGTTTTCACTGTTCTCGTATCAGGAACAAACGATTGTTTCACGTACTAGTAATAATTATGCCTTCATGTGTGCAATAGGTTATTAAATCTGCCCTCTTCAGTTATGACAATATCACATTTGATCGTGTGATTATGTAAGCTTATTAAACAATCACATCGGCTTCACACTCCATAATTAGGAGCCCAGACTATCTCAATTAATCATATTAGTAACCATATATTCTTCCTAAGCTTCATAAAACCGTCCAAATGCCGGTGAAATAAAAAAACAAAGACGTCGCCGGTACTGTAAGGGTTAAAGGCACCTTGTTTGCATACGGTAGACTATTCTATTCAGCTGACGGAAATTTGAATCCCTTAGCAACCAATTTCTCGATAACTAACGGACAAATAAGCAACTATTATGTATCTGCACCATAAGACCACGTTTATATAATTACTCCAAATTTCACTAAACAAATCTTTAAAATAACTGAGAAATCCTCATGGGAGCTTTGCAATTTCAGTTGAAAATAAACAGACTATAGGTCAGCTTGTCTGATTGGTGTGGTAGGTCAATTACTGTGAGGCCACGATAAGTAGTGGTCAAGTGAAGTGAGATGGGATTAGGTGAGGTCAGATGAAATAAGGCAAGATGAAGTGAGGAGATACTGAGGGGGAATGGGCGCATACTATATATTTGCTCATTTATGTAGCTTATAATTATTATATTTGTTGCCTCCGTAGACCTCCATCAAGCTTAAAAAAACACATGCCCAAGACCCTCCCTCATGATAAATTTGTACATTTTTCGGTAGAATAATATCCAGGCCGAAGGCCGGTTACTCTTAAAATGACCTAAATGGCACTAAAGGTCTTAATATTGACAAATAATTGGGGCGTAACGTCTTAATATCGCCAAACTAATGGGTCGAACGTCTTAAAATCTAAAAACAAACAATGGGGCTAAACACGATGGAAAAGGGGATCCAGAAATACCGGTCCATCTTCCTTAAGTGAATTGAGATGGGATTAGGTGAAGTCAGATGAAATACGGCGAGATGAAGCGAGGAGAGATTAAGTGAAGTAAGATGAGTTGAGGTGATTATTTATTATGTTTTTTACACCAACCAACTTCACATCTAAACTCAATTAATGAAATCAACAAATACATGTGGCGCTCCGAGGACTCGAACCCAGGATACTCACATCGAAATTCCGCGCACTATGCTTTAAGCTATCAAGACAGTTGAGATGAGGGTAAAGCAAGGGATGGTCAACATAATAAAATACACATGGAAAATCGCCCAGGGATTTAGTACCAACCCTACGCACCCCATTAGCCCATTGAGTACCAGCGACGTGTTATTTTTATATTTGTAGCTGTACTTAGATGATATTATGAAGCTTAGGAAGGATCTGTTGTAGTTAAAAGGGCTGGTTGATAAATGTTGAAGATTTTTTGTTTTTTGCTATAAGTCCTTCCTAAGCTGAAGAAAATAATCTAATAGTTGCCAGAATATAATAGGGACGTCCCTGGTACTGAATGGGTCAATCATGAAGTACAGTTATAGTAGAGGCTGGGAATGCGATATCCCCGGGATGAAAAATCAGATGTGCTATGAGCTCGCTGCGAGAGGGTTGGTCATCACATAGAAGACCACGTCTCTTTACCAAACTCTCACGGCGAGTGAGATACATATGAGGGGCGTTAGACAACTTCTCGAGAGCCCTTGATTTCGAACTGCAAAAGGTGCCATACGCATGAACCCATCTGCGCATGAGAGTGTGCTGCCCCTTTGAACAGTCTGCTGCACCAAATTACCACCCAAAACGAGAGGCAGTGCGCTCCTCAGTGCCACTAGAAGAGTGGCGAACCATGCCATAGATGACCATACATACTGTAGATTTATAAGCGAAACGCAAGTGCAGAGAGACATGAGAGATGGGGAGACATGGCTAGTTTGTCACCAGGTCAGTTTATGTCGCTTCTCTCTCTCTCTCTCTAAGTCTTTCATGTTCTTTGAGGCAGCCTTCCTCCTCCTCTCTCCCGTTAATTTCTGTTTCCTCAGCCACTTCCCTTTCCGCGGCTTGGTTCATTTACTTTAATTTATGACCCACTCCTTCTTTTATCAAGTTCGCGTAATTATGTGTGAAGAGTGTAATTTGCTGCTTCCTCATTAATTCTCCACCATGGATCATCAAGTGCTACTGATGATTATATGTTAACTTGTAGGCAAGTGTGTTGTCCTCTAATATCTCTTGGGGATTTATTTAGGTATTGTTAATATAAAAAAAAAAATCATCAACATTTATATTAATTAATATTAAAGTTACTGAAAGATATGGATGTGTATACTATAATAAAGATACTCTCAGAAACACATAGATTATATTCATTGAGTTTATATATATATATATACCGGTATATATATATATATATATATATATATATATATATATACAGTATATATACAGTATATATTTATTGTATTTTATTTTTAGATTTTTTTCTATGTGGATGAGGGAGACAAAAGGCAAAACTGCCTGTGATGAGTGCCTTCCTGTGAGTTAAAAAAAGTGACCGGGCCAAAAACAAGGAACGTTCGAGCCGAAATGTCTGGACACACAGCATTTGAAACAATTTAAGTCATTGGATGAGGGAAAGATGGATTCAGGGAGAGAGTTCCAGAGCTCAGCTGTTGAATAGAAGAATGATTGGGAGTAACGTTTCACTTTTGAATTGGAGAGTTGTACAGAGTAGGGGTAGGATTGTGTTGCAAGACGGGTACTACGTACCCTACGTAGAGGAGGTGGTATGCACTGAGAGAGCTCTGAGGAACATTGATTATTGTAGTAGCGATAGAATAGCAAGAGAGATGCAACATTGCAGCGAAGAAGAGAAATTACAGAGAGTCGGTGAGTGATATAAAAGGCTTTCCTTTCTACTTTGTCTAGAAATGCTGTGTGAGAGGATCTTCCCCACACATGTGAGCAATACTCGATACAAAGACGTACAGAGCAAGAAGCTGAGCAAGGGTAAAGAACCTCTTGAGGCGGTTGAGCACACCCAGCTTCTGGGCCGCCGCCTTAGCAAGACTGGTAATATGGCCCTTCCAAGAGAGAGCAGAAGAAAAAGAGACACCAAGAATAATGAGAGAAGATGAAAGGTTGAATTTTGTATTGTTGAAGAATAAGGGAAAGTCCGTTGGGAGTTCACGGCGGGTAGATAGATGAAGAAATTGGGTTTTGGAAGCATTAACCCACTGGGCATCAGCACCGCAGCGTATGCGTCGGCAATGTATGTAACGCTAAACCCCAGACCCGCATAGGGTGCATCGGCACTGTCGACCTTATTTACTATTGTCCTATGGTAGCTACATGATTCCAATTTGTATGAGATATACCTTATGATGTTGCCGAACAGTGGCGGTGCTCGGCAACCCCCAAGTCCAGCCGCGGTGGGGAGTGGGGAGAGGGACGCGCGGGAGGAGGGAGGAAGACAGTTGTACCGTTGACTTTGCGAGTGTCTGACCTACCTCGTCGCCTCACGATGATGGAACAAAGGGAATAGTGTGTATCGCTCCCCCACTGCTCCCCATGACATAGTTGACTCCCCATCAAGTGGGGAAGTGGAGGAGGAGGATGACCCAGACCCCATGGCATTCCTCAAAATTCCGCCAGGCCATCGTAGAGGTCAGAAGAGACGAGCTGAGGATGAGAGGCGTCATGTTGGTTCCGATGCCTGCCTTGACCACCACCTAACACGCTCTCCCCACTAAAGATTCAATGTCAAAACCCATATTTCTAAGTCAAAAGTGCCTAAACAATGTGTGAAACTCATATTCTAACTATAAAACCTACGATAAAGTATAAAATTAATAAACGGAGTGCGTGAGAGAGGCACAATAAAAGTGAAAATGAGTGAGGGGGGAGTCGGGTGTCAGTCAGCTGGCCTTGTGTACGTGCATGCGTCGTGGGCCAAGATGACCATCGGTCGCCATGGTAACCAGTGGCGGCAGGACTTGCCGCTCTCACCCAGCTGTGGTGTGCTGGCGCAGGAGGCTTGAAGAGGCGTCCGGCACCAGATGATGGCTTAGGGCCCCCCCCCACCCCCCTCTTAGGACCCCCAAATGACCGAGGTAGGTGGAGTTTTTTTTTTCCTTCATTTCTCACCTATTTAAGCTGTTTTAAGGGAAACAAAAGTGTAAAATTTCGGCTGGTCCTAGAGTGTACATTTATTATATATTAGCTGGTGCCCTGTGGGTTAAAGGTAACAAGGTTTTCTCTGCCCCAATTGGAGATGGTAGTTTCATCAGAAGATAAGTGTTCTATGGCTTCATTACGTTTGCTTTTGAGGGATTGTTGGCTGGGGCGTTCTGGGAGACTAATTGAATAGTGTAAAGGGGCCCTCACACAGTCAGGAGTGCGAGCTAGTGGGAGTCTAACAGGAGTCGCTAAAAGTCGCTAGGAGTCATCGATTCTCACCGCGAATAGGCCCGCGAGTCCGAAATTTCTCCTACTCCTAGTTACTCTACCTCACACTCCTGACTAAGTGAGGGCCCCTTAACCCCTTAAAGGCAAGCTGTGTGTAATGGACACCCTGCCGCCAGGCGACAACATTAGGCCCCATTCCCACCTAAAATCGTAATTTTACAATAAATATCGTTATTACTTATTCATATGGGCCTACTATATGTTTAATATGAAGATAGTAACATGTAACAACAATAAAACAAGTGGGAATAGTGTTTGGATGGTCAAAATCGCGAATTATAGTCGGCCGGTCCATTCATGAATTGTGGCGCAGAGCGAGGCAGACCCTCCCCTTGCGAGGCCTGAAGCCTGACTGACTCATTCACCCACATTCTACCTTACGCAACACACTCGCTAATTACATGACAACACCCTACAACTGGCTTGGAGATGTTGACACGAAAATATACCAATGAATAAGGGAATAACAGGGAAACTAGGTGATAATTGAAGGGGGGGGGGAAAGGGGGGAAGGAGGGGATTTTGACAGATGTGGAGGAGTGATAGGCTGTATGGAAGGGAATTAGCTCACTTATTCACCATTTCACTTGTTTTAAGTGCTACTGGGGCCTATTAAAACATTTTTTTTAGGCCTTACCTCGCCCTTGCCCACCAAAACCTCTTAAGAGTGTTCTCGCCGTTCCTGGGTTAAGGTCTGCATAGAAATGGATAGGGCTGGAGGTAAAGTTGAGAAGATCATTTATGAAAATTAGAAAGAGAATAGGAGATAGGAAAAGAGAATAGGATATATATATATATAGGGGAGGTGTGGTGGAGTGGTCTTGCCACTGGCCTGGTAATCCAAAGGTCCCGGGTTCAAATCCCGATGTATCAATGGGAAGATATTATTGGGATGGAATTTGTGCTGTACCTGGTATCAGTGCATTACCACAAGCCCACCGAAATGTCAATAAAATACCCTCATTGTTCCCTGATTAAATAGCACTGTATGATTATTCCCATATTCAAAATATGCTATAGGGGTGCAATGCCTGGTGAGTTATCTGCTCAACAGGTGGCGTTGTGTGTGTGTAAGTGTAAGAGCCCGAGTGTAGGGGGTGAGACAGTGAAGCACGGGAACGAGGTGGCTTCAGAGATGGGGTCGTTTCGGGCCATGAGTGAGCACCGTGCCTCATGTGAAGGCAAGATGGCAGGTGCTCGTTGTACTCTACGTGCTTCACATGTCTCACTCCCTAGACTGGAACAAGACCTCACAGGCTTCACTGTTCATTGTAAAGCGGTGAATGTTAAGGCTCTCAGCCTATGCCCGAGAGGAAGTAAGTTGGAATATAGAAAAAAACAAAATATACAGGAGATATATATATATATATATATATATACAGTATATATATATATATACAGTATAATACTATCAGCATAATGTAGGTATGATATGCAAATATTCATATTGAGGTCCCTACAATTTTTGCATCAGGCGACTTTGCCAAACAGATAAACTTATATTATCCATTTCAGGTTAATTCCCTAAGTTGATTATTTTTGTTGACAATGGTCTTTTTAACAGGAAAATTGTATAGTTGTGTTTACTTAGTAAATATCCACACATATGGCTTCATTTCGCGATACCAAAATTGCTTAGTATCAATGGGCTTAAATTATAGAGATTGTGGACTATCATTTGCAAATTACAGAGGAAAAAATAAGTAATATTTATATTATTTTATTGCAAACACTGATATCACTATTATCAATTAATACTGAAAATTATTTACATATATTTTACACAGTGCACTTAATTTTGTCACATATAAAAAGTCAAACTTCAACAGACACACGCTATGTAAACACTCAACCACGATATTAAAAAGAGTATATGAGCGATAGTTACTATACGGAAGTATTCCACTTAAAGATTTTAATGTCGGGTAGATCAAGTTCTCCTATTGCTAGTCCATGAAAATATTGATTGTGCTGCACAGTAGGGTGTCCCTCTGGTCCGATGGGAGGAGCTCGAGCCTTCCGTGGCCAGGTGGAAGAGCTGCCTGGGGCCATGTCTCCACTTAAGCTCACAGCTTCCTCGCCACGTAGCTCATCCAGCTCATTACTGAAACTTCCACCATAGTAGTCGACAACGTGAGCGTGACTGCCATGGTGAAGTTCTGAGCCAGACACAACTGGAACCAGAGGGCGCTGCCATCATAGTCGCAGTTCGTCATAAGGGGGGATCCTCCCTTTGGGTGGTGCAGGAACTTGCACTGGTAACAGAGGCTGCGATTCTGTTGATATCAGCCGGGGATGAGGTGGAGGCCTTGGTAATGTTAGAGGCTTTTGTTGGTCTTGTGTTTGTTTCGGTTGTTGCAGAGTGTTGAGCATTGTAGCTGACCCATTTGGTTTGGCGACCAGCACCACAGGCATAACTTGTTCTGGTATATTTGTTGTACATGGAGGGTCAGCGAATGCCGGAGGACACTCTGTTAAATGTGTAAAATGTGTCAGGGGTGAGGGTGGTGGTGCCATTATTGATGTCACTGTTAATGGAGCTTTAAGTAATTCGACATGAGTGCTTAATCCAATAATAGGGGTAGATGCAGAACTCAGACCTATCATTTGCTGCTCACTGCTGCTCTGACTAGTCTGCTGACTCTGTTGTTCTTGCTTGTTACCCATACGTGACCGATCACGCTGGTAGTATACTCCAGCAAAGATCAATGCATTCAGTATAAGCAGAGATACCCCTATGGTGATTGTTACTGAAAGTGCAGTTGAATATGCTACATTTCCTATTACCTCCGGTTTAGTGGCTTCTGTACGTGCTGTAACATTAGGAGATATTTCATGGCCAAAACCTGACCCCATCCCTGGATGTGTGGTGAGGAACCTAGTTAGAATGGTAGGCGTGGATATTGTGGTGGTGGTCGTGGTGGTGGGCAGAACATAGTGGCCAGCCATGTGCTCAATCGGGCGTACACGACCGGAATAGAGATCCGGGTCATCGAATTTATTATATAAGTGATGTGCGACTGTCAGTTCCTCCAAAAGTTCTTCTGGGTCAGCATCCTCCGCCTCAGGGTCCCGAAGGGTAAGGAATTCTAGACGGCCCACCCGTTGCAGACGAGGTATCAGCCAGGTCCATAGCGCTACCTGTGGGGCACGGTAGTGGTGACGAACTTGTGGGGTCCCACCTGAAAAAAAAAAAAAAATTATTGGACTCTCTATTATTAAATCCAAATACAAACTCATGAGCCATGAGCAGTATAAACTTTTGAACTATAATATTAGTTAATGCATTCATAAGGTTCGAAAAAGACTAGAGTAACTTTGAAAATATATGTTAAGTAGGGGTGTTTTCAATTGTGCAGTCGCTGACAATTCCTTGAATTTGGCTCTGACCCTCTTTTGGCTTTGGGGGAGACACTTGTTACAGGCAGTGCTATCGTTTTGTCTCCTTCATACACATAAACAAACATGAATCTCGTCAGTAATCTAGAACATTTTAATGTACTACAAATCAGTCTTAATAAATAATATAATTAACTTGAATACTATTTATATGCGTGACTATAGAGAAATAATTGATGGCGAACACGTATTACTGATACACTAATTAAGTGTAATTTGATAATATACTTGCCATTTCCAATACATGTTTGTTGTAGCTACTTTGAAGCCTTACGCAACTTGGCAATAAACAAATACTTACATTACCTTATAGTTTTCTATGCAATTGATTTTTGTTTGTCATTGTAACCAAAATAACTTATAAATATACAATTAAACTTGTTATAATGCTCCCGCCGTAATAGATATGGTCGGATCATAAATACATGCGGAAAAATATGAAATCCAAATTATGTTATAAAATGTATTACTTTAAAAACAAGGTAAACTAGATATTTTTAGCCGAAATGCTAGCCCAATCCAATGTTGTTGTTTTCACGAAGGATATAGTCTCTCATAGAAATTAACTAATCTCTATATGTTCTTAATGAACATATATAGATATAGAGATTGATTCATGCATGTAACATTATTATTACAAATCTTTTTATATGGTTTTATTATTTTGCAAATACAGTATACTCCACGTAGATCACACAAATTATCTAGCTCCGATATCCACCAGTTCCAATTTCTGTTTTAATTAATATCACTATTCGCATAGTCTGAATCACCCTTGAGTACTCCAACCAAGTCTAATCTACTTAATCTAAATGTTTTTGGGGCTATAGAGACCCAATCTGATATAATTTATATAAAAGTGAGTTCATAATCTACTGAACAGACATACACAATTTTGCGTAATACAAACTACAGTATATGAGGACTTTTGCGTTGTTAATTGAGTGACTGTACCTTTTTTGTGTTACCATTCATGCACCACATTATGTCAACAGCATCATATTATTTAAGCGAAGAAACATACACCATGTATAGCTAATTACTCAGTCAGTAGACAATCCAGGAATTGGTGAAAGGGTATCGTGTGATCATCAGTTCACAGGAGCAAGACAGAAAGAGAAGGGGTGAAGTAAACAAAACGCAAGGACACATCCTAACTTTGTCGTCTTTTACATATTTGCCCACAAAGCCCACTGGTCTACGACTCCATGCTGTAAAACGTGCACAGCAAATCGGCTTACAAATGACAATGCATGCTATAATCACGCCCAACTATCGTCAATACGCGAAAATACTCACTAATAGCCAGGTATTTTTGGTGCAAGGGGTCGTACTTCTCCCAGGTAAGCCCTCGGAAACGGTTGTCTATGAAGTTGGTCATGACATCTTGGTCTTCCAGCAGGTTTGGGTTGCTGAGGGGGAAACATGCATTATAATAATTATAATATATGGGAATAATTATAATTGATAGATTAGCATATCGTGATAGACTGATATATACTGTAGGTCGGTAGGCTTATATATATATATATACAGTATATTGTCTAAAAGACCTCTTATTCTGTCCTACTTTTTTTTTCCTAGGAACTGACCCTTGCAAAATTCACCTACTCAACTAGACAGAAAAAAGGGCGAAGGAATGCGAAAGTGGATCCCGGACCCTAAGAATTGGTATGTTAAATGTTGTTTCTGTTCGGGCTCTGTCTCGAGTCAGACACCCCCAGGTGTGGGGTATGTGCCTGAGTATGCAGTTACCTGCACAAGTTCCTTTCCCCTCTGAGACTTATTATGTGAAAGAGTAACATCTGAGGTTAGGCATATATTTAGAAATGCAGATTAATCTAACCTGGAAGATAGGACAGACATATATATACTGTATACAGTATATGGAAGGGGGACCGAAGAGTTGGTATAACTACAATGCTGTATAGATGCGTAGTGTTGCATGTACTTCTGACAATAAATAGAACAAATATTGATACACTTAGTAATATAGACGAAGGCACGTATAGAATATCTATATATATATATATATATATATATATATATATATATATATATATATGTATACTGTATATAAATATACTCTCTACGAATATGTCAAAGGAAACAGAGCGTGTGGGGTATGAGCATATCAAAAAAGGGACCTCGCAAAGTGGAGAAAAAACAATTACTAGTATTGGACCTTCGCGCCTAACTTTGAAGGTATAGATTTACTTGGGGTCTCGGGCAAGGATGGACTAGGGCTTCTCATTCTCTTCTTCTGCTTTTATTCCGGGATTCTGGCTGTAGTCTTGTTGGGGCGCCTTCCTTGGGACCACAAACTTAATCTGCGGGGCTGACAGTACACTCGACCAAGGAGGTACTTCACCATCCATATGAATACCCCCCGCTTCCTCGCTGTGTGAGTATACTGGTGAGGTGATAGGAGGATACATCATCGGGTGAGAGATCAGAGGATGCAACTCTTTAGCTAAGCTCGACTGACGCAACAATCCAAAACCATTCGGAGGACGCAATGGTTCTTCAGTCAGAGGATACACTTGTGACTTGTTTGGAGGATGCAGCATGACTGCAGGATGGCTCAACTGACCCAGCATTCTAAAACAATCCATAGGATGCAATGGTTCTTCAGTCAGAGGAAGGACTGTGTCATTGCTCGGCGGAGACACAGCAATTATGCTTATTTGTTTTTGCTTTTTTCTATGTGAGTGAGGGAGATACAAGGCAGAACTGCCTGTATCGAGTGCCTCTCCAAGAGTTGAAAAAGTGACAGGGCCAAAATCAAGGGACGTTTGAGCCAAAATGCATGGACACAGGGAGTTTGAAGCAATTTAAGTCATAGGAAGAGGGAATGACTGATTCTGGGAGAGAGATCCAGAGCTCAGTTGTTGAATAGAAGAACATTTGAGAATAACATTTCACTTTTGGGTTGGAGAGATGCACAGAGTAGGGGTGGGATTGTGTTGCAAGACGGGAGCTAAGTGCTCTACGAATAGGGGGTGGTATACACTGAGAGAGCTCTGAGGAACACTGATTATTGTAATAGCGGTAGAATAGTGAGAGAGATGCAACATTGCAGTGAAGAGAGAGAAACTGCAGATATTTTTGTTTTCTATGTGAGTGAGGGAGACAACAGGCAAAACTGCCTGTAGCGAGTGCCTCCCCCATAGTTGAAGGAGAGACAGGGCCAAAATCAAGGGACGTTCGAGCCCAAATGCCTGGACACATGGAGTTTAAAGTAAAATAAGGAGGGAAAGACTGATTCTGGGAGAGAGTTCCAGAGTTCAGCTGTTGAATAGAAGAAAGACAGAGTAACGTTTCAAACATGGTGAGTGGACATGTGTTAATGAGGCTTTGGTAGGAGAACATTGCAAAGGAGTGGTTAAGCTGCCAGACAACCTCTCCATCCTATCCTGTATCCTTTTCTTGTGCCTCTTGTTGATGGTGGGCTTCCGGGGAAGAGGGGCATGACCTCTGTATCCATTATCCCATATTATTTAGAGGAGTAAATTAAATTTTTAAAACAAAAATTATTGTATATCTTGGGATGAAACACCTTAATGCGGAGTGATATACTGTACATGGACTGAATATTAAGTTTCTTAGTACTAGTATAATGTATATACACAATTAAGAAACAAATCTGGTAATTAAATATAATTAAATGATCACATTCGAAAACACTTTAGAGAAAGGAAAATATTTGCCTGATCGTCAAGTAAATAACTCATAATCACATTGAAAGACAAAACAAGCATGTAACTAACCCAGTTTTGGCAAAGTTGGCTACGAAAGTAAGAGCCGCCTGTGAGACCAATCGTTGAGAGCGGGTCCAGTTGCCAGAGTACACCCCGAGCTCCGTCACTAGTGGTGCCCCCAGCATCAAGGCTAGGGCATCTATGTGTGGTGTGTTGCTGGGGGGATCTTGGGCCTGTAAAGTAATAATGATGATGCGATTTACAAACTGTGTCAGATTACTTTACTTAACCCTTAATTAGCGGCGCGCAACATAAGTCGAGTATAATAAATCTGGACTATCTGGCGGCGCTCGACATAGGTCGTGTGGCAATTTCAGCACGTAATGTTGCTGAGAGAGAGACAAGTGGTGGCAGGAGAGTAGCGAGCGTATGACTGCTCCAGACCACCGCGGCGAACCTACTGACACGAATCCCACCTCCTCCCTCCCTCTCTCACTCGCTATATACGGAATTGTATGGGGAAAGTGCCGAATTACATGCTTTTTGCACTCGCGTTGCACGGTTGTTGCAAGAAAACTAGCCATCATAAAAGGATCGTTATGGTGTCATTGGAAAGCTCTGTTTATGCCCTTTCAGGGATAGATACTTGTTTTACGCTCTGGGTCTTATTTAGGCATGAAAATGATCACGTAAACAGCCCTATTTTGGGTAAAAACACCCCGCTGGGCGGTACATATAAATAAACCGCCTAGGCCGCTCGTAAGGTGTTAAGGGAGCCCACCTCGCTTTGTTTCTCTTTCTCTTCCTCTCTCTTTGGCTTGTATCGATTCGGCCCTATTCAGCCTACTGTTTTAAGACGTTTACCCCCATCCAGGTGTCAATATTTTCCTGGCAAGCGGTAGCGAGCCAGCATATATATATTTTTTTTTGTTTACAGCAAGCTAAATTTGTACATTTTTTGATAGAAAAATTTCTCCGGCGAAGCCGGATTTCTCCATACAATGCTGGCTCGCTATCGCTCGCCAGGAAGAAATCGACACTTAGATGGGGATAAACGTCTTAAAACAGTTGGCTGAATGGGGCCGAATGATTACAAGCCAGGGAAAGAGAGAAAAGGAGAGAAAGATAAAAAAACAAAAACGGCGACCCCCCTTAACCCATTCAGTATCGGTGCCTTCCTTTCAACTGTATTCTGGCTACTGGTTATTATTAGACTATTTTATTGTTTTAACCCTGCTCAGGTAATGTTCCAGAAGTGTAACGAAATTAGCAATTTGGCCCCATATGGGGACCGGCACTTTAACCCTTGGAATCCGGCTAAAAGGTCGCCGATATAATCATCAGAACTCGGCAACCACGCAACGTAGCGATGTCACCTCAATGGCAGTCTACAGACAAGAAAACGTTCTACAATTTGCAAAAAAATGTACTACTCTAGTTGGTCTCAATCAGTAGCTACTGAATTATGAAGTTTGAAAATACCAAACTTCATATGAGGCCCCCCGGATCCCAAGGGTTAAACGGCTCTCACCCGAAAACTGATTGATGGATTTTAAATGTCTTGTTACCAATATAAACTACAATTAATGCTTAATATTATGCTAAGAACAAATACCACTACTGTAAATATTAAGTCATATATATAAAAAAAAAAAAAAAAAAAAAAAAAAAAGGGTCAACAAAAGTGAGGCATATCTCATACATTACATAAGCTGGATTAATTTGGTTGCAGGGCTGTGGAGGGTATGGCTGAGGGTCTTGGGTGACAAGGCAAAACTCTGGGGCTAAAAAAAAGTTCGATAGGAAGGGGAAATTTGTAGTACACATTTGGGATTATGGACACCATATGGTGACCGGACAGGTTGGTACAGGAAAGGGGCGGAGAGAGAGCGGCGGCTCACACCCTCTCCCAGTTGTAGGACGATGCGGACTGACTGCTCGTCTTCAAAACTTCTTGCCATCGGCCTCTGGCCGTGAAATATTCACGAAAAACCTGTTTTACACATATTTTTTGGCCCATATAGGGCCAATATGCCTGAGCAGGGTTAAAAGGGCCTCCAGCAAATATCAGGCTTCGAACTATCTTACTTAATCCTTTCTAATACCATAGATTCTTCTCAAACAACACAATATCATCTATATATAGCTAGAATAAAATTATATAAACGTAACCGGTACAGAACTAGTTAATTAACATTTTATTTCTTGATTCAGTGAGTTCAAAAATATAACACGGGATCAAAGTGATAAAGTATAGTCCTAGTTCCGTCACTAGAGGAGCCACCTATATGACAGCCAGAACGTTTTCGTCTGTACTGTCGGGTTCATCTTGGGCCTGTTAATTGGGGTGACCTGTTTTTGCTCTGTCTTTTTCTATCTTTCTCTGACTTGTATCCATTTGGCCCCATTCAGCCTACTGTTTTAAGACTTTTATCCCCATCCAGGTGTAAATTTGTTACTGGTGAGCGGTAGCGAGCCAGCATATTTGTTAGTTTTGTTTGACAGCAGGCTAAATTTGTACATTTTTCGATAGAAAAATTTCTCCGGCGAAGCCGGATTTCTTCATATAATGCTGGCTCGCTATCGCTCGCTAGGAAGAAATCGACACCTAGATGGGGATAAACGTCTTATAATAGTTTGCTGAATGGGGCCGAATGGATACCAGCCAGAGAAAGAGAGAAAAGGACAGAAATAACAAAAAGCAGGTCACCCCCCTTAACTACTGCTTTACCGGCGACATCTAATTAACTTTATTCTGGGTACTATTAGACAATTTGATTTAGTTTCAAAAGCAGTGATGCCAAAGGGTATTATTCAGCCTGATACCTTCAAAACTTGTAGCCCAATGTATACGCTATATGATCATTCAGTTTTCATTGAATTGATTTCTTAAGTATACGATACGCTAATTGCATATCAGTGCATTTAGGGACACTCTTCCTGTGTACGTGATTTGAGTACCTAAGTATGAGAGGGTTAAACTAAATTATTTTATTTCTTTTTGAAGTCTAACAGACCAAGTATTATCGCTATCTTTCTATCATCCAGGTAGCCGTCCACCTGCTACCCAGCAGACTCGGGTTAGCTGCTCGCTCAGGCTGGTGAACGTTTTTCAGAGACATAGCTGGTGGTTACTATCTCCTTTGAGCAAGGAGATGGGTCAGTAGTTTTTGACTGACATTGTACAAATGCTTGTCAATCACAGCAGGTAGGGAACGGGCACTATATGTATAAGTAATCAGACTAATATTATTATTATTACTATTACTATTATAAATATGATTAGCCTATTAATTGAAACTTGTTTGGCATTCTTATGTTTACTCTCGGGTTTTATCATTTATGTTTGTCGCTCTGGAAATGTTTCAATTAACTGACTGAATTGTTTGTTTAGCCTGAAAATGCATCATATGCCCATTTTCCCTAATCTTACGGTTGTAAATTATTTCGACGGGAGTAAAACAAAAAGCGTGAGAGAGAGAGAGAGAGAGCATCCAATTAAGCTCACATTCAAGTCATGTATCTGCAAAACTCATAACTCTCTCTTACGTAGGTTTGAAAAAGTCTGATCGAGTTCTGGATTTGGTTTACTGAAAAAACACGAAGGCAAGTTTATACGAGAAAAGAGGTCATTAGGTCTCACATTGCAGATCAAGTGCAGTGCATCGATCAACTAGTTGTTGAGGTGCATCATTGAGAATGAATAATTTACCATAATTTCAATAGTATTTTGTATGGTTTCTACATTTTGCTCTTTATTATAAAGAATCATGTTAATATTGTTATGATTGGAATTATTTAACCTGATTATTAGTGTGTAAATATATTAAGAATACTGAGTTCATATGTATCTCCCAAAAATAAGTTTGTATGTGTAAGTATATAATAACATGTTTTCAGGTGGCTGGCTGGTCCTATTAGTGAAGCAGATAGGTGGAAGAACTGTGTGTTTCTTGATAGAAGTGTCAAAATTGGCACAGACAATAATAAACTCAGTATAATCAAAATTAGCTATAGGGGCATCACGGGTTCAGCCTATTTTTGCTTTGGCAGCCCCTTTTCAATTAATCTCCATAAGAGTACTGAAACACAGATATTTACCCCAAGCTGTATACTGTGGTAGAGATGTCAAACTAGTCTCTAATGGCTCGTCTGGGCAAGGGAAACAACTTATATTCAGTGAATGTTATGCTAATGTTGACCGTTTAACCTGTAGTGGTCCCTGTAGTTTATTATCATGCTACAAATTGGTAAGCATTGTTGCCAATTGTCACTAATTTGTTGAACTACAGGAACCAGTACAAGTCATTGCATTATTCTACAGATATTTTCACAGCAATTGTTCCGAGGAACTTGCTTCAATTATGCCTCCTCTCCACATCTTTCCCCGTAGAACTAGGGCAGCTGAGAGCACCCATGAATTTACACTTTCTCCTCCACAATGCAGAACTTCTGCTTATCAGAATTCATTTATCCCCAGAGCTACTACTCTTTGGAATTCACTTCCCTCGAATTGCTTTCCACAAACTTACAATCTACAAATGTTTAAATCCAGTTGTTACAAACATTTTATGAATGGAGGATGCCTTTAGGCACATGGACCTTTTTGTTTTATCTGTGTTTTTCCTTCCTCCGTTCATTGTCTCAAAAAAAAAAAAAAAAAAAAAAAATCAACTTTCTATAAACATTGTCTGAACATTTATTGTTTCCCTTGTCAAGACGAGTCATTTGAGACTAGTTTGACATCTCTACCACAGAATACAGTTTGGGGTAAATATCTGTGTTTCAGTATTCTTATGGAGATTAATTGAAAAGGGGCTACCAAAGCCAATATAGGCTAAACCTGTGATGCCCCTTTAGCTAATTTTGAATATACTGCGTTTATTATTGTCTGTACCAATTTTGACACTTTTATCAAGAAACGCAAAATTCCCACACATTCTTTCACATATCTGCCACACTATATCCAGAGTGAGTTTTGGCAGCCTCTACCCAACCTTAGCTGTTTCTGTCTGTCTCTTTTACTGTCCTACTTTTCCGTCTGGGGACTGGGGGCTAGAAATCCTCCGCCCCTTGTTACAGTCACCTACTAGACGAAACACAGAGAGGGTCGAGGACATGCAAAAGTGGTCCTGGACCCTCTGTCTCGAGTCGGCCATTCCCAGCTATAGGGTATGTGCCTGAGTATATACATATATACATACATACATGTCGGGTATAGTTTAATAATTGACTATTAATGAATGACATAGCAGATTTATTTATATAATTAACTAGATTTGTTTAAAAAAAAATAAAAAAAAATATGAATAGTCTTCTATAAAATAATGAAGCTGAGTTACTGCAATTTTGTTCTCATCCTTGCATGCATGCTTACCTGAGAATCGTCGGAATGTATATTGTCAGGTTGTAAGACATAGAAGAATTGATTTTTGTGACCCATGCGAAGGTTGTTGGCAGCAGTGAGGAGCGGTGCCACGTACAGAGAATCACTGAGGGCATCCAGAGCAGCATCCTTTACTTGCAAGGGGTCTGGATCCGGCTGCTCCCAGTCGGTGTACTCATTAACCGCAGAGATAAACACCTCATTCAAGTGGTAGTCGTAAGAATTTCTAATCATGGTGCGGAAGATGCGGTCACGTCGACGTAGTGAAAGCCCACTTTCAATATCATCATTGGTGAAATAGTTGTACGACTCTTGTGGGACTACTCCAAACATCAAGTCATATTCACGGCTTCCATCATCTGCCCTTTTCCTCATCTCCCGCCGGTAATCATTTTTAATAACAATGCCATCAACGCTGGGGCCAAATGCCGGCAGGAACTCAGGTGCTGTAATATGAACGGCTTGTAATTCATCCAGAGGCTTATCCTTCAAACAGTTTACCATCTCATCCAGTTCCTTATTGGAAGGTGTTAGATCAGAGCGGTAGAGACCAACAGTAGTACAGTTGAGAGCCTGGCCAAACTGAAGGGCATAGTGTGTGGGTGTAGCCACAGTGGCCCAGGGACTGAGTGCTGAACCAGACATCAACACCGCCCGCTGGAACAGACCCGGGACCACGGCTGCCGAGGTCATCAGGAAGTGTATACAGGCAGCCCCTGTACCATGGCCCACCAGGGTCACACTGCCGGGGTCACCACCAAACACTGCTATGTTCTCTTGAACCCAGTGAAGTGCAGCAATTTGATCCATCAGTCCGTGGTTCATGACATGTCCACGCCCGCTGGGGTCTGCATTTGTGTTGAGAAACCCTGTAACAGTTGAGGTTAAATATAAGTTTTCACTAATATTATGTAACCAAAAAGGAATATACACATAATTTACACAGTAATCTAATGTTCATAAACTAACTTACCAAGGATTGAGGTAAAAAAATTACTCTCTCAATTATTGTAATTTAATATGCTTCCTGGTTAGTAGTTAGTTAAAGTAGATGTTAAGGGGAGTCACCGGCTTTTGTTTTATCTTTCTCTCCTTTTGTCGCTTTCTCTGGCTTGTATTCATTCGGCCCCATTCAGCCAACTGTGTGAAGACGTTTATCCCCATCCAGGTCTCGATATCTTCCTGGCGAGCGATAGCAAGCCAGCATTGTATGGAGAAATCCGGCTTCGCTGGAGACATTTTTCTATCGAAAAATGTACAAATTTAGCTTGCTGTCAAAACAAAAATATATATATGCTGGCTCGCTACCGCTTGCCAGGAAAATATTGACACCTGGATGGGGGTAAACATTTTTAAACAGTAGGCTGAATGGGACCGAATGAATACAAGACAAAGAGAGAGGGAGCCTCCTTAACTGGGAATGTATTGCGTGAAATGCATGTTAAGTGTTTTATGTACTGTTGGAATGGCTGTGGATGTGTGTGTAGTCTGTATTTAGCCAATTGGCGACATCGGAAACGAAGGCTTAGGGTGGATCTGTATGGTACCATTCTCACTATAGACGGTACCGTCTCGCCCGAAGGCTTAGGTAGCCATCAGCTTAGGTGAACCATATGATACCCATCTCGCCTTGTACCATTTTTGCCAACCCCAGATGGGACGTCACAACGTCGTTCACTTATTCCAATTACCTATTTACAGCTAGGTGAACTGAGGCTAACACATGAAAGGAGACAAGCCCAATTTGTCTCCGCCCGGCCGGGGATTGAACCCCCGACCCCTCGTGTGTGAGACGAGAGCTCTACCTACTAGGCTACGGGCTGTGGTAGTCTACTAAAGGAGTGAGGTTTCAGATACAGTTTAATCAGTATATTGTACCCCGTTTGGAGTAATTTCAACGTTCATACATGTTAATATCAGTCGGAGTTTAAAGTATTGAGTGATTAATTTAACCCTAGAAAGAGAAACCGGGGACACAGGGACCCCAGAAAAGTGCGCGCGCACATGTTTTCGCTTGTGGTGGAGTGCCTCTGGCAACTAGTCACATGGTTTGGTGAGGGAACGTCAGTATTCAGCCAGCTATGACTGTATGAGGACCTACAGACCTGCAGCTCCAGCCCTCCTAGCCCCCCCAGACCCCTGGGGGCATTTTGACCCCACCTTTCCGCTTCTAAGATACGTTTTTTCAATATGGATTTTTTTGCTTTCGAGCCTGTTACACCTATGTCTATATAACCGATTTATGCCTGATAGTGCTTATATGATGGATAGATAAAATCCCCAACTTGCCATACCAAAACGATAGGCATTTGACCCCATTTAGTATTTTTTATGAATATTTTTCCTAAATTCTAGATTTTCTTGTTTTGAATAGCCCGCAATGGCTAACCCAGAGACCCTATCAAGCACAGAAAATAGAACAAGTGTTTATACAATTACAGAGTGTCAGCACAATAAAACATGTTTCAGCACTTCTTTTGGGTTTTATGTGTGAGTATAGAAAATGGTGTGTTTTTGTGACTAAAAAGTATCTCTCTTTTCTGTCTTCCAGATTGGGTATTTTCTTGGGGTCTAAGATACCCAGGTCCTAGGAGGGAGTTGCCTTCATCTTACAAAGTATCGTCCAAATCAGTCAGTAATTTGTTTTTATTTTAATTTTTTAGTGAACCCAACTTTTTGGCTCAAATGTTTTGAAAAACAGTGTCTCCAACCCAATATATTCAGGAAATCGACACTACAACTGTGATAAACGCTAGTTAGATGATGCGTGTTTACAATTAAGGCCTTATGGGCATCAATAAAGCATTAGAAATATTTTATTTTATTATTTTCCCTATTCGGGTCATCCTGTCCCCCCTTTCCGCTTTTAATCGCAATATTCGAGCATTCCCCTTCTAGGGTGGAGGCAGTTGGATTTTCGAGTCCTCCTCCTCCCTCATGTTTAGCCCTATTAGTTTATGAGATTTCAAGACATTAGCCCCATTAGTTTGGCGATGTTCAAACCTTTTGCCCCATTTCTTTGCCAATATTTAGACCGTTCGTGCCATTTAGGGGTAAATTTTTATCCTGACGAGCGATAGCGAGCCTGTATTTGAAGAGGAATCGGCCTTTGGTTGGGACATTTTTCTACCGAAAAATGTACAAATTTATATCGAAGGGGGGGTGTTGTGTTTTTGTTTTTAAAGTTTGATGGAGATTTAGAGAGCAAACTAAACCCACTCCTTGAATCATTGAGCCGACCAGTAAATTATGCTACACATTACCGTCTGAGCTCCCTTAAGGGGGGTCAGCTGCTTTTTTTTTTTCTCTCTTTTTCTCTCTTTCCCTGGCTTGTATCCATTCGGCCCCATTCAACCAACTGTTTATCCCCATCCAGGTGTCGATTTCTTCCTGGCGAGCAATAGCGAGCTAGCATTGTATGGAGAGATCCGGCTTCGCCGGTGACATTTTTCTATCGAAAAATGTACAAAGTTAGCTTGCTGTCAAGACAAAAAAATATATATATAATGGCTCGCTACCGCTCGCCAGGGAAATATTGACACCTGGATGGGGTAAACATCTTCAAACAGTAGGCTGAATGGGGCCGAATGGATAAATGCCAAAGAGAGAGGGAGAGAAAGGGGACAAGCGAGGTGGGCTCCCTTAAAGTGTTCGTACCTAGTGGACCAAGGCGGTAGTTGAGAGTGATGACGATGACCTCCCCGTGAGCCGCCAACACGGAACCGTCGTATGGGTTGGCGGCACCCCACTCGAAACTCTCGCCAGGGATAAACACCACCACCGGAAGTGCCCCATGACCCACTGAGTCTGTCACTGAGAAAAGAAAAGTATACAATAGTCTATTCATGATAATTACTATGGGTTTCAGAAGCCGTGTGGTATCGTTTTTCGGGAATAACTTATTAACAAACAGTTGGATCAGTATGATATTTTGACACAGCTTTTATCACACCGAGTCCTAATTTTTGTCAATATAGTGCATTACCAAAAGTGTAGAAATAAGCCACTTGTCCCTGTGTCATGAGGTTAAAGTCGCACATTAATGACTAAGAAACGGACAAGGCTACCGTGGCTTACCTATGAGAACCACCAAACCATTATTGCTCCTCCATAAAAACACGGTAGTTATCAGTCACCACCCAACCCTATTAAGTATAAATATACAAAAATACATACTGCTTGTATATTTATACTTGATATTGACAGATAACTTGAATTTAAAGGCGATAATAGGGTTGGGTGGTGGCTGATAACTTCCGTGTTTGATGTAGGAGCAACAATGGTTTGGTGGTTCTCACAGGTAAGCCACAGTAGCCTTGTCATTTTCTTAGTCATTAATGTGCGATTTTAACCTCATGACACAGGGACAAGTGGCTTATTTCTACAATTTTGGTAATGCACTATATTGACAAAAATTAGGGGACGGTGTGAAAAAAGCTGTGTCAAATTACCATACTGATCCAACTGTTTATTAATAAGTTATTCCCGAAAAACGATGCCACACGGCCTCTGAAACCCATAGTAGGGTAATTATTCAGACCAATATCCTCTAGAACTCGTAAAGGGCTAGAGCAAACGGACCGTAAATGTCCACATCTAATCACTTGCTGACTCTTCTCAAGCATTTATTTATACAATTTTTTCCCGCACGGCAAAATAATAAGAGAACACCCTACCTAAACATAATGACTGTTATCAAATAATCTAGTTCTTACACACAAGAATATATATATATTATCAACTGGTTAACTATCATATACTACAATGTAATAAAAAAAATTTTTTTTATGTCATTAATGTTTCTCAGGTTAGAAATGTTTGCAATCACGCAGGTCCATCCATGTATTCCTCCAATCACTCAGTGAATGCTGAACCTCACGTTTAACATTTACGCAACAAATATATCTTTCATATGTCATCATGACGCTATTTGCAAAATGATCCATTAATATATAATTGTTTGATTGAGTCAGCTGCATTGTAATAGGCGCCGGGGTTCTCTAGGTTGCTTTTGAAGAATGGGATGCTAGAATGAATTCAAGAACACATATTTCATGTCTTAGTCAATAGGTTGTGCTACCTTATGAATTATGTCTATTGTCTCTTACCTAAAAAGTGAAGATAAACTAACCTCCGTTTAATAAAAGAAGGTAGTCTAACTTATTAATCGTTTCGCAATAGATTGCAGACCTGTAGGATCCTTAAAAAGGGGGTGCAGTCAGAGTGTGAGGTGAGGTTGAATGGTCAGGTTATGAAGAATGTCAGCTCATTCAAGTATTTGGGCAGTGTCATGAGTAAAGATTGGAGTATGGAGGATGAATTGCAGGAGAGGGTGCTGCTGGAGAAGAGGGTTGTACGAACGCTGAAAGCAGTTACAAGGAATAGGGTGGTAATCATGGAATTAAAGAAATCCTTGCATGATAGTCTTCTGTTTCCGACATTGGCGTACGGGAGTGAAAAATGGACGTTGTTGGAGAGGCACAAATCAAGAGTGAGGGGTGGAAATGAGTTACTTGCGGAATGCATGTGGAGTTACATGGAGGGATAGACAGACGAATGAGGAAGTACGAGAGTGGTGAGAGTGGTACGGTGTGGATGTGAATGTGCTGAAAAGTGTTCGGCCATGTTAAAAGATGATTGGAAGCGAGAGAATGACTAAGAGAGTGTATGGGAGTGAGGTGGAAGGACCAAGAGAGAAGTGGAAGGATGGAGTTGAAAGGTATATGAGTGGAAGTGGTGTTGGTTGGATGAAGGGTCGTCAGCTGACAGGGGACAGAGGTGCATGGGGGGGGATTCAATCGTTCACCACTTCGGGAATCATGGCATCTGGCAATAGATAGATATAGTTAATTATAATGACCCAATTTAACACATACTTTTAGGGAGATTTGACTATGATATATTTATAAGTAAGAATTGTACCAAGCATTGAATAAATTTGTTGATGTCCACTATGGCCTTATGAGTGAGATACTAACCTTGTGCTGGCACGTACAGATTGAGGTAGAGACAGTCCTCGGCCTGGTGGGTGACGTAGTTGGCCAGGTGGCGAAGGTGACGGAGGCGAGAGCTTGGCATAGAGGCCTCGCTTTCCTCCCCCCACAGCTCTGGCAGGTGCTGGGGACAGACGGGGCCATACTGGTCAGCCACTCGCTCACCAGACCAGGGGCTCGGAGTCCTTGTTGGGCTAAAACGGTTGGACCCGGTAGGAGGCGTAGCGTATGGCACTCCCAGGAACACTTCCACTGGCTTCAACTGCTTGTTGTCCAGGGGTCGTATCACGCCTCTGAGCTGACCATACTTGGTTGTAACCACCCGGGGACTGCGGGTCTCACCTACTACAGCATCAACTGTGACCATCAACAGTACTGCCACTACCGCCACACTCCAAACTGACACACCAACACTACCAGGTCCAGGACGCCCGTCAGCCAGGAGGCGGATTCCTGCCCCACGCCTCCTGTTCCCGTGCCCATGCTGCATGGATATGCTGGCAGCGTGGGCCTAGCCCACCTTATGAATGTCATGAAAACACGGTTCTTGTAATAATGTCATATTTTGCCTTGCACCACCACTTATGATGTTACCTCTTTCCTTTGGCAGTCACATCACATCACCACCTGCAGGAGAGTGAAAATATTTGTTAGTTTTACTGACAAATGTAATAAGGTCTTGTTAAGTAAATTACAGTGTAAAAGGAAATGGCAATGTTTTACGAATAACCTAAATATAATGTTCGTAAAAGATGTTTTTTTTTGCTATAATATGGAAAGTAGTTTTGAGTCGAAGATGTTTCTCTCATATTTGCAGTTCCGATTTCGTGAGTTAGTAGACAAAAGGCACTAACAAAGGACCGCAACTATCCTAAAGAAATTTTGACTTACAATGCAAAGCCTACAATATTTTCGATAATTAATTTTAAACAAAATGCAGCTACTACTATATATTTGAGTGTGTGTGTGTGTGTGTGTGCAGGAATGCATGGGTTACATAGAGTTACATATATACACAAATTGCACAGACCTTGCTGTGTTTTCTAGGCAGTCCGGACTTAAGTCTAGCAACATGTGATAAGTGGAAGATAAGAATAGCAAAGCAGAAGGCTCTCTGTCTGTGAATATGTTATGTCAAGTGGATAATAATTTCAAGTCTTTATGCAACTATCTACATTACCGGCATTCACACACACACACACACTCACTGTATATAACTTTGAAACACATATCACAACCATTCTCACCCATCCCCAATAGCATACACCTTCTATATACTATTTACATTTTTGAATATGGGATTTATAGCAGATTAACACCACGGATTTCTCCACAATACCAACCTTTTCTTCCCATTCTTAGGGGATATATACAGTACTGTATAGCGTAAAGGGTAAAGGTATGCTCAACGCAGAAATTGGATATAATGTGCACCTCGTAAATTTGATATAAACTGAAGACCGTAATGCTAAAACCCAAGTATTTGTTTCTGTTTTAGTAACGAGTTGTCTCAGAAAGTGTGTCCGTTATGTGAAACCTTATATAATATATAATCTGTATTGCTATATGTAATTATGCAATGCCCTTTTGCGTTGTAAGTAACTTTCGATACAAACTTTTACTATAGCATAGGTATAAGAAAATATTTCCTTAGTAACATGCATTATTTATCAAGCTTTCGCCAAACCAAAAGTTCAAATTTACTCATTTATATGCAGTGTGTACTGGAAGATAAAGAATGTTTTAAGAAGGAGAAAAAGGAATCATGACTCATCTGCAATAAACTCTCGGTAAAATAACACTTTCTTCATTTAATGGAGCCCACCTCGCTTTTTTTTCTTTCTCTCCCTCTCTCTTTAGCTTGTATCCATTCGGCCCCATTCAGCCTACTATTTGAAGACGTTTAACCCCATCCAGGTGTCAATATTTTCCTGGCGAGGGGTAGCGAGCCATTATATATACTGTATAGTTTTGTTTTGACAGCAAGCTCAATTTGTATATTTTTCGATAGAAAAATTTCTCAGGCGAAACCGGATTTCTCCGTACAATGCTGGCTCGCTATCGCTCGCCATGAAGAAATAGACACCTGGATGGGGATAAACGTTTTAAACCCGTTGGCTGAATGGGGCCGAATGGATACAAACCATGAAAAAGAGAGAAAAGGAGAGAAAGATAAAAAAAAAAAAAAACGGTGACCCACCTTAAAAAGCGCTTCCGTTACCTTGTAGTTCCAATTATGTACTTTTTAGTTTGTGGGCTTATGTAAAAAAAGCAAAATTTTTGGTAGATTCTTGGCACCTATGTTTAAACACACCTAGAAACATCACTGATTAAGAAAAAAATGGGTGCCAGTTTTTCCATTAACATTTAGGGCCTCCATTTTGAATTTCAAAATGGCCGCTTTTTTCAAACCAATCTGTATGATTTTTTGGTATTCAAAATTATTTTAAACACATAATCGAAATGTGTGCAAAGAGTTTGGGTACCAAATGTATTATAGTTGAGACAACTGTTCATCTGAACTCTGTTTGCATGGATATCAACAGGTTTTCGGCGTTATTATCAAGAAATATTGGTATGAATGTGACCCTTATTACTGGTATATGACAAATATTTTCTGCTCACAGTATGTAATGATGCATATCCAATGTGAACCAAATAACTTCCTGCTTTATTTTTTCCAGGTTAACCATGGCGTCCAGTGAAGAACCAGCACGGAAGAAGCGTGCGACTGAATCTTCCATTGACTTTCGACTCTGCTTGTTGTGTCAAGGAGACAAGTTTACTTACATTAAAGGTGATCACCAGCTGGAGCATCTGCGACAACCAGAATTGGAATCATACCAACCATTGGTGGACTGTATAAAAAATAGGGCTCAATACCAAAACCCTGAGTATGTTCGTTTGCATCAAAAACTGAGTGGCATATCTGGAGAAGAACTGAACAACCAACATGCAGTGTGGCACAAATCATGTCATGGTAAAGCAACACACAAACAACACATTGAGAGAGACAAAGCTAGATATGACAAAGCGATTTCATCCCAAGAGTCAAGTGTATTGTGTTACGATCCAGGTTCTCAAAGACACAGGGCTCTTCAACATTGGACTAGATAATGGCAAAAAGCAACAACGGTAACACTAGATCCAACCCCTACCTTAAACACTGGAAAACAAAACACCATTACCGCCCTGAGTCGTGCCTGGACAACGAGGTATCCTATGACTCGGTAACTGGTGCACACACACTAGGCTGACGCTCAATGAAACAGCCTATTCTCAAACAGTAAAAGATTACTCGATTATGTTACACAAAGAAAAGATAGTTAACGTGATTAATTAAAGTTACGGTAGATACTCAAATAACTGGCACTCCTGTATTAAAGAAAGTGCAATGCTAGTCCTGCAACATCAACTGGAAACTTCTGAAATAAGTCTGATGCTGGGAAGATGTTCGTAAAGAATCTTGAGCAATTATAATGCAGAATACGGGTCACAATAAATGCTAGGACATATAGTAATAATAGGCAGGCGAATAATAAAGACTGCGCAAAGGTAGTAATGCTTGACAACTAAAGAAATGCTTCATGACACAACACAACAGCCTACTAGGGTTGTGCAACTCAACAACAACCTGGCTCAAAAGTGCAGTGGATAATAATGTTGCATACATATAATAATGGGGCTTATCTCTAACCAGTGTCTGCTCAGTTAATAAAGTCTAGCTGGGGTATCAAGGCAGGGCAACAATGGGCGAGCATGCGGCTCGTAGCCTAACGTTGTCCGAGGGTGATATAATGAAGATTACGTTATATGACGGGGATGCTCTCTTGATAAATCTAGGTCTCTAGTACCTAGCTCTATCCTGGCGATCCCTCAGAAGTCAACACAAAGAGGCAGCACTATGTTGTGAGGGATAGGCTATGGCCCTCTCACACCACAGCGCTGTGCTCGCAAAGTAAACCAACCCGAAGACAACTTAGGCTCCCACAGTACCTGTCGATGTCGTGCAGAGCTTAGCTAACACTGCACACATCGGAGACAACGACACAGTAACCTTACACCTAGTCTAGCTTTAGATAACCAAGAAGAATCACTCAACACCCTGCAAGGGAGACATATACCGGTCTACAACCTTCCCGAGAGAGGACACAAACGGAAAAGTCCGTCTCTCTAACCCTCAATAAAGCATAATACCTCCTTAACCTAATACATGAAAATATCTGAGAGCTTCGCGTACAATACGACTGGTCGACGGTGAACGTCTATGCTGAAACCAGAAGGGATGTTGAGTTTAATAAAGATTAGAGAATGAGAAAGGAGAAGTCGAGAGAGAGAAATAGTATGCAAAGTAGCGAGTATGGGGGACAGAATTGCAAAGGATGTAGGCGATACGCGTGTCAGGCAAGCTCTGAGCTGGTAAAGAACACGAGGCAGCGACGGGAAGAGACTAGTTGACCACCCGGCCGCCAACGCCGTCAGCGCCCAAGCGAGCCGCGTCATAGCTCACCTCGCTGCCGGGTGTACCCCCTCACCCTCTCTCGCTCGCCTCCCTCACAAGCAACATTTATATTATAGCGAATATAAAATATAAGGCGCGGTCACTGACCAAAACAAAGACCATTTCTAGACTGTCTGTGGCAACACGACACTAATGAAATAAAGCAGATCATTCTAGAACAACTGTAGCCTATCCCCCCATCCTGGCGAGCACTAGCGAGCTGCAATGCTCCACGCAACCATTCTGCTAACGCCGGGAGGCGTCACACCCCCCCCAAGATATGGGACACTCAACCATGAGCCCATATCTGAACAGGCAGAATGTCGCTAAAATCTGCCACTCCTAACCACTCTGCCTCTCATGGAATGCAAGCTCAGTTTCCTCAACAACAAAAAATACAACATTTTTATATAAAAAAATCTTATCACCCTTCCCAAATATAATACATTAATTCATAACATTGTGCTCCCAGAGCAAGCTTTAAGAAGCACAGCCTACTGAGGGAAAATCATCTGCACTCAGTACTCAGCTACAATATTATCTTAAAATTAATTATTAAAAAGAAAGTTTTTATTTAATTTTTCATATTTTATTTTAATGTTGTTTTTGGCGGCTACTATAGATGTAGCCTAATTTTCTTCTAATCAAAGCCAACAACTCCTGCCCTGCGACCCTACGCTGATGCTACACACGCGAGCCAACAAGTACCAGCGCAAAAATACACCGCGAGCCAAGACAGGAGGCTATACCAACATACTGTGGTAGCCTACCCCGGATCCTCCACCCACGACAGACACTGACTGAACAGCAAGGGTTCTCCTACAAACAAAGCTAAAACATTATCAGTGCCCTTAGCATGCCACACATCCAACTTGTGTTCCGGCAGCACAACAACACCTGACACTGATAAACTGCCCAGTTCATCGCAAGACTGGCACTTCTCTTCGCTCTTTCCGGCAACGGGGCCTGCCAATAACCCTTCACTAGTTCTACCTTCGTGATGAGCGAGGCAGCCCCGAAGCGGTCTATGGTGTCAACTCTGGGTAATGGATAGGCGTCTGTCAGGGATAATGCTTCCACACTCTTGCAATCAACATACACACAGACTCTGCCACCAAACTCAGGTTGCAAAGCCAGTGGCAACGACCACTCACGATATCCCTCATCCCTCAGACCCCCTCTCCACACGCCGTCCAGCTCCGCCTTCACAACAGGCTGTCGAGCAGGATTCGCACGGTAGGGAACCAACTCGAGCCTTGCACTGTCTCCAGCCTCCATGTCGGATTCTACCCCGTACATCAGGCCTGGAGAAGCAACAAACCTGCGGACGGACTGTCACAGCTTAGTAAACAACTCCTCTTGTCGCTCAGGAACAAGAGGTTGCAACTTATCTCGCAGAACAATATGCCTAGTGCCCTCCCACATCTCCTTCACCATGTGGAGAGGACCCCTCACCTGATACCCGAAAACAAGCTCATTTGGACTGAAACCGAAACTCTCTCCAGGTACTTCTCTTGCCGCGAACAAAACATACAGCAGACCAAGGTCCCAATCCTTTCCATTCTCTGCGCAGTAACATCGAAGCATGCTTTTCAGCGTGGCGTGCCACCTCTCCAACACCCCTTGACTCTCCGGGTGATACGCAGAAGAGACGACAGTGCTGATGCCATGCTGAATCATAGTTTGTTTGAACAGATTAGATGTAAAACTAGAACCTTGGTCCGATTGCACCTCTTGCGGGTAACCATACCGCGAGCAATACAAGAGCAGGTTCCGGACAACAGTTTTCGCCGTGCCATTTCTCATTGGATATTCTTACAGTTTCTTACAGTAGATCCTCTGGAAAAAGGCAAACTATGCCTGTGTATCCAGCTCAGTACCAGTGCTTGCACTGCTGCGGTCGTTCACGGTGTTGGCGGCGGCGGTAGCAGACGCAACATTTTTACTATTCTGTATTTTTGTTTTATAATCAAACTTCAAATCTTGTCTTCCCCATGCTTTATCAAGATTACTTTCAAACTCCCTTATTGATTCGGAATCGACTACATACTGGGGCAGTGCGTTCCACTCATTTACCACTCTATCACAAAATGAGTTCTTCGCCTTCTCAAGCCTATTTCTTTCTTTGTAAATTTTCTTAGAGTGTCCTCTCGTTCTTGTTCCCTCCCGCATCAAGAAGATACCTTCACACACATCCTCATCGTACTTTCCTGACACTATCTTAAAAGTCTCTATCATATCCCCTCTCTTTCTCCTATATGCCAGTGTCGGAAGTCCCAGTGTCCTCAACCTCTGCTCATAACCCGCGTTCTTCAACGTTGGTACCAGCTTGCTAGCTCTTCTCTGCACTTTCTCCACTGCTTCTATATCCTTTACCATATATGGAGCCCACACCTGGTTTGCATATTCCAGGTGTGGATATGCATCGGGATAACGAGTGGCCACATCCATGATAGTTAATAGAAATTTATTACCGGCACTAGTAGGGGGTAGGGGTCCGACCATATCAATGATGACCTTACTGAAGGGCGGTCCACTGACAGGAATGGGGTGCAACGGGGCTCTCGGAATTGTTTGGTTAGGTTTTCCAACCCTCTGGCACGTATGACACCTTGCTATCCAGGTTACCACCTGCCCCTTCAACCCCGGCCACCAAAACAATTTTTCTAAAGCCGCCACCGTTTTTCTCACCCCTAGATGTCCTGCCAGTGGTATGTCATGCGCCAACCTCAGTAGGCTATCCCTGCACTCCCGTGGCACCACCAACTGGTCCACTACTCCAGACCCCTCTTGCCAACTACGTTTAGGGTCTTGAAAATGCCTATAGAGGATGCCTTCTAAATAAAAAAAATCTCCTGGCTGTGCATCGCCGTCCTTGTCGAGCTCTACAGCTCCATTAGCACACGTTTGGAGCTCAGGGTCCTCTAGTTGCAACCGACGTATATCTGAGGGTGCCAAGCGATCTAACTGCTCCCGGAGCAATGCATGACCTTCCCCGATACTGGGCTGCTCCCTCTGTCTCTCTCGATGTACATAACGTTGCTGTCGTGGAGACCCGTCATGCCCAGCCTCGTCACTCTCGATGACAGGCCCAGGGGCTACTCCAGAATTAAGTAATGGTGCTAATACTGAATCACCCAGGAGAGCCGCCGAGTCAAAACTCTTAAAACCAACTCCAGCTTTAGCCTCCTCCTGTTGATCGTTCCTCCGCTGGTCTGAAGACGGAGGACTAGGCTGTGACACTTTAGCTGCCCGAGCTCGGGTGACAACACACGCCATGGGTTGTGTCTGGCACCGCTCGAACCACTCTTGCTCTTCCCTACTCACGTCGGCCGGCCTCTCGGCAACGACTAAGGGTAGAACCTCAGAAGCGGGCATTGCAAAGTCGTTGCCGAGAAGAAGGTCGATGCCCTCCACTGGCAGTTTCTCCACAATCCCGACATCCAATTCACGTGCCACACCATCCACCTCCAACTCCAACCGCACCAGCGGGTATGGCCGAGTTGCATTAATACGCTGCACCACTACCACCCGAGCCGCGTTTATAGGGTAGCCAGTCAAGTTTTTCATCAGAGTCTGGGGAGCACCTGTATCACGCAAGACCTCTACTCCATGCTTGCGCCCCGCCCACATCACGCAACCCCGCCCTCTATGGTCGCAAAAAACATCCTGAGCAGGGTTCGAGCCTCCCAGGTGCTTCTGCATTGGCTGTGCCTCAGCCTCTGACGAACTGCCCCGGGCAAACTCAGATGACTTCGGAGACACACCAATGTTGCAGGCCAAAGACACAGCTGCTGTAGGTGGTTTGCTAGGACAGACTCTTGCAAAATGCCCCTTTTTATGACAATGATAACACTCCAACTCCCCTTTGGGCTTCCCTTGGTACTGGGAAGGGCCCGGCCCCTTCTTAAACGGGACGGTGCTAGTCTTGTGGTCAGTCTTAGTATCATGGCTCTTGTACTTGTTTGCATAAGGTAAATCACTACCTCGGGGGGGTGGGGCGTCACGCCCCTTGTTACCTGCCTCACTACGCTGGGCAGACCCGCACCCACGAATTAGTGATAGCCGGAGGTCAGCCATCTCAGCTGCCTCCTGTAGAGTTTTTGGTTGCTTTTCTTTCAGGTTTAACGTCAGGTCGCCGCCCGTGCATTTGAAAAACTGCTCTAACAGCACCAACTGTTTAATGTCGTCAAACGTAGTAGCTTTCTCCGACCTCAGCCAATTCCCAAAAGCATCGGACAGCTCCCGGGCATGTTCCAAAAAGGTGCTCTCCCGACCCTTGGTAACACCCCGGAACTTCAACCTGTACGTCTCTGGTTGTAGTTCGTATGCTCTCAGGACAGCCTCCTTGAGTTCCTCATAGATAATACACGACTCTATAGGCAATGCATCATAAGCCTCGAGTCCCTTGCCCACAAGTCTAGAGGAAACAAGGGCTGCCCACTTCTCCCCAGGCCACTGGTGTTCCTGGCACTTCTTCTCGAATCTCATGAAAAATTCGGTGACACCCGACTCATCAAATACAGGGACTAGTTTCAACAGGTGCGACAAAGACTGATCATGCCCACAATTCCCACCACCGAGACGTTGCCCTGTCGTTTCCACCCGAGTCTTCTCAAGATCGATATCTGCACGGTACCTGGTAGACTCAGCCTCCGACTGGGCTTTTATTCTCGCGAGTTCGAGATCAGTCTGTTGTTAAGCCTTAGCGAGTTCGAGATCAGCCTGTCGCTTAGCCATCTCAAACTGCCGCTGCTGGTTAGCCATCTCAAGCTGGAAGAGCATTTCTGTAGTGAAACCTTGAGGAGGTGCAACTATTGGAGGCCCACCCAGCGATCCTAAACCACGCTGCCAGCGGCTATCGGCCTGCGGGAACGTACTAAACTCCGGCATCCTAGAGGTCCCGATGGGAGTAGAGTGGAGGGGGGGCTCGAGCAGAAGTCCCCGAGCACCCTCTCCACCCTGGACCTCACTAGCCGCCCCCAGTACGCAAGCCCTCAAATCGTTCTTCTTGATGCCATGAGCCACCTTAAGCCCCATGAGGGGAGCCAAACACTGTAGACCATACTTGCTAATTCCCTCTAGTCGATCAGCTGTTATAGGCACCTCCAAAAACTTCTTTGCAGCCTCCTCACTAGTTACTAACCCCCCTGGCATCTGCCCATCAGAGCCTGCATCATTCCCTGAACTCTCAGTATGATCTGATTCGTCTCCCATTGTGTCCACCAAAAATTCTCACGTTTATAAACAAAAAGAAGAAGTACCCAAGCTCCTATGTAGCACCATTCACTTGCCAAAAATGTCTGAAGACTCTCAAGTGCTATACTACTTTGCCAAAAAAAATTTAACGTGCCCACTATATTCTTCAATAAAACAAATGACCACAACAATCCTGCAATTATCTCTTAGTTCACAAGATCCTGAGCTAGGTCGCCATTTGTTACGATCCAGGTTCTCAAAGACACAGGGCTCTTCAACATTGGACTAGATAATGGCAAAAAGCAACAACGGTAACACTAGATCCAACCCCTGCCTTAAACACTGGAAAACAAAACACCATTACCGCCCTGAGTCGTGCCTGGACAACGAGGTATCCTATGACTCGGTAACTGGTGCACACACACTAGGCTGACGCTCAATGAAACAGCCTATTCTCAAACAGTAAAAGATTACTCGATTATGTTACACAAAGAAAAGATAGTTAACGTGATTAATTAAAGTTACGGTAGATACTCAAATAACTGGCACTCCTGTATTAAAGAAAGTGCAATGCTAGTCCTGCAACATCAACTGGAAACTTCTGAAATAAGTCTGATGCTGGGAAGATGTTCGTAAAGAATCTTGAACAATTATAATGCAGAATACGGGTCACAATAAATGCTAGGACATATAGTAATAATAGGCAGGCGAATAATAAAGACTGCGCAAAGGTAGTAATGCTTGACAACTAAAGAAATGCTTCATGACACAACACAACAGCCTACTAGGGTTGTGCAACTCAACAACAACCCTGGCTCAAAAGTGCAGTGGATAATAATGTTGCATACATATAATAATGGGGCTTATCTCTAACCAGTGTCTGCTCAGTTAATAAAGTCTAGCTGGGGTATCAAGGCAGGGCAACAATGGGCGAGCATGCGGCTCGTAGCCTAACGTTGTCCGAGGGTGGTATAATGAAGATTACGTTATATGACGGGGATGCTCTCTTGATAAATCTAGGTCTCTAGTACCTAGCTCTATCCTGGCGATCCCTCAGAAGTCAACACAAAGAGGCAGCACTATGTTGTGAGGGATAGGCTATGGCCCTCTCACACCACAGCGCTGTGCTCGCAAAGTAAACCAACCCGAAGACAACTTAGGCTCCCACAGTACCTGTCGATGTCGTGCAGAGCTTAGCTAACACTGCACACATCGGAGACAACGACACAGTAACCTTACCCCTAGTCTAGCTTTAGATAACCAAGAAGAATCACTCAACACCCTGCAAGGGAGACATATACCGGTCTACAACCTTCCCGAGAGAGGACACAAACGGAAAAGTCCGTCTCTCTAACCCTCAATAAAGCATAATACCTCCTTAACCTAATACATGGAAATATCTGAGAGCTTCGCGTACAATACGACTGGTCGACGGTGAACGTCTATGCTGAAACCAGAAGGGATGTTGAGTTTAATAAAGATTAGAGAATGAGAAAGGAGAAGTCGAGAGAGAGAAATAGTATGCAAAGTAGCGAGTATGGGGGACAGAATTGCAAAGGATGTAGGCGATACGCGTGTCAGGCAAGCTCTGAGCTGGTAAAGAACACGAGGCAGCGACGGGAAGGGACTAGTTGACCACCCGGCCGCCAACGCCGTCAGCGCCCAAGCGAGCCGCGTCATAGCTCACCTCGCTGCCGGGTGTACCCCCTCACCCTCTCTCGCTCGCGTCCCACACAAGCAACATTTATATTATAGCGAATGTAAAATATAAGGCGAGGTCACAGACCAAAACAAAGACCATTTCTAGACTGTCTGTGGCAACACGACACTAATGAAATAAAGCAGATAATTCTAGGACAACTGTAGCCTATCCCCCCATCCTGGCGAGCGCTAGCGAGCTGCAATGCTCCACGCAACCATTCTGCTAATGCCGGGAGGCGTCACAATTGTCATACAGCAAAATCGGCAGTCACCCTCCCGCGTTCCAAACATCTAACACCCCAAACGAGGCAACCTCTGCATCTACCAGCTCACTAACAAGATCTTGTTACCCTCCGTTCCAAAGGGAACACTGTTTCTACTGTCAAAACGAGAAGATTTGTGGTGGTAAGACAGAACGCCTTGTTACTTGTCGAAGTTCCAATGTTGGAGTGTCAATCCAAAACATAGTTGATGTTAGCGGGAATGAACAGTGGACAGTAAATCTAGCAAACATCATAACTGATGCAGACTTTCTTTCAAGAGATATTAAATATCACAAAAGTTGCCATACCGCTAACTGGCGCAAGTACATACAAGCCAAAGAAAGAGTCGGCAACAGAGAACCGTCATCTCAGGCAGAAAATACAGTGCAATTTATTTCTGCAGAGATCGAGTTCAGTGCTGAATTGCAGGACTCTCTAGATCAAGGAAGCATCCTTACCTTGAGTGAAGTAGCAACACGATACAACCATATGATGCGCGATCATGGCATTCGAAACCAACAGATTAGACGTGCAGTGCTCCTCACCAAAATAGAAGAACAAATATCGAACTTCACAATTACTGAAGCAAAAGGAAGAAAACCTGCAGTCATTTATTCTAAGGAAACTGTTCGGTCAGCAATAGATACTGTTGTGGAGGAACGTGATGTCTTAGCTATCAGACGAGACATGAAGGCCATCTTTCGTTGCTCAAAACTGATCAGGCAATCTATCTTGCAATCGCGCAGATCTAACCCATGGACATTTAACGGCTCATTGACAGATTGCGAAGAACAGTGTGTACCTGTAGAACTAGTCACTATGATGAGGTGGACAGTACAAGGATCTCAAGCTGCAACAACAGACACACGTGCCAAAGAGCTTAACAACACATGTCGCATTCTTTCACATTCCATAGTGCAAGCATGCAAGACAAAGAGACAAATGTCTCTAACACCAAACTCAACTACAGCTGAATTTCGGTGTATATTTGAGAGCCCTTACTCAGTAAGACTCTCATTGTACATGTATCACAGTTTCTGAAGTCAAAAGGCAATAACGCTACTGAACAATGCAGGCGTAAGAGTTACATATGACAGAGTACAGAAGATATGTAACAGCATTGCTAATTCCGTATGCGAAAACATGAGAAAGTATGGTGTTTATGTTCCACCAGGTCTTCTGAAAAACAAGACCATACGAGCATCGATGGATAACATTGACAAGAAAGTTGACACTCTAGATGGGAAACAGTTTCCATGGCATGGCCATTGGAGTGTATCAGTCATCAGGCGATGGTGAAACGATAGTTAATCAACTTCAGCTCAGTAGCCAACAGCCTGTATCAGAAACTCTAAGCAATGTCCCACAAACAGTTATCCAGTTACTGCCTTGCGCTATCGAAGGCAGTCCGAAACCACAGACAAGTCCACAGTATGCCAGCTACAAGATGGGCGTATATGACAAGCTGTACGATGCTTCACAAGTCAATGACCTCACTTGGATGACTGCTCGTTACTGTAACAGAGGAAACTCGTCAACAAACATCAACTTGCCTGGCGTTGACTCTAAAGCTCCAGATATGTCCGATTCAAGTACATCACAGCCTGATGAATCAGCAGAAACCACCGAAGAACCTGAGGCATTGGTAGCCAATCAAAGCATTGAAAAGCAACAAGTGCATTTGTGGTCAGCCTATAACTCGCTCGTACACACCCCAGATGATCAGGATGCCTTACCAGTAATCGACAAGACGTTCAGTCTGCCTATCATCAATGCTGCTGCTACTGAATGGGCCACATTAGTTACTGCCTTGGATCAGCTGACTAGATTGAAAGCAGTTGTGTCTGGAGCAAACAGAACTCTCGTTGTGACTTCAGATATGGACTTATATAAGAGAGTTGTGAAACTCGAGTATCTACATCCAGAGTTCAAGAACAAGTGGGTGTGCAGCCCAGGAGGATTCCACACAGTGATCTGTGCACTTAGGTGCTTGGGACGGACAATTGAAGGCAGCGGTCTTGACGACGCATGGCAAGAAGCAGATCTGTACAGTAGCGCGACTGTATCACAGATTTGAAATGGCAATCATTACAACAGAGCGATCGAAGCGCACCAGTTAACTCTTCAGGCACTCTCTTCGATCTCTGGTTGGATAAATTCCTTGAAGATCACCCCATTGTACGTGACGCCTTGGTAGCCAGCGTAAAGCAACTGACTGAAGCATGCAGGGATAAGACAGGCATTGCAGAAGCACACCAGGCATTCTTAATTGATATAGACTCCTTGAATCTTGAGAAACAGCTGCAAGAGTTTGATGCTAGTCATAAGACAGACCCAATGTTTCAATGGGCTAGGATGTATATGCGACAGGTGATGACACTGTTACAGTTCCAGAGGGCTATACGGGAAGGTAACTGGCACCTCTACTTGGCATCACTTGAGCATCTTTGCAAGTACTTCTTTGCATATGCCAGGCTAGATTACGCTCAAAACATTCCAGAGTTCATCGCACGCATGGATGCCATAAAAACTTCTGATCCAGAACTATGGCAGAGCTTCACCAATGGTGAGTTTGCAGTGAATACCAGCAACCGTATTCCTTTCACACGAATTAGTGTTGATCAGGCGATGGAACACCTCAACAAATTAACGAAAGGCCAAGGAGGGATCTTTGGAATAACAACATATCCAGCAACGCTCTTGAAGTTTTGTCTCACTGCTCCGAGCTGGCACGACTTGCTGATGAGTCAGAACGACTTGTAGCTACTACTAGCACAACTGCACCACCACAGCATCATCAACTCTCTCAGTCAAAAATTGCTCACCAAGAACGCTCCATTGCACAGCTGAAATCAGTGTTAGCACCCTGCAACTTATTCCAAACGGAGACTGGTAGCGAGAACTCGGACTGTAAAGGCTGCATGTTCAAACTCATGTCAAAGGAGATCATCCCTGACGAAGTTCAACAAAGTATCCTAGCAACAGAGGAGACTGGCATGGAAGCTTACAAAACGTTTGTAGAGAAACGCATCATCGGGAGTCGCAATTTGTGGGACAAGATGACCAAAGTCAAGCAGAAGACATGGATGTCTGCTGCAAAAGACATTAAATTGAACACAGGGTCTGAGGTGTTGATCTTGAAGGCAACCACGTCACTCTTTGCCAGACTGCTGGTTATTGCCCGGTCATCTCGTGAGAGTGTCGATCTGGAACAGGTGATTGGGATGCATGAGTTTGCCTACACCAACAAAGTTCTCATGGCACCGGATGGATCTATTCATCCCACTACGGAAAAGAGCACAGTGATAAAGCTTCTGGAAGATTTGGTGACCAACGACACAGCTCAAACTTCTGCACAGCCTATCGAGTTTGAAGAGGGATCGGAGATGTGTCTTGTAGTTGATGGAATGGGAGTGGTACAGGAGTTGATGGCAGTCAAGAATTTCAAGACTTGCAAAGAGCTTGGAACATGCTTCGTCACACTCATGGACTCAAAGGCTCGAGGATATTGTCAAGTGCGAGTTATATTTGATAACTACACCAAGAAAGCATCAATGAAGGAACAGACTAGAGAGCGGCGGAAAGGCAAGGTGAAGGTAACTAAATCCTACATCGTTCAAGACTCAACGGGCATCAAAGACAAAAAGATGTTTCTCGCCAGCAGCAGCACAAAGGATTCGCTAACACTCTACCTTTCCCATCAGCTCATCCGCTACAGTACCGTCAAGGTTATGACTGCAACACGGCAGGAGGTCATGACGAATTATGAATGTGAAACAATTACCGGTGTCAGCACACAGGAAGAGGCGGACACTCTTATGATTTATCATGCTGTAGAAGTTGCGAGCAACGGATGAATGTCCACATATTATATTCACAAGACACAGATGTGCTGCTTTTGGCTCTACGAAGAACACCACTACTTGGCAAGCATTCTGTGCTAATCATGGGTACAAGCGAAAGACGACGCAAAGTCTTCCTACAGCCTATATATGACAAGCTTGGCCCGGAGAAATCAGCAGCTTTGATCAGCTGGCATTCTCTCACAGGCTGTGATACGACAGGACATATCCAAGGAAAGGGAAAGAAGGGATGCTTTGCAACTTTCCTGAAGGCAAGCCCTGCCATTCTGATAGCACTAGCTGGTCTTGGCGAAGGAGATGAACCGTCCGAAGAAGTTCTACGTGGCTGTGAAGAGTTTCTTTGCTCTCTTTTCTGTCCAGGTGGAGTCCACATTGGGCAAGCAAAGATGCTCAGATGGTTTTTGTTCAAGCAACTCAAAGATGAACAAGGAGTTGACAAACTGCCACCGACTCAGGGAGCATGGATTGAACATATACGCCGTGCCCATGTCCAGGCTAATATCTGGTGCCAGGATATGGTATTGAACCCAACTTATCTTGACCCTCTGACCTTGGGGTGGCGAAACCTAGACAACAAGCTACTGACGGTTCTTTCTCAGGTTGCACCAGCTCCGGTCTCAGTGCTGCAGCTTGTCAGGTGTAACTGTGAGAAATCAAAGTGTTCGCGAAGGTGCTCATGCAGAGGAAACAATGTGGTCTGTACTGAACTTTGCAAATGTGGTGAAGGCGACAGCTGTACGAACATTACACCACCAATGATTGGCGAAGATCTAGAAGATGATTGAAGCAATGACAATTAGGAACGTTTAATCAGTAACATTGACACTCCTGATTCATACATGTAGCATTGCCATACCTTTAAAAAACACTTATCCATCTTCAAGTTATATAACCACCAAAATAATTTTATATTGAATTACATCTTCTATATTATTTTCATAAAATGTTTTGGAGGATTGGTAAAGAGTGTTCCAATCATAAATACGTTGTTATTATTGGAATCCTCATATGCCAAAACATATGGTTAGACACCAAAAACATCTTCCTATGTCCATTGGTTCAACAGTACATTTACATTTAAAAAAGCCTGAAATCTGGTGGCCATATTGGATTTTTGCTAATTTAGAGTATTTCTAGTGCTCTTATTTTGTTTCCAATGAATCATTAACCCCTTTATATGAGTTTAGATAAAATGAAACAAATATTGTATGACATTTGAATGAATAGTTAAGGTTAATTGGCAATTATTTAAAAAAAAAAAATCGGTGATGGCCATTTTGAAATTCAAAATATTAATAGAAAAACTGGCACCTTTTTTTCTAAATCAGTGAAGTTTCTAGATGTGTTTAGACATGAGTGCCAAGAATCTACCCCAAAAAATTACAAATCTAGAAAATATTACATAAGGCTATAGACTATTTAGCCTGAATACTTATTAGAAGACGTCATCGTTCTACATTGGGTAAATGGTATGTTATGTATATTTGTTTTTCTTTTATTATTCAGTTGTTGGTATCGACTAATACACTTCGACAAACAAACTTAACTTTAATTTAGCTCTATAGTGATATAGTCTGCTAAATGGAAATGTACCGTATATAGTATTTGTAAATACTTGGCGTCACTCAACAAGTTAATTCTGGAACTCTCCCCCTCATTCAATCTGTCCTCTATCCTATGACTTTGACTGCTTTAAACTTCGTGTGTCCAGGCATTTTGACTCCAACGTCCCTTGAATTTGGCTCTGTCACTCTTGACTTTGGTGGAGACACTCCTTACCTGCCTTTTGTCTCCTCAAAACATACCAAAAAAATAAATAAATAAATAATAATAATAATAATAAATATATATGGTAGTCAATAGCTTTTCAATGGGTAGACATCTGTCCTAAGCTGGCTAAAATCGTCTAATAGTGGCCAGAATGTAATGAAAAGGCAGTCACCGGTCCTGTACGGGTTAACATTCATATTGATCATCACCACATCATCATCATCATAATCAACATCATACTATAATCACTATAATTATACTATCATTCTGTTATCACTCATTATATTACCATTATCTTATAAAGTTTTTATCCTGACACCAATAAATCATCATTATCAACATTCTATCATCAGTATCAACTATCATCATTTTGTCATCATCATCAATTGCATAGCCATCAACAAAATGACAAATGAATCATATGATGTACTGTAGTTCCTAGTACGTAAACAAATTATCGTGGGTTAATATTAATGCAAATATTTTAGTGTTCTTATACACGATGTTCTGTTCACCTAGTCATTATTAGTACCATAGGACGGTTCCATATCAGTTGAACCAGTGCCACTTCAACCAGTGCTAACTCAACCAGTGGCCACTTCAACCAGTGACCATTTCAACCAGTGACTATTTTAACCAGTAACCTAACCTAACCTAACGTAACCTAACCTAACCTACTGGTTAAAATGGTCACTGGTTGAAGTGGCCACTGGTTGAGTTAGCACTGGTTAAAGTGGCACTGGTTGAAGTGTCACTGGTTCAACTGACCTGTCACCCCATAGGATATTTGTGCCGTTCCAAAAGAGGACGTAAGTTGGGGCAATTTGGATAATATGCAGTAGCCCCTGTGTCCCAGGATGCAATACACACCTATCATAGGCTCGGGCTAAGGCAGACAGGAAAAAGAGTGCCGATAAGCTGAAACATAGACTACAGTAGATCTGGACTGGACTCGAAAATGGAACTTTGCAGTAAGGGACCCAACATTGGAGAACGAACCCCCAAGTATGAACCTTGAAACCGCGAAAATATCACATTTTCGAGGTTCGAACTTGGGGGTTCGTTTGCCGAATTTGGGTCCCTTACTGCAAAGTTCCATTTTCGTGTCCAGTCCAGATCTGCTGTAGTCTATGGCTGAAATTAAATTTAAATTTCGTTGTTCTGATCCCTCTGGCATAAAGACGATTATATAGCGAAATGTTGTATAAATAATATCAAAAACTCAATTTTCCGCCAGCTGAAAGCAAACCGACTATACTGTAAAAAGTGTGTGTTCAAATATAACAATAATGAGGCCCATAAAGTTTATCAATAATTTACGACGTGCTAATTTAAACACGTAAAATATTAAAACAATTATTATCTGTACCCTGTTTTTGTCACATTTTATCATCCAATGTTCAATAGTGTAAGTCCTTGAACTTTACAGTGTATAGTGTAAGTCCTTGAACTTTACTTTTACCTTACCACCTATGGAAGTGGTAAATGCGTAGATAATCCCCCACCCCGGTATACATTCGCTCCCACCTGCACGTACAAAAATAAATAAAAAATAAATAAATAAATAAAACAAAGAAAATAACGCAATCCTTTGAACTCCCTCGCTTTTGAGAGTTTCTAACTAATTGCTTCACTCCTGTTTTTACCATTTCAATATTTAATTTATACTGTATATAAAAGGCATATCTACGTGAAAACACACACACACACACACACACACACACACATATATTGTAGGCACCAATCGAGCAGGGCACCAGTACCCAGGGGAAGCCACATATATACTTGATAAGGTGTGGCTGGAATTCCTGTGCCATTTGCCTGGCTTCATCCACTGTTTCTATTAGTGCCTCACCTACACAGAGCGTAATCCAGCTATCTCTCACAAACAACTCCTACTCCTCTTAATTTCATTACACTTAACAAGCACATCACACTTATTTCAACCACACCTAAATTACCTCTAACGTACAGTTGGTCAAAGTTCCAGCTGACCCAACATTCTGGGGCTCGCAGAATTAGCTGGCAATACTGGTGTAGTGGTGCAGGGACACCACTTGCCATTAATGCGTTATCTGTGGGCCTGTATATGACTGCAAATTAGACTATTGTAATACTCACGTTGTGAATACTAAATGCTCCTTCATTAAGCAGCCACCAATAAATCAGAAATATGTATTCATATAAAATCGAGTAAAGTATGTTGTGGTAGCCAGCAGGTTTTATATGCGTTGCCAATCAGTGGACATAATAATTTTAATATTTAAGCAAATCTACGAACTTTGGGTGAATGTTCGGGATCATACATTGCGATGTATGCATTTTTTTGTAGATAGGCTTACTTTCCCTTGTTTAGTATATGTTCTAACAATGATATAGCCGAAATCAGATCTACTAATCCCAATCTGTGTAAGACACACCTTCTTCCTACACCAGTATTGCCAGATGATTCTGCGAGCCGCAGAGCGAGGGTGGGTCAGCTGGAACTTTGACCAACTGTACCTTGAGTTTGGCTCTCTATCACTCTTTTATCCCGGGGGGGCGGGGGGGGGTGCTTGTTACAGGCAGCTTTGCCTTTGTCTTCTTCATGCACATAGTCAAAAAATAAGAAAACACACACACACACACACACACACACACACACGGCAATCCAACACTACGACTCACAATAACCTAACCTATACATACAATATACTTTTTCGTTTATCTTGTGTCGTCCCAGTTTTGGTTTGTTTATTTTGCAAGTGTTACTTTATAATATAGCTTTCAGTCACCCATAACATTTATTTTACTGACCAAGACAATTACATAATACAAATATAGTTTACTTTTAATAAGTTCATTAACAAACAAATATTAAATAGAGTTTGCAGTAAAAACAAATAGACATTACGCAATTAAATTTAAGTAATGTATTATGATGAGTGATAGAAAATTACTTTCTATAGCACTTGACCCGAAAAAATCCGCCTAATGGGAACTTATAAGCCAATACAAATTAATGTGGTCAGCTGATGGCTACATTGGGATGATTTAACCTTTTCTGTACTGGAGATATCTTTTTTTATTTCAGTCTAGCTATATTTAGACGCTTTTGTGCAGCTTAACCCGTACAATACCAGGGACGTCCTTTTCATCAAATTCTGACAAATATTAGACGGTTTTATCCAGCTTAGGAAGGACCTCAGGCAATACTATGGCTTCAAACTATCTCAACCAACCCTTTTAGCTACCACAGATCCTTCCTAAGCTGCATAATATCGTCTAAACATAGCTAGAATATAATATAACACACGTCGCTGGAACTCAAAGGGTTAAGAGGGATATGGGGTTGATTACGATAGTTCGAAGTTGTTAATTGCTGAATAAAATAGTCTATTAGTAGCCAACATAAGTGAAAAGAATGGAACTGTTACTGAACGGGTAAATATATTTCTTTTAGTCTGCAAAATCATTAACAGTTAACATTCAATCTTTTCAATCATGTAACGCCAAATTTTACTTGTGCTTAGTTACATTTAGACGATTATCTTTACTTTTAATTTTCTTAGATTGAGCATACTTCACATGAACCTTTTACTTAAGATGGCGCCAATGTTTGTTTTTGTTTAGTTACAAAAATGATAGTTTAAAAGGGGTATAAATAATGTGTAAGTATTATGAGAGCGATGTTCCGTTTATTCCTTATATTAAATGGATTTGGTACTATTCACCCGGAGGCCGCGGTTCCTCCTAAAATTACGGTCTCGCTGTCGCTCGCCAGGAAAACATCGCCACCTAAATGGCACGAAAGGTCCTAATATTGATACAAAAATTAGTTGAAAGGCCTTAAAATGGTTAAACTAGTGGGCCGAACGTCTTACAAACTGAAAACTAAGGGTGCTAAATATGAGGGAGAGTGGGGGGGGGGGATAATAAATAACAACCATCCAACCTTAAGTAAATCACTACCAGTACACTGTCTACAATTATAGCCTTAACTCCTAATGTACCGGCGAGTCTTTTTCATTTTATTCTGGTTTTATTTAAACGATTTTGTACAGCTTAAGAAGGATATGTGGTCGTAAAAAGAGTTAATTATGATAGTTCAAAGCCTGTTAATTGTTTGGGGCCCTTCTTAAACTCAAAAATATCGTCTAAAGTAGCCAGAATACAGTTAAAAGGAAGGAATTGTCACTGAACGGTTTAACACTCAACGAGCGGCTAGGTTAGTAACTTCTACTACCTGCCAAGCGGGCATATTTACCCTAAACGAGCTTCATTCCATGCTCTTTTTCATGCATAAAGAAGAGCCAGAGCGTAATACAATTATGTATCCGTGAAAGGGCGTTAATTGAGCTTTCCAATGACACCTGCACCATCCTTCTACGATAACGGGTTGTCTTGCAACGATTCTGCAACACAAAGGAAAAATCCCTAAAATACGGTAATTTCCTTACATATTTCCCTGTCTACGGAGGCAGTGGGTGTGGATGTGTGTGGAGGTGGGGCCAGTGGCGGTACGGGAGCCGTGCCGAACGGTCAGAGCTAACCATATGCTCCTCCCACCGCTCGGACTCTCTCTCAGAGCCAATTATGTGCTCAACATCGCATACGACTTAAGGCGGGCCCCGTTCTTTAGGTATGGGTTCTCTTGACCGCCTTAAGTCGGGCCCCGACAAAGAGGGGTTAAAGAAGGCATGGAAATGCTAATTAAAATATCTATACTAACGTTACCTTATGAAAACATATTAGTAGTGCAAACCCAATCGAATACTTCGATGAAGAGATAAATAACTATCAATACACTCGATGATTTTATATACCATTTTTATACCATTGATGTTTTCCCGGTGTAGTTTCCAATAGACTTGTATTGTTTATTACCAATATTCCCCTGTACCGTAACTCCCGCCCCCTCCCATTCCAATTTAGGTGTTTATAAAATAACGTTCGCTGACTGCCATGAACTATCAAAAGGAAATAAAGTCATATGCCACCATAGTCTATAACTCCTCTCTGCCCGGTGGAAAAAAACAATAATAAAAAATAAATAAATATATGAATATATAACAAATTCTTTGTGTTCAGTTAAAGTTCACAGTTGTCGTGTCGGATTTGGAATGTACAACTTCAGTTATATATCAGGAACAATTTATAGCGAGGCCTTCCCGAGGGTTAAGTGCCCCATTAATTACTCCTTCCATTCGTCTATACATTAGGCTACCAGAGCACAGTTGGAATGCATGTAGGCTACGTACATGCTCAGATTAATATGCAGGACTCGAAACTGCATAGTACATCGTAGGTTTGTGCATAATTCAACTGTCTTGATAGCGTAATGCATACATGCGCGGAATTTCGGTGTGAGTATCCTAGGTTCGAGTCCTTGGAGTACCACATGTACAGTATGTGTTGATATCATTAATTGAGTTCAGAAGTAAAGTTGGTTGGTGAAAAAATATGAAAATATTCTACATGATGCCTATGAATAATTGCCCTGAGAAGAGAATGCTCGCGTGTATAAATGGTGGAGCTTACAACCTTCTATTTATACTGGTGATCCTATACACGCATTTTTATACCTTTGTGTTCCTATAATATATACTGTTTAAGGGAGCTCAGACGGTATTGTGTGGCATAATTTACTGGTTCAGCTCAATGGTTTATGGGAGGCCGGGTTTAGTTTGCTCTCTAAACCTCTATCAAGTTTAAAAAAAACACCCATAAGACACCCCTCGATATAAATTTTTAAATTTTTCGGTAGAAAAATATCCCGGCCGAAGGCCGATTCCTATTCAAATACAGGCTCGCTGTCGCTCGCCAGGAAACAAATCGACACCTAAATGGCACGAAAGGTCTAACTATTGGCAAAAAAATGGGGCAAAAGGTCTGCAAATCGCCAAACTAATGGGGCAATGTTTTGAAATTTCATAACTAATAGGGCTAAACATGAGAGAGGAGGAGGACTCGAAAAAACAACTGCCTCCCCTTAAGCTGGTGAGTTATATCTACCGCATTATTGGGTAGTGGTGTTGTAGTAGCTCTTCAATAATACTGGCACATGTGACACAGAAGGCACGGGGTTCAATGTTCACTGTAGAAATCGGAATCAGCAAATACCGTGAAGTTTGTTTTGACGATTTTCTCGGAGACTATGTGATCAGAGTTTAAGGGGGAGGTGGTTGCATTTTCTGGAACCCCTTCTCCATCAAGACGTTCACCCCACTAGTTTGTCTACTTTAAGACCTTTCATACCCATTTATTTGTCAATAGTTAGACCTTTCGTGCCATTTAGGTGTCAATTTTGTTCCTGGCTAACGATAGCAAGCCTGTAATTTTAGGAGGAAGAAAACAATGTATACATTTATTTTGAAAGGGGGTCTATGAGTGTTTTTTTAAGCTCGCTGGAGGTCTAGCGAGGAAACGTAAAAATAAATTGATATATAAATATACCGGTATAGAAAAAACAAAACAAAAAAACACTACCCCATAATTTATAGAGTAGTGAATATGTATATACGGAGGAGTAATTGTACTCTACCTAAATATAGACGATTGTATTCAGCATTGGAAATCCCTCCACAAATTTCCACAGATCAAAGGGATGAAGTATATTTGAATTAACCCTCTGATTCAAACATTTGTTGTCCTAATTTGGATGAAATCAGCTACAAAAAATTGGCCAACATATCATCACACCCATATATATATATATATATATATATATATATATATATAATTATATACTGTATACCGGTTTGTATATATAAATATTAACCGGACATTTGACCGTTTTACAACATCAAAGTGAATCTTGTAAATTCGTCCCGTTTCTCTTGGCTACGTGATGAGATTTCCAACTAAATCTGCCTTGCACATTGTCTTCACTGTAATTCCACCGGGTAAACAAATGCGGTTTCTCCTGTCCAAGTATGAAATATTACAGTTCAACACGTAGTATTCACGTTGTTCGTCGTGTATATTGAAAAGAAGTTCTTCTCCATGTTCAAGACTTGCTATAGTCTATTTCTGTTTAAATGACGGTAAATTGCAAAGCTCCCATCAAGAATTCTAAGTTATTTTAAAGATTGTTTAGTGAAACATGGTGCTAATTATATAAGCTTGGTCTTCATATGATGCAGAAACATAGTGGTTTCATAGTTTTCCATTCAGTATCGAGAAATTAGCTTTTAAGTTATTCAATTTACCGTCAGATGAAATGAAACAGAGTATAATTATTTCAAACTTATTCGTGTGCAGCGTGTCTGTCTACAATATTTATGCACAGTTTCAGCCAATGTTCGAGCTTTAATATTTGCATGATTATAAAACTCGCACTCAGAACGCAACCTTAGACATATTCCATTAATTAGTTATCGTATTTTGTATTGTGGCTTCTTACTTGAGTAACTAAAATTATTGTCGAATAAACTGAAGACAAAACAATGTACCTCCAGCTAAAGTGTATTAACTGTAAGCAGGCGATAAATCATGACCTCTATCCTCTGTAACTCAAAAAGGGCTGGAGGAAATTGGCTATACATTTCCACATCTATTCCTTGACTGACTCTACCCAAATGGTAGAAATATTAGTTCAATTACTCTAGTCGTTTTTCAGTTACAGAAGTTAGAGGTCATGGTTTCTCGCCTACTTACAGTGAATAGACTATAGGAATGCCACAAGTACAGTAATGCAAAGAAGTTCAATATAACAGTAGCACTATTATATTGCAAGGGTCGATATTATTTCGCTTTACTCATTTTATATATACAGTATATCTCATGTTATATGTCTTACGCCAACAACACAATCTACACTCCTTGAGAGCTCTGTGGGAAAGCCCTACCGTGACCATGGCCTTCCTTAGGAACTCGGGGCTGTTCGGCCAGGCAGCTTAGGGAACAACAACAACAAAAACTAATTTCAGGGTCATTAATTACTATCGAAGGGAATATATATGGCCCTTCGCTATAACAATACTAATTTGCACTCGTTGAAGAAACTAATATAATTGAATTTGACTCATAAACAGGCAGGGAGGTAAATACATAGATTAACAAATATAAAGATAGATCTACAGGCCCTCAGTTAGATAGCTAGATAGATCGACAGGCTGGCAGATAGACAGACAAACAGACACAAGTCGATATATCGATTGATGGATAAAGGGTACATCACACAGTCAGGAGTGCGAGCTAGTGGGAGTTTAACAGGAGTCACTTGGAGTCGCTAGAGTCACTAGGAGTCATCGATTTTCACCGCGAATAGGCCCGCGAGTCCGAATTGTCCCCTACTCCTAGTGACTCTAGCTCGCACTCCTGACTGTGTCATGTACCCTTAAGACAGAAAAATAAAGGAGAGGGTGAAATAAACAGATCTATATATTATATATACAGTGTGTCCCAGGAGGAAGGGACATAACTTTGGAAATTGATAAAACAACGTAGTCTAAGCCTAAAATGTTCTATAAAAAATATTCCAAATCTCAACCGGTATAGATATATTGCATGTTGAAAATGGCATGTTCTTAAATATTCCCCCATAAGGCTGGCTTAGCTGTCCTAGTCCCTACCATACCTCCATTTAACTTCAATTATATTACCATGTTATTAAAAATATATCTTAATTATGTAATTTATAAAATGATTATAGACATAGTAGCTCACTTTAGACCAGTTGGAAACTGTCTGACATGGAGGATTCCATTACAGTGATTCGGAGGAGGACACTACATAAAACCTTCAATATCTGTTTAACTGTTGATATTTGGACTTTTTGTTATAGAACATTTTATGCTTAGAATACCTTGTTCTATCATTTCCCAATATTATGCCCTTTCCTTCTGGGACACCATGTATATACACATACACTAACCGCACAGATCGAATTGTCCAAACGAGGTGTTCAGGAATTATTTTTGTTATGAGATAGCAGAACCCCAAATAAATAATAGTGGAAGAAAGTGAGAGAGAGAGAGAGAGAGAGAGAGAGAGAGAGAGAGAGAGAGAGAGAGAGAGAGAGAGAGAGAGAGAGAGATAAAGAGAGAGAGAGAGAGAGTAGGTGGACAGAGTGCGAGGCTTGAAAAAGACGGATCGGCCAAGTTTACCAAAGGGAAGGCGGACTTTGCACCGGCATTTTCACGTTCCACCGGAAACACATTAAACTGTATGTGGGGATGATTACGCAACATGGCTTTTTCGGACACCATATTGTTCACCTTCTGGTGCTGTTCAGTCGTGGGCCATAATACATGTACACCCATTGGACCCTTTTAAGCTAAGTTCTGAAACATCTGGGATATTTATAATAAGCATCGTATTGACTAATTTGAGTCGATACAAATGTATAATGTGTATAAAGATGGTTCATGGTTTTCGACTGTACATTTCTATGCAATATTTGGGATCTACATTTTCGTATTAAAATGTGTTGTTTTATAAATGAAACAAGGTTTAATTATTAGGTTTGCATACTTTATTTAAAAAACGAAATTATTGTATGTTTTGTATACACATATATGTTTGTGAATATGAAATAAACCAAGACGTCATATTTTATTATTTAGTAGTGTGAAATAAAATGAGCTAATTTTCCTCACGAATGTACCGTACGCACCAGTAAAAACAAACACATATTCATAACAAACAAAAACAAGAACAATATTTACTGCAATGGTGAAAGAAACAAATGGTAAAGATATGTTTGGTTATTATCGTCAGCAAGAAATATACTACAGTTCACAGTAAATTGCGCATATTGGAATATGGTTGTGGAAATCTTCCTATAGATGGCGGGGAGACAAATCCCGTCCACTTTGGGTATCTTTCAGCGGGAGATTAGAATGGAGACTGAGTTTGTTCTCGTTGAAAGAACCGATAAAAGAAACTTGGTTACATCTAGTCCCATCCCCTCACATGCTGATGAACCTATGTATGTATGTGTGTATGTAGATACTCAGGCCCAATCCCCACTTTTCATATTTTTTTGGGGGGGTGGGGACTCATGACAGAGCCCAAATAGGGGCATCACAACAAAACACAATAAACACACAAAAACAAAATACAAATTCACACATATCTAGGTCATCCAGGAGAAGACCCAGAGACCAGGGTACCCAAGGTCCCTCCAGCACTTCCCCGGCCCCCAACCACATGAACCTACCTTAGACAATTCAACTAATTGTTCATATCAACCCTGCATGCAATCACTCCAAAAATCAAGCGACGAGGTCATAGCACGCCTATCTTATGAACTATCCATTATTTCTGATTGGGTAGAGAAAATCTTGTTACTTTCAATGCCTCTAAGATCCAATTTCTCCCTCTATCTACCCGTAACAATCTTCCACAAGACAATCAATTACTATTCAATAATACACAAATCAACCTACGGAGTAGATGGCAAGTTGCTGAAAGCAGTGAAGAGCATGTATGAGGGTACAAAGGCGGCAGTATGTGTGGAGAGTGAGCAAAGCGAGTTCTTTGACCTGAACGTTGGTTTGAAACAGGGGTGTGTGATGTCCCCGTGGTTGTTTACTGTATATATGGATGGATCATGAAAGAAATACTATCAAGAACAGTGGATGTTGGTGAATCGCTGAAAAAGGAGGGAATTGAGTGGAGGCTACCTATACTGCTGTTTGCGGATGATACAGTTCTGATGAGTGATAATGAATGGGAGTTGCAGGGTCTGGTAAATGAGTTTGGAACAGTGTGCGAAAAACGGAATTTGAAGGTAAATGCCGGGAAGAGCAAGGTTATGGTCTTCGAAAGGGGTGAAGTCACAGAGTGTGAGGTGAAGCTGAACGGTCAGGCTATGGAGATCGTCAACTCTTTTAAGTATCTGGGCAGTGTGTTGAGTAAAGATGAGACTATGGATGAAGAAGTGCGGGAGAGGGTACAACAGGGGAAGAGGGTTGTAGGAATGCTGAAAGCAGTAACAAGAAATAGGGATTTCAGTATGGAAGTGAAGAAGTCCTTGCATGACAGTGTGGTAATCCCGACACTGACTTACGGAAGCGAAGCATGGACCTTGGTTGAGAGACTCAGACCAAGAGTGAGAGCAGTGGAAATTAATTACTTAAGAAGTGCGTGCAGAGTTACATGGAGAGATAGACAGACTAATGAGGAAGTAAGGAGGTGTGGTGTGGAGGTAGATGTGCTGGAAAGTGTGAAAAGGAACAACTTGAGATGGACGTTCGGCCATATGGAACGTATGGAAAGCGAGAGAATGACTAAGAGGGTGTACGAGAGTGAGGTGGAGGGACAGAGAGGGAGAGGTAGACCGAAAGAGAGGTGGAAGGATGGAGTTTGGAAGTATATGAACGAAGGCGGTGCTGATTGGGGGGAGGGGCGTCGACTGACTGGGGACAGAGGTGCATGGGGGCGGTTCGTTCGTGGCCACCCCTTCGGGGACCACAGCATCAGGCAATAGATAGATAGATTGAACCTTTCATCTTCTCTCAATATTCATGGTGTATCTTTTTCATTACATTTTTCATGGAAGGATCGTATTACCAATCTTTCTAAAACAGCTTCCCAGAAGTTAGGTGTGCTCAACCGTCTCCGTGATTTCTTCACCCCCACACAGCTTCTTGCTCTGTATAGGGGCACAGTACGCCTATGTATCGAGTATTGTTCGCATGTGTGGGGAGGTTCCACCCAAACCGTACTTCTCGGGAACGTAGAGTCAAAAGAATTTTCCCTCATCAACTCACTTCCTCCTACTAGTTCCCAACAATCTCTTTTTACACACTGCAATGTAGCATCTCCTTCACTCATCTATCGCTATTACTACAATCAGTGTTCTTCAGAGCTCTCTCAGTGCATACCCCCCTGCATATCCTTACGGTGAGTGCCAGGCACCCACCTTTAAACAAATCCCCCCTCTTATTCTGTCCAACTCTCCAACCCAAGAATTAGCACATTTTCTGTCTTTCTTCTACTCAACTAGTGAACTCTAGAACTTTCTCCCTCAATCAATGTTCCCTTCATCCTATGACTTAGACTGCTTTAAACTTAGTGTGCTCAGGCATTGTATATATTGTATACTAGCAGGGGTACCCGTCGCTGCCCGGGTAATCACCATAATCACCATCACTACTACCACCACTACTACTACCATAATCACCATCATCAATCACTACTACCACAATCATCACAATACTACTACTACCATAATCACCGGCCTCGACCTCCCTGTGCCTCATTAAACGGCGACCTCGATTTCGGCCGCTAAATGACCTCCTATTTTAGATCTGACCTCATCCGTACCCCCATTTTAGGGGGCTGCGAACAACTTTCGTTCAATACACCTTTTCGATCGGAGGCCTCCTTCTGCCCCAAACGGCAATTTTGTTCGCAATTTTTTCGCTCCAGTATACTACATAAGTTCTGCCGAAAATTTTATTCTATAAAAGTGTCTCTGATTTCCACTAAACACGCCTAAAACCATCTCCAAAGCCTGGGCTTTCCAACGGTGCCCCACACTCCCACCTGGCACCAAAACTCTGGGAGGAGTTTAGTTACAAAGGTCGGGTAGTCGGGCAACTGACAGACAAACATTGACCTTTATTTATTAAGATGAGTAAGAAAGAAATTTGTGATTACGGAGGTACAATGTTGTGTTGTAAGTTATGTGTGTGTTGTTGTTTCGATGTATGCATTGTGTGCATGCTTCAAAGGAAGCACGATTAAGTAATGTGCAGTACAATTACAATAACTGTTTAGTATTATAATTAGGTAATGCGAAAACCTAAATATATACAGTATGTTCGTATAGTAAATATAATTTCTTCTTTATAAAGGTATCATAGCCGTTTTAGTATTGTTTAATATTAAGCATGGTCAATGCATCACGTTAGGGATATATGTTGCTGCATCGATATAATTGATATATCGAATTGAAAACATTTGACCATCATATTAACAAATATTATATATAAATTCATAAATTACTTATACAATTGTGTCCAAGGTTATTTTAATAGGAACGGGTACCTCAATATTAGTTTACACATTTTACAGCAAATTTAGTTTATATACTGTGTATATACTGTATATATATATATATATATATATATATATATATATATATATATATATAATACAACACTGTCTACTGTACAATATGAAATACGCCTAGTAGGTATATTACTATATAAGACTACATTTTTAATAATGCTGCTCGTTGTGCCTCTTGGAATTAGGTAGTTTACGATGATATAAGAAACAATTACCGCCACACCACCACCCTCCCTGGGAAAATATATAAAAGTGGAAAACGCCTAGTGGTGGTTAATTAAGGTTTTTAAATTTTAAGTCTCGTGTTATTTGGGGGACATAAACATGAAATAAAGAAAATGTTGTAGTGGTCTCCAAGGTAAGATAGATAGATAGATAGATAGATAGATAGATAGATTGAGAGATAAATAGATAGACAGACAGATAGATAGAATGATAGATAGATAGGTAGATAGACAGATAAATACACTCTAATTTAACTGAAATGTGTACTGTGCCTACTATGGGGGAGGCACTCGTTACAGACATTTCTGCCCTTTGTCTCCCTCACTCACATAGAACAAAAAAGAATAAATACAGACGTCGCCGGTACAAAAGGGGTCAATATGAGTTTTTGTTTTCAGAAGCTCCAGTTGTTTTCGGGCATGGTTCTTTCTTGTTAAGGGGGGTCGCCGTTTTTTTTTTTTCTTTCTCTCCTTTCCTCTCTTTCCCTGGCTTGTATACATTCGGCCCCATTCAGTCTACTAGTTTAAGACGTTTACCCCCATCCAGGTGTCATTATTTTCCTGGCGAGCGGGAGCGACCCAGCATATATATATATATTTTTGTTTTTGACAGCAAGCTAAATTTGTACATTTTTCGATAGAAAAATATCTCCGGCGAAGCCGGATTTCTCCATACAATGCTGGCGAGCGATAACCGACACCTGGATGGGGATAAACGTCTTAAAACAGTTGGCTGAATGGGGCCGAATAGATACAAGCCAAAGAAAGAGAGAAAAGGAGAGAAAGATAAAAAAACACAGGTGACCCCCCATAACGTGAGGCAGATGAAAAAGAATACTACGCCTGAGAATGCTTTGTTAAGGGGGGTCACCGGCTTTTTTATCTTTCTCTCCTTCTCTCTCTTTCCCTGGCTTGTATCCGTTCGGCCCCATTCAGCCAACTGTTTTAAGACGTTTATCCCCATCCAGGTGTCGATTACTTCCTGGCGTGCGTAAGCGAGCCACCATTTTATGGAGAAATCCGGCTTCGCCGGAAACATATTTCCATCGAAAAATGTACAAATTTATCTTGCTGTCAAAAATTAAAAATATATATACTGACTCGCTACCGCTCGCCAGGAAAATATTGACACCTGGATGGGGGTAACCGTCTTAAAACAGTAGGCTGAATGGGGCCGAATAGATACAAGCCAAAGAGAGAGGGAGAGAAAGAGAAAACAAGCGAGGTGGGGTCCCTTAATTCTCCCCCAGTCTCCCAGCCGACCCCACCTTTCTCTTAAGGGGGATTTTTTTTTTTTTTTTTTTTTTTTTTTTTTGGTATATATAATCATCTATTAATATAGTTTTGTGTTTCCTCGTTATACCTCCATCAAGCTCCAAAAAACATCCCCTAGACCCCCTTTCAAAATAAATTTGTACCTTTTTCGGTAGAAAATTTCCCTTTAAAATTACACGGTCGCTATCGCTCGCCATGAAAAAAATGACACCTAAATGGCACGAAAGATCTTAATATTGTCAACGAAATGGTGCAAAAGGTCTCAAATTTGCCAAACTAATGGAACGAACGTCTGAAAATGTACTAGTATGCTAAACATGAGGGAGAATGGGGTCCAGAAAAAGTTACTACCACCCCCTTAAAATAGTAAGGAAAATGTGAAGTGGGCAGTAATTCAGGTCTAACTCAACATAATTACTTCCTGTCCCCCGTTCCTCTCCTCGCCCTCCCCTCCCTCCGGACCCTCTCCCCTCTGTCTGGCTATTGTAGTGATACTTTAGCATACAGAAGTGGGTCAAGTTTAAGTCATGACAGTAATTTTGGGAGACTCGAGGACATGACATATAGTAGTGAAGTGCATAGTAACATATACTGTATATTAATGTGTACGGATTTATACCAACTTAAGTCTTAAGGGGACCCGAGACAAATAATAACCCCTTCACCACCAGTACGTAATTTTCATAATTTATGGTTACCATTTGACGATTTTCTTCAGTTTGTCCTTTAACGACTCAAATAGGTAAATACGACCTCAATAAACCCTCTTATTAGCATAGGTTCTACTTAAACTACTTAACATCATCTTATTTTAGCCAGAATCAAAGGTAAAAAGACGTCAGGGTGCTGAAGGGGTTAAGTTTTTTTTAATATAATTTTTAATTTTGTCTATTTGTACCCGTTACTAAACTTTTGGCATATGGTATGTCAATCTATCACTGGATCTGCTTTTATTAGTATATACATAATAACTCACAGTGTTGTGTTTGAGTCATATTTTCGTTATAAACCAGTGACAACAGTGGCTTATGATAACCAATGATAACACCAGCAGTTGTCCAGGCCCTAGTTACTCAAGGGTCTCCGGGTTAGGGCCCTCCTCTGATGTCAACGGGGAAGTAGTCGCTTTTTGTGGACCCGCTTCTCCCTCATGTTTAGCATATTAGTTTTGATATTTTAAGACGTCCGTTCCATTAGTTTGGCGATTTTATGACCTTTTGCCCCATTTCTTTGTCAAAATGTAGACCTTTCGTGCCATTTAGGTGTCTATTTTTAGCTGGCTAGCGAATGCGATCCTGTAATTTTAGAAGGAAACGGCTTTCGACCGGGACATTTCTCTACCGAAATATGTATACATTTATCTTCGAAGGGGGTTTGGGAATGTTTTTTTAAGCTTCATGGAGGTCTAGCGAGGAAACTCTATAATGATATAATAAATAAATACATAGACCAACAAACAAGCTCTACTCCCTTCAATGAGTTTTGTTTGCGTTCTCTGAGTCTGAATTCGTGTTTGTGTTTTTCGTTGTTGGAGGTCAGTCACGTTTTGCAATTTTTCTGTGGATTTGGATGTACGATTTTTGTGTTTATTTGAAGAGCGGGATATGTGTCCATGGTTATCTGTTACCGTTTGTGTGTGTTTGTTTGCTTGCTTTATAGTTGTATTTTGTGTGTTTTGCCTGTGTGTCCTATCTAATTGTGTTTTTTCCATAACCTCTCTATTCAGTTAGAGTTTGTTCTGATAATAGATAGTGTGTTTGTGTGTGTGTGTGTCTGAGAGAGAGAGAGAGAGAGAGAGATAGAGATAGATATATAGATAGATAGATAGATAGATAGATAGATAGAGAGAGAGATGCAAATACTTTATATATTGGGTTCAAGTAAACAATTATCTTTTTTCCCCCCACCTCTCTCTCTCTCTCTCTCTCTCTCTCTCTCTCTCTCTCTCTCTCTCTCTCATTCAATGCCGGACACTCATTCTGTGGTGGTGGGCGGCCGCTATTCACAAGGGATCCTTTTTAACACAGGGTGTATGAGAGCTACATAGAGCTAGATAGATACACAGACCACACAGACCTCAAGGTCTTTACTAGGCAGTCTGGCCTTACAACTATATATATATATATATATATATATATATATATATATATATATATATATATATATTTATTTTTTTTTTTTTTTTTTTTTTTTTTTTTCTATGTGATTGAGGGAGGCAAAAGGCATAACTGCCTATAGCGAGTGCCTCCCCCATAGTTGAAAGAGTGACAGGGCCAAAATCAAGGGACGTTCGAGCCAAAATGCCTGGACACACGGAGTTTGAAGCAATTTAAGTCATAGGAAGAGGGAAAGACTGATTCTGGGAGAGAGTTCCAGAGCTCAGCTGTTGAGTAGAAGAAAGTTTGAGAGTAACGTTTCACTCTTGGGTTGGAGAGTTGCACAGAGTAGGGGTGGGATTGAGTTGCAAGACGGGTACCACGTGCCCTACGTAAAGGAGGTGGTATGCACTGGGATAGCTCTGAGGAACACTGATTATTATAGTAGCGATAGAATAGCGAGAGAGATGCAACATTGCGGCGGAGAGAGAGAGATTGCAGAGAGTTGGTGAGTGATAGGGAGTTAATGATACGAAAGGCCTTCCTTTCAACTTTGTCTAGGAGAGCGGTGTGGAAGGAACCTCCCCACACATGTGAACAATACTCAATACAAGGGCGCACTATGCCCCTGTACAGAGCAAGAAGCTGTGCAGGGGAAAAGAACCCCCTAAGGCGGTTGAGCACACCCAGCTTCTGGGAGGCTGCCTTAGCAAGACTGGTAATATGGTCCTTCCAAATGAGAGCAGAAGAAAAAGAGACACCAAGAATATTGAGAGAAGATGAAGGGTTGATTTTTGTATTGCTGAAGAATAAGGGATAGTCCGCTGGGAGATCCTGACGGGTAGATAGATGGAGAAATTGGGTTTTGGAAGCATTAAAGTTAACAAGGTTTTCTCTGCCCCAATTGGAAATAGTATTTAGATCAGAATTTAAGAGTTCTATGGCTTCATTACGTTTGTCGTTGAGGGATTGCTGGCTGGGGCATTCTGAAAAACTAATGGAGTAGTGTAAGGTTGAGTCGTCTGCGTATGAATGGATGGGAATTAAGGTACAGTTAAGGAGATCATTTATAAAAATTAGAAAGAGAATAGGATAGGACAGAGCCCTGAGGAACACCGGAGTTTATAGGGTGAGGAAGTGAACAATGGCCGTCCACAACCGCAGCTATGGAACGGCCGGAAAGGAAATCAGAGACAAAGGCACAGATGGAGGGATAGAAACCGAAGGAGGGTAGTTTAGAAATTAAAGATTTATGCCAGACTCTATCGAAGGCTTTCGATATGTCTAGTGCAATAGAAAAAGTCTCACCGAAGTCCCGAAAGGAGGATGACCAAGAGTTAGTAAGATATGAAAGAAGATCACCAGTAGAGCGACCCTTAAGGAAGCCATACTGGCGATCTGAGAGCAGATTATGAGAAGAGAAATGCTTAAGAAATTTGGAAGCAAGAATAGTTTCAAAAACTTTAGAAAGACAAGAGATAAGAGCAATTGGACGATAGTTGGAGGGTTGAGAGCGGTCACCCTTCTTTGGGACAGGTTGAATGTGAGCAAACTTCCAGCATGAAGGGAAGACGTTAGAGGATAGACAGAGACGAAAGAGTTTGCCTAGGCAGGGAGTCAGCACGGAAGCACAGTTTTTGAGAACAACAGGAGGAACACCGTCCGGACCGTACGCCTTATTAGTGTTAAGCCCAGAGAGGGTAGAAAGTACATCTTTAGAAGAGATTAGGATATTAGGCATAAGTAAGAGAGAGGAGGGCGGAGAGGGAGGAATAGCACCGGAATCATCCAAGGTGGAGTTTCTAGCAAAAGTTTGAGCGAAGAGTTTAGCTTTGTCAGAGGAAGAAGTGATGGTTGTGCCATCAGAGTGGGAAAGGGGAGGGAAAGACGAGGAAGAGAATTGTTGGAGAGGTTTTTGGCTAGATGCCAGAAAGCTTGGGAAGAGCTAGAGTTGGATAGTTCAGTGCATTTATTATTGATGAAAGAGTGTTTGGCAAGTCGAAGAACAGATTTGGCTTGATTCCGGGCAGAAACATATGAAGAATGAGAGTCTTGAGTTTTAAGGCGTCGGTACCGTTTGAATGCTTCCTCCTTATTGCGGACAGCAGTAGAACAGGCGTGAGTAAACCAAGATTTTTTAGCATTAGTCTGAGAGAAAGAGAATGGAATGTATGCTTCCATGCCCGATAGGATTACCTCGGTAATGCGTTCAGCACTCTCCGAGGGTCCTCGGCCATGGAAGCAGAAATCATTCCATGGGAAATCAAAGAAGTACTGCCGAAGAGCCTCCCAGTCGGCAGCGCCAAAGTGCCACAAGCGCCGCCGGCTAGGAGGATCGGGTGGCTGTACTGGAGAGATAGGACAGGTGACAGAGATAAGTTTATGGTCGGAGGAGCCCAAAGGAGAGAAAAGATCGACAGTATAAGAAGAAGGGTTAGAAGTTAGAAACAGGTCAAGAATGTTGGGCCGATCTCCGATGCGATCCGGGATACGGGTGGGTTGCTGAACTAACTGCTCTAGGTCATTTAGGATAGAAAAGACGTAGGCTTGTTCACCAGGTGGATCAGTAGTGTGAGAGGAGAGCCAATGGCGGTGGTGAACGTTGAAATCTCCTAAGATGGAGATTTCTGAGAAAGGAGAAATGGACAGAATGTGTTCCACTGTAGAGTTTAGATAGTCAAAGAATTTGGGAAAGTTGGTAGAGTTAGGGGAGAGATAGACAGCACAGAAATATTTAGTAAGAGAATGACAGGAAAGTTTGAGCCATAAAGTTGAGAATTCAGAGGAGTCGAAATCGGGAACACGAGAGCAAGTGAGTTTGTTGTGCACATATGCGCAACATCCGCCTTTGGCTTTGAAACTAGGATAGAGAAAGTAGGAGGATACAGAGAAGGGGTTGCTGGATGTTGCTACAGACACCTGAGTTTCGGTGAGGAAGAGAAGATCAGGTTTATAGGAGGAGAGATGGTGCTCAACAGAGTGAAAGTTAGAGGAGAGTCCGCGAATGTTGCAGAAATTAATAGAAAGAGTAACAGGCCGAGGTCCAGGTAATTGTGTGGGGTCGTCAGGGGATGGTCGGTCGGGTGAGGGGGCATTTATCCCCCTGGGGACTCCGAGGCTGGGCTACAATTCATCATTTTTTTTTTTTTAAATTTTGGTGTGGAAGAATGAAGTGTGGTGTGCATGTTTAGTGTAGTGACGTGGATAGGAGGAGGAGGTGTTTGTGAGAGCTAGCTGGAATGCTCTCAGTGTAAATGAGGCACAAAGAAAATCAGTAAGAGAGGCCAAGCAAGTGAAACAGGAGTTCCAGCGACTCTTTATCACATGCCTATAACCTCACCTGGGTCTAGCCCTGATATATATATTATATACATATATATACACCGGTACACATATATACACACATACACACATACATACACATATACACATACATACATACACACATACATACATATATATACATACTGTACAGTGCACACACATACACATACATACATATATATTTTATTTTATTTTTTTATTATTTTATTTTCTTCTTTCATATCACCCCAGCCCTCTGCAGATAGAGGTCAAGCCTTCCCTTGAAAACGTTTATTGTGTCGCTCTCCACCACTCTCGCTGGTAGTTTATTCCACTCTGTTGCCACACTGTAGGTGAAGAAACTCTTTGTGACATCTAGGTTTGCCTTTTTGGTTTTTAATTTCATTCCATTTCCGCTAGTTTGATTAGTATATATTGCTTAATGTGAATAGTGCATTTACATCGACTTTGTCGAAACCTTTTAGTATCTTAAAGCACTCAATAAGCTGACCCCTCAACCTACTCTTTTTTAATGAGAACAGGTTTAATCTTTAAGTCTTTCTACATATGGTTTATTTCTTAATGAGGGTATCATCTTCGTTGCTCTACGCTGTACTAACTCGAGTCTTACAATGTCCTTGATCAGATAAGGTGACCAGAACTGCACATCATATTCAAGGTGGGGCCTCACCATACTTTTGAACAGTGGCACTATTACGTTCTCATGTTTATATGTAAATTTTCGTTTAATAAAGCCCAATGCTATGTTTGCCTTATTTGAGAGAGAGAGAGAGAGAGAGAGAGAGAGAGAGAGAGAGAGAGAGAGAGAGAGAGAGAGAGAGAGAGAGAGAGAGAGAGAGAGAGAGAGAGAGATAACCTTATACAACGTACTACGCATCCGTATCTGAAGATACGAATGCCAAATGACTGAACAAAGTTATGTAAAGGCAATCCTAAAAGTTTCGTACATTATTATAAAGCCACTTACTAGCATTCTTTAAAACTGTTCAGCAATATGTCTTATCATAACCTACCTAGTTTAAAACAAATAACGTACAAAGCTGCAAGCAAGTTATGGCTTGGATTTTCAAAAACAAATAACACGTAAGTGATACAGCGGTTAATCAGGTATACAGTATATAGAGAGATCAATAATTGGTATCACCAATATCTATAGGCTTCCTTTCTTCGCATCGAGTGAAATATACAAACATGTTCCTACACTTACTCAACCAGTTCAACATCTGACAGACATTAATACGGCACAGAGCGAGCCAAACGTAATGACAGCTGGAACATGACTTATTAGCGCCACTGTACATGGGTAAATAGTAGTAATCAAACTAAAAGCCTTCGTCTGTGCAGTGGACACCCAAAAGTCTGTATATTTTTTAGTAGAATATTATGCCCAGAGATTTACATAATTATCAGGAGATGGGAAAGTTTCTATATAATGTACTAATACATTCGTGCCCCTAAAGGTTGCTAATTGTTCTGTTAATCGACCACATAATATCGCCATATGTTGTTGCTATCCAGAACATACAGTAGCGACAATCTACGGGGACGCACTTATCTTTCATTCATCTACATTTGTGCACTCCACAAGTGTACAGTAATTACAATTTTGAGGTAACAGACATTACCTACATTAGGTAGTGTCGTATTTATCTTGCTAACACATTTATGTACTCCAAAGATGATATTACATTTCTAGAGATTTAATCCGAAAAAAGATGCAAACGAAAGGTGGGGCCAAAGGCGAGTGAGAATTTTGAAGAACGAAAGATGTTCTGGAAGGAGGTAAATAAAGTAAGGAAAGGAGGACAAAAGAGGGAAGAGTCAGTGAAAGATGAAAATGGAGAATTACTAGTGGAACCAGTTGAAGTGAGGAAAAGATATGCCGAGTATTTTGAATCTTTGTTAAATACAAGAGATGGAAGAGAAGCAGTGATTGAAGCAGAGGTGGATGGAGATAGGTTACCCAGGCCACCCAGGTGGCAGGGAATGAATGAAAGGATTGAGGAAAATGAGGTGAAAGAAGCAGTGAAACAAATGAGAGCTGGAAAAACAGAAGGTTTGAATGGTATTGCTGTGGAGTGTATAAAGAAGGATGGAGATGTGATAATAGATTGGTTGGTGAGACTTTTCAATGTGTGCTTTGCTGTGTCAATGGTACCAATAGACTGGAAGAGTGCATGTATTGTGCCGTTGTACAAGGGAAGGGAGATCGGCAGGAGTGTTCAAGTTATAGAGGTATTAGTTTATTGTCAGTGGTTGGAAAGCTGTATGGCAGGGTGTTGATAGAGAGGATAATAAAGTGTACGGAAGTTGCAATAGGAGAAGAACAGTGCGGTTTTAGGAGGGGAAGAGGGTGCGTGGATCAGATGTTTGCAGTAAGACAGTTATGCGAGAAGTATTTAGAGAAGCATAAGGATATTTTGGGCTTTTATGGACTTGGAAAAAGCGTATGATCGTGTGGACCGTGAAGCAATGTGGAAGGTGTTAAGGATTTATGAAATAGGAGGAAATTTGTTAGAAGCAGTTAAGAGTTTTTATGAAGGGAGCAGAGCATGTGAGAGTAGGAAATGGTGAGTTGAGTGAATGGTTTGAGGTAAAGGTAGGTTTGCGACAGGGTTGTGTAATGTCACCATGGCTGTTTAATATGTTTATGGATGGTGTGGTGAGGGAGGTGAAAAGGAGAACTATGGGAAGAGGATTGGGTTTAGTAGGAAAGAATGGTAGAGATTGGGAGTTGAATCAGTTGCTGTTCGCTGATGACACAGCATTGGTGGCGGATTCTGATGAGAAACTGCAGCGGGTAGTCAAAGAGTTTGGTGTGGTTTGTGGAAGGAGGAAACTGAAGGTGAACGTCAATAAAAGTAAAGTAATGGTGTGTAATAGGGGAGAGCATAGGGTGAATCTAGATGTGAGGCTGGATGGGGAAATATTGGAACAAGTAGAGTGTTTTAAATATCTAGGGAATGGCAGGAGTGGAGGTATGGAAGTGGAGGTAAAACAGAGAGTGTGTGAAGGAAGGAAGGTTTTCGAAGCAATGGGAAGTATGTGGAAGACGAGAAATCTCGGAGTGAAAGTAAAAAGTGCACTGTATCAAGGAATTGTTGTGCCAACAGTAATGTATGGGGCTGAGACATGGGCTCTGAAGAAAAAGGAGAAAAGAGGGCTGGATGTGATGGAGATGAGCTGCTTGAGGAGTATGTGTGGAGTTACTCGTAGAGACAGATTGAGGAATGAAGAGATACGTAGGAGAGTGGGGCAGCAGGAACATTTGTCAGCCAGAGTGGACAGAAGGGTGCTGAGCTGGTATGGTCATGTTGAACGAATGGGAGATGAAAGGCTTACAAAGAGAATATGTGAGTCAGGTGCAAGGGGAGATAGAAGGGCAGGAAGACCCCCATTGAGATGGAGAGACTGTGTAAGAAAGGCTTTGGATGATAGAGGAATGACTATAGATCAGGCAGGGGAAGTGGTGGTGGACAGGAGTGAATGGAGAATGCTTGTGAATAGTTGAGTGAACACGTGGTCATTTGGAGTAAGGGGTCAGGCGCAAGTTCGACTAGATAATAGTCCATCAGGCGCCTGGCCCGGGGGGACGATTAATATGAAGGGTGTGCCTGGAAGTGTGGTGGGAGGGCTTGTGGCTTTGGCTCCGCTGCATGTCTGCCTGCCGAGATCGGAACCTCTCCGGGTGGTCAGGGGCCGGGGGAGTGCTGGAGTGACCTTGGTAACCCGGGTCTCTGGGTCTTCTCCTGGGTGACCTGGATGTGTGTGAGTTTGTGTTTTTTATCTGTGTTTATTTTTTGTTTTATGTTGTTTTTGTGTTTTCCCTGTTCTTGCTCTGTCTTGAGTCGGCTACCCCCAAAATGGGGATTGGGCCTGAGCATATAGATAGATAGATAGATCATCCACAAAATAATTAAGTCGTTACAGCACTAAAATAATAATTATTAATTAGTCTCTTTTAGAATTCGTAGATATAATTATGCATTCACCTTTCCAAAATGAAGGAAGCTACACCTCTACATGTTCCAGTCAAGTAAAGGAATATAGAATAAAGGAATAAGCAGTTATATGGACAGAAGACATTAACTTATGTAAATCCTCAAACTGTTTAATCTATCGACGAAATCATTCCATAAAGAATTAACCAGTTATTCGATTTCGTTTGGGATAACTTTGAAATCTTAAGGGGAGATTTCCACTTGAAGGACTTTTTTCTTGACTCCTTTCTCCCTCATGTTTAGCCTCATTGCTTTTGAGATTTTAAGACGTTCGCCCCATTATTTTGGCGATTTTAAGAACTTTCGCCCAATTTTTGTCAATTTTAAGAACTTTCGTGCCATGTAGGTGTCGATTTTTTCCAGGCGAGCGATAGCGAGCCTGTAATTTAAGAGGAACCGGCCTTTGGCCGGGACAATTTTCTACCGAAAAAAGGTAAAGATTTATCTTGAAAGGAGGTCAAGGGGGTGTGATTTTAAACTTGATGGATGTCTAGGGAACAAACTAAAACCCTCCCCTTAAAGCAATGGCGTATGTCTGGGAAAGATTAAAAATGCACACGTGGTAACAATATTAGGAAAGTATTTGTTTTTCCTGGATCCCCTTATCCGTCATGTTTATCCCCACTCGTTATGATATCTTAAGACGTTTGCCCCATTAGTATAGCGATTTTAAAACTGTTCACCCTAATTAGGTGTCTATTTGTTTCCAGGCGAGCGATAGCAAGCCTGTAATTTAATAGGAATCGTCTTTGGTCGGAATATTTGTCTACCAACATATACACAAATTCATCTCGAAGGGGAGTCTTCGGTGTGTCTTTTTTAAGTGTGATACAAGTTTAGGGAGCAAACTACACCAAATGTATACAGTATACAACGGTAATACTGTAATAATAACAAAACACAGATACATGAATATAATAACGCCCCCTTAACCCTTTGAGTACCAGGGTCGTGTGCTATAATGTATTCTACCGATATATATACAACAGTATGCAGCCAAACAAGGATTTGTGGTAGTTAAAAGGGTTGATTGAGATAGTTTGAGCCCTTATTATTACTAAGACGACCTTCCTAAGCTGAATAATATCGTGTAAGCATTGCCAGAATATAATTACAAGGATATCACCTGGTAAATGCTCACGACTGTACCATTGGGCTTCTATTTGGTGCACTTTAATTTCTTATATCTCGCCCCGGTGCAAATAAATGAACCTGGTAATATTTCAGGACCGACCTCATAAAACCTGGGGGGGCTTTGCACGTCTCTCCCTTTGCTCTCTCTCTCTCTCTCTCTCTCTCTCTCTCTCTCTCTCTCTCTCTCTCATTATATTTGACTTGTCTACCTCATTATTCCTCTTTTGTACTCCTACTTACTCTTCCCCGTTTCCTCTATCTGATATTTTTATATTTAATGTTTTTGTTTAGCTTATTATTATTATTATTATTATTATTATTATTATTATTTAAATAGTGAATGATCTTTATACATGTTTTTTTTCTCATGTGTTTCAAATCATATTACAAATTTCACTAATTTTCCTTGTATCAATTTAACATTAGCACACACACGCACACAGACACACACACACGCACTCACTCTCATTCTCTCTCTCCAGATTCGTTAGTCCCAAAGTTAGTGAAAATAGCTCTCCCACGTATTGTGTTATAATTAAATGTCATAACAGGTGAACAAATAACGGGCGAAATGGATGAATATAATATTTTGCCGTTAGGAATTTGTTTTTCGAAATTTATTGCACATACTGTATATACTTGGCATATATGTCATGCTCTGTCAAAAATTGTAGGAGTTTAGATGTCTGCGTGTATAATAATCTTACTCTATTAACCCTTTCACGCATTTATGACGCAGAGGTTGCCAGATTAGCAATAAGAAATAGAGTTCTCTCACTCTTATAATTACCTCTCCAAAATTAGTTTTCTGCCCACAGCTAACTCAAAGACAACTGCAGAGGTTGAAGTAACTTTAAACTAAAGGTTTCTAAATACCCCTGATGGTAACAAAGGCTTTAAAGTATCCCCAATAGGCTCAAAATCGCGTCATATGTCGGAGAGGATTAATATTCAAGAGTACAAATAAGGTGTGAAAAGGGTATGTAAAATCATTAGGTATATTGATAGTATTTTAACATTTAATCTTTATGATCCCTTTCATTACCGGTGCCTTCCTTTAAACTTTCTTCTGGCTACTATTAAACGCTTTTGTTCAGGTCAAATAGGTCCTAGAGCAATCAACAGGCTTGGAATGATCTCACTTAACCCTTGTTGCTACCACAGATCCCTACGTAAACCGCACAGAATCGTCTAAATATGACCATAATAGAAATAAACGTCGCCGGTACAGAAGGGGTTATTAAGGGGAGATTTCCACTTGAGGGATTTTTTTCTTGACTCCTTTCTCCCACATGTTTAGCCCCATTTATTTTCTAATTTTAAGACGTTCGCCCCATTATTTTGACGATTTTAAGAACTTTCGACCCATTTCTGTCAATTTTAAGACCTTTCGTGCCATTTAGGTGTCGATTTTATCCTGGCGAGCGAAAGCGAGCCCGGCTTTCAGCCGGGAAAATTTTCTACCGAAAAATGTACAAATTTATCTTGAAAGGGGCTCAAGGGGGTGTAATCTTAAGCTTGATGGATATCTAGAGACCAAACTAAAAACCTCCCATTAAATCCATTTATATTTACTGTTTCAGGATACAATGACGCATGTCTTTTATATTCTACGGCTATGACTCGTCAATATTATTAATATTACGAAGGGTATCGAGATCGTCTTTACCCTTTTGATTCCCACAGCTGTTATTAACCCGTACTATACCGGTGACGATATTTTCATTACATTCTGGAAACTATTAGCCGACTTTACTCAGCTACCCATTAAGAGAATACAGACTATCTCAATTACTCCTTTTAGCTACCATATATCGTTCCTAAGCTTCGTAAAATCGTTTAAATGTAGCTAGAATACAATGAACAAATAAACGTCGCTGGTATAGAAGGGGTTAAGTGCATTTGACATACCCTTTTCTTACCCATGTTTGCTTACAGAGTAAACTATATAAAACATAATTTGAAAAGAAGCAATTCATTATAATAGTTTCATATATATAACTTTTACATAACAAACAAAACATAGGATAAGTGGGAATTGGGCCTGAGTATATAGATAGATAGATCAATAGATAGACATACCAGTAAATTTGAAGAAGTTCTTAGCGGTAATTTGTATCTACTGGTATTCTGTCATCGACCATATATTTGATGGTAAATGCACCTCTCGCCCATGGTATCCTATTAAATACAGTCATATACCACTCAGTTTCATCCCAGCTACTTATATATACTTTGTTTTGTTTTTTAGCTAAAGAAAAATTAACCCTTACGAATAAGTTAGCTAGTCTAAAACTGACAGATGCATTCTAAAACGTATGGAAAGGCCGTTACAAAACCTCATCGAACAAAATGGAACTACAGTATATGTTAACCCTTTCAAGCTCCAATACGCATTTCTGTTCTGTTTTTGGCTAATATTAGACGATTTTATTCAGATTAGTAACGGTATATGGAAGTCAAAGGGTTAATTGAGGTAGTATTTACCCTTTTAATACGCACAGATACTTCCTAAGCTGCATAACATCGTCTAATGTTAGCCAAAATAAACTGCTAACACGCGTCAGAGCTTCAAAGGGTTAATTACTGATGAATAAAACTAATCATCACCAGTGTGTCAAACCGGAGCAATTTTGTTTGAAGACTTGAATTAATACGAGAAGAAATACAAGACAATTAACATGAAAGCGCATTGTTTTGGTGATTTCAGCACTTCCAAAGACAACACTAAACAATAAACCACAACCTTATCTTTACATATTCAATACAAAAGACAATTAAATAATGGATTCGGCTTTCCTTTGACAAACTAATCATCACCGTGTTTCTAAAAACTAACCATATATTTCCTTGTATTGCAATCAGTAGGCTGAAGAGTGTCAGTGTTGTAGGGTTTGAATATATGTGTGTTAGTGCAATATTCCTTTGCCTTGATTGGAGTATTAACAGGTGTAGCTTCCTTCAGTTTGGAAAGATGAATGCACAATGAAATCTACGAATTCTAAAAGGGACTAGTAAATAATTATTATTTTAGTACCGTAACGCACTTATTTTTTCGCCTGGATGATGTGTGGTTTAAATTTCTTGAAATTAAACATTATCTTCAAATCATATTGACTCTTTTTGGTACTTCATAAAACTACTAACTTGGGGTTTAAGGGAGCCCACCTCGCTTTTTTCTCTTTCTCTCCCTCTCTCTTTGGCTTGTATCCATTCGGCCCCATTCAGCCTACTGTTTTAAGAAGTTTACCCCCATCCAGGTGTCAATATTTTCTTGGCGGTAGCGAGCCAGCATATATATATTTTTTTGTTTTGATAGCAAGCTAAATTTGTACATTTTTCGACAGAAAAATGTCTCCGGCGAAGCCGAATTTCTCCATACAATGCTGGCTCGCTATCGCTCGCCAGGAAGAAATCGACACCTGGATAGGGATAAACGTCTTAAAACAGTTAGCTGAATGGGGCCGAATGGATACAAGCCTGGGAAAGAGAAAAAAAGGAGAGAAATATAAAAACAGCCGGTGACCCCCCTTAAACAAAGTCTATGTAATAAACAACAAATTCATATATACATAATATGTCGAACTATGATATTTAACCACGCACCGATTCCTATCTCACTGACCTCTCGATTGGAATACCACCATGCATTCATCCCGTATCTCGTGTGTCATCTATCGGTCAGGTTAGGAACAAATATTGATTTGTTGGATTTAACCTTATAATGTTATGTGAGATTCCGAGAAATTGTGGGAATCTGAATTTTTGTGTTGACCTTGACCATTGAAATATTTGTCTGAGCTTTAATTAGTATGACAACTAGTTAAATAGCAGGAACGAATTGAAAGTGTTTGTGAAATATAATACCATTCACTAAAACAATGGTAGGTTGGCATAGTTGGCTTGTTGTACGTTGTATTAACCCGTTCAGTACCGGTGCCATCCTTCACACTTTACTCTGGCTACTATTAGACGATTGTATTAAGTTTAAAAAAGGCCTCCAGCAGTTAACAGGCTTCGAACTATCTCATTGAACCCTTTTTACTACCACAGATCCTTCTTAAACTGCACATACTCGTCTAAATATAACTAGAAGAAAATGAGAAAGACGTCGCCGGTAGAGAAGGGGTTAAACGAAGACTTCTCCTTTAGAAACATGTATATGGATGTTTACAGACAGAACCACTGTACATATGTTTTTTTAAACATTTGCCCATAATAAATAGTGCGGGACAATCTGTTGTTAACTCTTTATTAACCCTTTCAAGCTCCAATATGCGTTTCTGTTCTGTTTTCTGGCTACTATTAGATGATTATATTCAGATTAGTAACGGTATATGGAAGTCAAAGGGTTGATTGAGATAGTTTTTATCCTTTTAATACTCACAGATCCTTCCTAAGCTGCATAAAATCGTCCAATGATAGTCAAAATAAACAGCTAAAACGCGTCAGAGCTTCAAAGGGTTAACTGGGTATACCAATTATAGTCCGTTTATTTTCATTTGGCGATAAATTGAATCCTTTAGCAGCAATTGTCTTGATACTTAACCCCTTGAAGCTCTGACGCGTTTTAGAAGTTTATTTTGGCTATCATTAAACGATGTTATGCAGCTTAAGACGGATCTGTGGGTATTAAAAGGGTGAAGACGATCTCAATCAACCCTCTGACTTCCATATACCCTTCCTAATCTGAATAAAATCGTCTAACAATTACCAGAAAACAAAACAGAAATGCGTATAGGAGCTTGAAAGGGTTAAGGGGAGGTATTTAGTGTGTTCTCTAGACCTCCATCAAGCTTAAAATTACACCCCCTTGAGTCCCTTTCAAGATAAATTTGTACATTTTTCGGTAGAAAAATTTCCCGGCCGAAGGCCGGTTCCTTTTAAATTACAGGCTCGCTATCGCTCGCCAGGATAAAATCGACACCTGAATAGCACAAAAGGTCTTAATATGGGGTGAAAGTTCTTAAAATCGCTAAACTAATGGGGCAAACGTTTTATAATATCAAAAGCAATGGGGCTAAACATGAGGGAGAAAGGGGTCAAGAAAAAAATCCCTGAAGTGGAAATCTCCCCTTAATGGAACAAAAATGAAACTATTATGTCTCTGCGTAAAATTTAGACCTAGGGTATAAAATTAGCACCATATTTCACTACAAAATCTTCAAAGTAACTGATACATTTTAATGGGAACTTTACAAATTACCGTCAGTTTAAGGGGAGATTTCCACTGGAGAGGGTTATTATCTGGATCCCCTTCTCCCTCGTGTTTAACCCCATTAGTTTGGTATTATAAGACGTTTGCCCTATTAGTGTGCCGATTTTAAGACCATACGCCCCATTTATGTCAATTTTAAAACCTTTCGTGCCATTTAAGTGTCGATTTTTTACTGGCGAGCGGTAGCGAGCCTGTAATTTAGGGGGAACCGGCCTTCAGCTGGGACATTTTTCTATCGAAAAATGTACAAATTTATCTTGAAAGGAGGTCTTGGGGGTATTTTTGTAAGCTTGATGGAAGTCTACGGAGCAAACTAAATACCTCCCCTTAAAAGAAACCGACTATAGGAACATAGCAATATATCGTCCTATTAAGTAAAACAAACTATGCTGTACAGTTCTATGCATATATAAAGCAAGGGACTGGAGAACTCGAAAAGGGGCTCTAGGTCTGACGCTGTTCTTGACTTGCAGTGTGCTGGCTTATTAATCCAGAAGGGTAGATAGCCTCTGAAGTCTTAGTTTATCTAACTAAAAAAATAAATAATAATAACTCTCTTCGTGGCGCAATACATAAGTGTGTTGATTTTCTCCGGGTTCGAATCTCCCGGACTGCCACATGTGTTTGTTAATTTAATTAATCGAGTTTAGGAGTAAGGTTGGTTGGTGGAGAGAAAGTAAAAATATATAAAGTTACATAATCTCGATTCTTTGAACCTTTAAGGCTAAGTTCTAATCATTTGGCCTTTAATATAGTATCACGTTGTCTCGTTTGGCCTATAATATAGTATCACGTTGTCTCGTTTGGCCTATAATATAGTATCACGTTGTCTCGTTTGGCCTATAATATAGTATCACGTTGTCTCGTTTGGCCTTTAATATAGTATCACGTTGTCTCGTTTGGCCTATAATATAGTATCACGTTGTCTCGTTTGGCCTATAATATAGTATCACGTTGTCTCGTTTGGCCTATAATATAGTATCACGTTGTCTCGTTTGGCCTATAATATAGTATCACGTTGTCTCGTTTGGCCTATAATATAGTATCACGTTGTCTCGTTTGGCCTATAATATAGTATCACGTTGTCTCGTTTGGCCTATAATATAGTATCACGTTGTCTCGTTTGGCCTATAATATAGTATCACGTTGTCTCGTTTGGCCTATATTATAGTATCACGTTGTCTCGTTTGGCCTATAATATAGTATCACGTTGTCTCGTTTGGCCTATAATATAGTATCACGTTGTCTCGTTTGGCCTATATTATAGTATCACGTTGTCTCGTTTGGCCTATAATATAGTATCACGTTGTCTCGTTTGGCCTATAATATAGTATCACGTTGTCTCGTTTGGCCTATATATAGTATCACGTTGTCTCGTTTGGCCTATAATATAGTATCACGTTGTCTCGTTTGGCCTATAATATAGTATCACGTTGTCTCGTTTGGCCTATAATATAGTATCACGTTGTCTCGTTTGGCCTATAATATAGTATCACGTTGTCTCGTTTGGCCTATAATATAGTATCACGTTGTCTCGTTTGGCCTATAATATAGTATCACGTTGTCTCGTTTGGCCTATAATATAGTATCACGTTGTCTCGTTTGGCCTATAATATAGTATCACGTTGTCTCGTTTGGCCTATAATATAGTATCACGTTGTCTCGTTTGGCCTATAATATAGTATCACGTTGTCTCGTTTGGCCTATAATATAGTATCACGTTGTCTCGTTTGGCCTATAATATAGTATCACGTTGTCTCGTTTGGCCTATAATATAGTATCACGTTGTCTCGTTTGGCCTATAATATAGTATCACGTTGTCTCGTTTGGCCTATAATATAGTATCACGTTGTCTCGTTTGGCCTATAATATAGTATCACGTTGTCTCGTTTGGCCTATAATATAGTATCACGTTGTCTCGTTTGGCCTATAATATAGTATCACGTTGTCTCGTTTGGCCTATAATATAGTATCACGTTGTCTCGTTTGGCCTATAATATAGTATCACGTTGTCTCGTTTGGCCTATAATATAGTATCACGTTGTCTCGTTTGGCCTATAATATAGTATCACGTTGTCTCGTTTGGCCTATAATATAGTATCACGTTGTCTCGTTTGGCCTATAATATAGTATCACGTTGTCTCGTTTGGCCTATAATATAGTATCACGTTGTCTCGTTTGGCCTATAATATAGTATCACGTTGTCTCGTTTGGCCTATAATATAGTATCACGTTGTCTCGTTTGGCCTATATTATAGTATCACGTTGTCTCGTTTGGCCTATAATATAGTATCACGTTGTCTCGTTTGGCCTATAATATAGTATCACGTTGTCTCGTTTGGCCTATAATATAGTATCACGTTGTCTCGTTTGGCCTATAATATAGTATCACGTTGTCTCGTTTGGCCTATAATATAGTATCACGTTGTGTCTCGTTTGGCCTATAATATAGTATCACGTTGTCTCGTTTGGCCTATAATATAGTATCACGTTGTCTCGTTTGGCCTATAATAGTATCACGTTGTCTCGTTTGGCCTATAATATAGTATCACGTTGTCTCGTTTGGCCTATAATATAGTATCACGTTGTCTCGTTTGGCCTATAATATAGTATCACGTTGTCTCGTTTGGCCTAAGATATAGTATCACTTGTTCTCGTCTGGCCTATTGTATAGTCTCACATTGTCTCGTTTGGCCTATATATAGTATCACGTTGTCTCGTTTGGCCTATAATAGTATCACGTTGTCTCGTTTGGCCTATAATATAGTATCACGTTGTCTCGTTTGGCCTATAATATAGTATCACGTTGTCTCGTTTGGCCTATAATATAGTATCACGTTGTCTCGTTTGGCCTATAATATAGTATCACGTTGTCTCGTTTGGCCTATAATATAGTATCACGTTGTCTCGTTTGGCCTATAATATAGTATCACGTTGTCTCGTTTGGCCTATAATATAGTATCACGTTGTCTCGTTTGGCCTATAATATAGTATCACGTTGTCTCGTTTGGCCTATAATATAGTATCACGTTGTCTCGTTTGGCCTATAATAACGTTTTGGCCTATAATATAGTATCACGTTGTCTCGTTTGGCCTATATTATAGTATCACGTTGTCTCGTTTGGCCTATAATATAGTATCACGTTGTCTCGTTTGGCCTATATTAGTATCACGTTGTCTCGTTTGGCCTATTATAGTATCACGTTGTCTCGTTTGGCCTATATATAGTATCACGTTGTCTCGTTTGGCCTATAATATAGTATCACGTTGTCTCGTTTGGCCTATAATATAGTATCACGTTGTCTCGTTTGGCCTATAATATAGTATCACGTTGTCTCGTTTGGCCTATAATATAGTATCACGTTGTCTCGTTTGGCCTATAATATAGTATCACGTTGTCTCGTTTGGCCTATAATATAGTATCACGTTGTCTCGTTTGGCCTATAATATAGTATCACGTTGTCTCGTTTGGCCTATAATATAGTATCACGTTGTCTCGTTTGGCCTATAATATAGTATCACGTTGTCTCGTTTGGCCTATAATATAGTATCACGTTGTCTCGTTTGGCCTATAATATAGTATCACGTTGTCTCGTTTGGCCTATAATATAGTATCACGTTGTCTCGTTTGGCCTATAATATAGTATCACGTTGTCTCGTTTGGCCTATAATATAGTATCACGTTGTCTCGTTTGGCCTATAATATAGTATCACGTTGTCTCGTTTGGCCTATAATATAGTATCACGTTGTCTCGTTTGGCCTATAATATAGTATCACGTTGTCTCGTTTGGCCTATAATATAGTATCACGTTGTCTCGTTTGGCCTATAATATAGTATCACGTTGTCTCGTTTGGCCTATAATAGTATCACGTTGTCTCGTTTGGCCTATAATATAGTATCACGTTGTCTCGTTTGGCCTATAATATAGTATCACGTTGTCTCGTTTGGCCTATAATATAGTATCACGTTGTCTCGTTTGGCCTATAATATAGTATCACGTTGTCTCGTTTGGCCTATAATATAGTATCACGTTGTCTCGTTTGGCCTATAATATAGTATCACGTTGTCTCGTTTGGCCTATAATATAGTATCACGTTGTCTCGTTTGGCCTATAATATAGTATCACGTTGTCTCGTTTGGCCTATATTATAGTATCACGTTGTCTCGTTTGGCCTATAATATAGTATCACGTTGTCTCGTTTGGCCTATAATATAGTATCACGTTGTCTCGTTTGGCCTATAATATAGTACACGTTGTCTCGTTTCTAAAAAAAGTGTAATGATTTCACATGTATGTCATTTGGCCTACTTTATCTTTCATGTTTGGCCTATGATGGTGGTATCATGCCATTTGGCATAAGTCAACTACAAGATTCTAGCTAAAATGGTATTCACAGCCGAGCAGAAAGTCAAGATAGTTGAATTCGGGTATGAGACCAAATCGTACGTCACAGTCCGTCGTCGGTTCTGCCGCGAGTTCAAAGTTCAAACACGTGATAGACCTAAAAAAAAACTGCCATAAAGGCAGTGAGCTTTGGCCCCTTCAGCTGCCTCTCTGTGATCTCCTCGGATAGCTCAGAGCCCCAGAAGATGTTGTTATGGTTGTTGATGGAGCCGTTGATGTGGAAGTGTGCCTCGTCGGAGAACCAGATGTGGTTGATCCATCCTGGGGTGCGTTCAAGCTTTTGGCTGAGCCAATCACACATGACATGCCTTCTTTGCATGTCCTCAGCTTTTAGTTTATGCCTCACAGATATGGTGTAAGGGAATAGCTTGAGCTCCTTGGTCATAATACGCAACAGAGAGTCCCAACTCTTGGGAGCGTCGGCGGTGAGACTTCTTTGGGCTTCTGATGGCTGAGTTGCGCACAGTATCAATGTTTGCCTGGTTCTTTGTGACTGCTGCTGGACGTCCACTGTTCCCCTTGTGTGTGCTGTGGACAGTACCCTACTCTCAAAGTGCCTGACAAACCTCAGTATAACATTATTTTTAGGTCCATCACGTGTTTGAACTTTGAACTCGCGGAAGACCCGACGACGGACTGTGACGTACGATTTGGTCTCATACCAGAATTCAACTATCTTGACTTTCTGCTCGGCTGTGAATACCATTTTAGCTAGAATCTTGTAGTTGACTTATGCCAAATGGCATGATACCACCATCACAACCTGAAAAGATAAAGTGTGTAGGTTAAAAAATGAAGAAATGACATACATGTGAAATCATTACACTTTTTTTGAATCACCCTGTAGTATCACGTTGTCTCGTTTGGCCTATAATATAGTACCACGTTGTCTCGTTTGGCCTATAATATAGTATCACGTTGTGTCGTTTGGCCTATAATATAGTATCACGTTGTCTCGTTTGGCCTATAATATAGTATCACGTTGTCTCGTTTGGCCTATAATATAGTATCACGTTGTCTCGTTTGGCCTATAATATAGTATCACGTTGTCTCGTTTGGCCTATAATATAGTATCACGTTGTCTCGTTTGGCCTATAATATAGTATCACGTTGTCTCGTTTGGCCTATAATATAGTATCACGTTGTCTCGTTTGCATTGGATACGGATTCAAATGAGTGCTTTTCGAATTATGCTCTTTGGGAGTCAGAAGGTAAATCGTTATAATTTTCTCCAGTGTAATTCCTACACACATCATAAACTGAAGACAGTCACCTTATAATAGCGGTTATAAAAGAGGCACCATCGTATTTAAGGGGAGACAGGCCGTTTTTCAGGCCCCCCTTCTTCCTTGTGTTTATAGCTCCATTTGTTTTCAGATTTTATGACGTTCGGCCCATTAGTTTGGCGATTTTAATACCTTTTACCCCATTTAGTTGTCAATTTTAAGGATTTCCATGCCATTTAGGTGTCGATTTTTTCCTGGCGAGCGACAGCGAACTTGAAATTTTAAGGGGAATCGGCCTACGGCCGGGAAATGTTTCTACCGAAAAATGTACAAATTTATCTTGAAGGGGGCTCTAGGGGGTGTTTCTAAGCTTGATGGAAGTCTAGCAAGGAAACTAGTAAACATAGGAATACATAAATTAATAGATCAAACCAAAAAAGGCAAGTCTCCCTTTGAGGGTTGAATTCACCCAAAACAATCCATCCATAGAACTTATGGTTTCACACAATGGCTTAATGGCTTGCGAAGATATTTAGTAGCACACGGATAGGAAAGAAGTGATCATATTTAGTAGCACACGGATAGGAAAGAGGTGATCATATTTAACGAGTTGGAAAAAGAAGAGTGTTTAAATATCCAGACAATGACCAAAGGAAGTAGTAAATTGGGAGAGTGAGAAGCTTAATTGTGTGGAATGATTGTTGACCCTTTCAGAACGGGGACACTTATTAACCTACTCTTCAATTATATTCTAGCTATATTTAGACGATTTTATGCAGCTGTTGAGATAGTTCGAAGTTCTATAATTGCTAGAGATTCTTCCTAAACTGAATAAGGTCGATTAATAGTAGCCAGCATAAAATATAATGGACGTGGTGGTACAGAAGGCGTGAACAAATATAATGGACGTGGTGGTACAGAAGGCGTGAACAAATATAATGGACGTGGTGGTACAGAAGGCGTTAACAAATATAATGGACGTGGTGGTACAGAAGGCGTGAACAAATATAATGGACGTGGTGGTACAGAAGGCGTGAACAAATATAATGGACGTGGTGGTACAGAAGGCGTGAACAATATAATGGACGTGGTGGTACAGAAGGCGTGAACAAATATAATGGACGTGGTGGTACAGAAGGCGTGAACAAATATAATGGACGTGGTGGTACAGAAGGCGTGAACAAATATAATGGACGTGGTGGTACAGAAGGCGTGAACAAATATAATGGACGTGGTGGTACAGAAGGCGTGAACAAATATAATGGACGTGGTGGTACAGAAGGCGTGAACAAATCTGAATACATTTGTGCACTGTCAGCGAGGATAAACAAGCAAGGTATTGTTGTTCTGAAAAAGAAAAAAAACTACTAGACATGTTTAACTCTTTCAGTAAACCATGATGCGTTGTGAGTCAGATGGTCATCTGTTATAATTTTACCTTCTGGTTGTTATAAGTAATACCTAAGCTGCACAACATCTATTAATAATAACTAAAATATAACAAAGAAACACGTGACATCGCATCGTGAAGGGTCAATGACTGTGAGTACCTTTTCCTAAGATAATCAATAATGGCTATAGTTTTGCTAGGATTTATTATTTAGTTGTCATTGTAATAACAGGAGTTTAAAGATTATTGGTTGTTTATGGCACGTGGCAGTATAGGCATGTTAAATAACATTTTAGTGCTAGTCGTTGAGTAATATATGAAACTAGACCAATCAACGAAGGTTCTTAAGAAATGTGAGATGATAAAATTAGTAGTTTTCACATCATATGCAGAGTAAAGGCAAACTCTTTCGTCTCTGTCTATCCTCTAACGTCTTCCCTTCATGCTGGAAGTTTGCTCACATTCAACCTGTCCCAAAGAAGGGTGACCGCTCTCAACCCTCCAACTATCGTCCAATTGCTCTTATCTCTTGTCTTTCTAAAGTTTTTGAAACTATTCTTGCTTCCAAATTTCTTAAGCATTTCTCTTCTCATAATCTGCTCTCAGATCGCCAGTATGGCTTCCTTAAGGGTCGCTCTACTGGTGATCTTCTTTCATATCTTACTAACTCTTGGTCTTCCTCCTTTCGGGACTTCGGTGAGACTTTTTCTATTGCACTAGACATATCGAAAGCCTTCGATAGAGTCTGGCATAAATCTTTAATTTCTAAACTACCCTCCTTCGGTTTCTATCCCTCCATCTGTGCCTTTGTCTCTAATTTCCTTTCCGGCCGTTCCATAGCCGCGGTTGTGGACGGCCATTGTTAACTTCCTCACTCTATAAACTCCGGTGTTCCTCAGGGCTCTGTCCTATCTCCTATTCTCTTTCTAATTTTTATAAATGATCTCCTTAACTGTACCTTAATTCCCATCCATTCATACGCAGACGACTCAACCTTGCACTACTCCATTAGTTTTTCAGAACGCCCCAGCCAGCAATCCCTCAACGACAAACGTAATGAAGCCATAGAACTCTTAAATTCTGATCTAAATACTATTTCCAATTGGGGCAGAGAAAACCTTGTTAACTTTAATGCTTCCAAAACCCAATTTCTCCATCTATCTACCCGTCAGGATCTCCCAGCGGACTATCCCTTATTCTTCAACAATACAAAAATCAACCCTTCATCTTCTCTCAATATTCTTGGTGTCTCTTTTTCTTCTGCTCTCATTTGGAAGGACCATATTACCAGTCTTGCTAAGGCAGCCTCCCAGAAGCTGGGTGTGCTCAACCGCCTTAGGGGGTTCTTTTCCCCTGCACAGCTTCTTGCTCTGTACAGGGGCATAGTGCGCCCTTGTATTGAGTATTGTTCACATGTGTGGGGAGGTTCCTCTCACACTGCTCTCCTAGACAAAGTTGAAAGGAAGGCCTTTCGTATCATTAACTCCCGTCCACTCACCAACTCTCTGCAATCTCTCTCTCTCCGCCACAATGTTGCATCTCTCTCGCTATTCTATCGCTACTATAATAATCAGTGTTCCTCAGAGCTATCCCAGTGCATACCACCTCCTTTACGTAGGGCACGTGGTACCCGTCTTGCAACTCAATCCCACCCCTACTCTGTGCAACTCTCCAACCCAAGAGTGAAACGTTACTCTCAAACTTTCTTCTACTCAACAGCTGAGCTCTGGAACTCTCTCCCAGAATCAGTCTTTCCCTCTTCCTATGACTTAAATTGCTTCAAACTCCGTGTGTCCAGGCATTTTGGCTCGAACGTCCCTTGATTTTGACTCGCTATAGGCAGTTATGCCTTTTGCCTCCCTCAATCACATAGAAAAAAAAAAAAAAAAAAAAAAAAAAAAAAAAGAGGCCATCACACGATAGTTTTTATCGTCAAATTTCGATGGTGATATAATTATTTTGTCCCCTTAAGCCCGATGACGTAATTTGCATCATACGCTGGTTACCATTAGACGATTATCATTAGCTTGTAATCTATCTCTAGTGCTCAAAAGATGGTAGAAACGATCTCAATAAACACTTTGAATAACATGGGTCCCTCTCAAGCTAAATGAAATCGTCTAATTTCAGCCAGATTAAATAAGAGAAAGGCGTCATCGTGCTCCCAAACTGCCATACGAGTGTTGGTAGAAGTAGAGTGAAGAAGGGCTCGTGTCATACCGGATTCGGAGTGTTTTACGGGAGAGACTACATAAAATTACACCAGTTATCAAACCTCACTCTGGATAGGACCAGCTCTCATTAATTGTTTACATACTCATACCACATTCCTAGCCAGTCAATATAATGCACTATAGTGTGTATTTATTTTCCAGCTGACGGTAAATTGCCATGTCCACAATTCGATTATTCAGTTATTACCATGCTATTGCAGCGGAGTATTACATCAGATTACAATTACATCAGATTACAAATAAGTCAAATTACACCAAAAGGGAGTTAACACTTTCTCATCCAACGTATGGGTGTTTACGTGAGGGTATCGTTGTATAAATATTCTTGATTTTGCCATTTTCGAGATATCTACTGTTAGCTTGCTATTTAGTAATAAGACCATTCCCTAGACTCCCCTTTCCTGCTTATTGTTAAATGTATGAATATTTCGGTAGAAACATATCCCGGCCGAAGACAGATTTGCTCGGCCAGAAAAAAATCTACACCTGGATGGGGTGAACAGTCTTATAAAAAAAGTGCCCAACAAATGAAACGACACAGGGGTAGTCCAAAATTTCACCACAGGCTTACACTGATATAAAGCTAAAGTCGTGTATAGGCCTTGGCACGTAAACAGTCTAAAAGGAAATAGATTGGCTAAAAGAGTATGCAAACCTGAGGTACTGAATAAAAGAAAAGGGGTCAGGTCCATGAATATAAGAACGGAATCCCTGAACCAGAGACCCTTCACCCCTTCAGCACCATGATGCCTTCTTACCTTTGATAATGGCTACAATTAGATGATTCTATGTAGTTTAAGAAGGACCTGTGTTATTGAGAGGGTATATCGAGATCGTATTTACCCATTTGAGTCGTAGAGGTAGATTGTAAACTAAAGAAAATCGTCTAATGGTAACCAAAATAATATGAACATTACGTAATGGTGGTGAAGGGGTTGATGGGGAGGTAGTCATTCTTTATGGACCCCCTTCTCCCTCATGTTTTGCATGTTAGTTTTGAAATTTTAAGACGTTCGTTCCGTTAGTTTGGCGATTTTGATACCTTTCACCTCCTTTCTTTGTCAATATTAAGACCTGTCGTGCATTTTAGGTGTTGAGTTTTTCCTGGCGAGCGATTGCGAGCCTGTAATTTTAGAAGGAACACTTTAGAAAAAAACAATTGCAAACTAGACCATTCATAGAACTATGGAATTCTACTAAATTTATCATCCACCGTTTTATAATATCTGTGGCAGGAGCCATCAGCAACCTACATTTGTATTGCATAACTATTTATTATCGATGTCTATAGCTCCAACTTCCTTATAGCCTGAAACTCGCAACTGGTCGATTAGTTGTATAATGTTTCTTTTTATATCTCAGGCGTAACAACTTTCCATTCTTTCCTTTTACCCTCTCTCCCCTTTTCCACGTTGCTCTCATCAATCTCTCTTTATGTCCTCTCGCCTTTGTACCACCACTTTCCTCTCTCTTTACGCTTTTTCTCACTTCCAACTCAACAAGAGTCTTTATATTCGCTTCTATGAAATAAAATGTGTATGCTAATGTTAGTATGTCAGTTTAAGGGAGCCCACCTCGCCTTTTGTTCTCCTTCTCTCCCTCTCTCTTTGGCTTGTATCCATTCGGCCCCATTCAGCCTACTGTTTTAAGACGTTTACCCCCATCCAGGTGTCAATATTTTCCTGGCGAGCGATAGCGAGCCAGCATATACATATTTTTATTTTGACACCAAGCTAAATGTGTACATTTTTCGATAGAACAAATTCTCCGACGAAGCCGGATTTCTCCATACAATGCTGGCTCGCTATCGCTCGCCAGGAATAAATCGACACCTGGATAGGGATAAACGTCTTAAAACAGTTGGCTGAATGGGGCCGAATGAATACAAGCCAGGGAAAATGAGAAAAGGAAAGACAGATGAAACATGTCGGTGACCCCCCTTAATTGCCACTAACAGTACATTAACTTTCTTTTCAAAAATGATCACTATTCTTATTACCTTCCAACTAATGACCTCATAATGTATGTTATAAATTATATACAATTATGTCGTGTTCATTTGCATTTCTTTCATACTACTATATCTACGCGCGTGTTTCAGTACTTCCATTTGACTATCATAGTGAGGTTGCGTTTAATGTAACACTCAGTGCATGTTCCTGAATATCCACAATGGATATGTATGAAGAGTGTGTGCTAATCATCTTTAACCTTCTTGATAGTACAGTGGCAGAGCACTGTCGTCCTGTTTGTGGGTCCCGAGTTCGATTATTGGCAGTTGCAATCATTCATCATTTTATAACCCTACACTGTACTCTGTGTAAGTAGTTAGATAATAATGACGTTTCTAGAATATATAATTATACAGTATATATATATACAGTATATACCATAATATTATTATATCCCGGTATATATATATATAATTATACCGGGATATAATAATATTATGGTATATTTTTTTCTGTTAACTAAGGAGGCCAGTGATTAAATTCAATCATTATTCACCTAATTTGTTACCAATCTTATTTCTCACCAGTGTACTCCTATATTTGTCTATTTTGTATGTTTCTGTCCTTCCAACCACCAATCTTTGAGCTCGACAATCAGTCCCCTTTAGTTTTTTAGAGTTTCCTTTGTCCTCCTTTCCTGATAAAATTCCTGAACTCTCTAATTGGAAATGTGCAATCACTTTAACAAATCTGAAACCATTATGATTATCGTAGCGCAAATGGGATTATTAGAGTATCCAATATAATTGTTGAAATAATTGTGTTTACATATCAAAACACACATATACAGTATATATACTTTTCCTGTATTTGAAGACGCATTTCTACACTGTATTCTGGTTAATATTAGGTCATTATATGGAAGTTAGGAAGGGTCTCTAGGTATGAAATTGAAAAGTTTCCTCTCTTAAATTTGTCTATGTATGATCGTGCATTAACACAGCTTAAACCTGATTAATTACATCTAAGCAGACACATATTACCTAATCTTAAAAAAGGCAGGTATAGTTTAACCCTTTGAGTACGTGTGTTATATTATATTCTAGCTATATTTAGACGATATTATGGAGCTTGGGAAGGCTCTGCGGTAGTTAAAAAGGTTGGTTGAGATAGTTTGAAGCCTTATTATTGCTGGAAGTCCTTCATAATCTGAATAAAATCGTCTAATACTTGCCACAATGTATTAAAAAGGACGTCACTGGTAGTGTATGGGTTAATAAACATAAAGACACATCAAGTATGCAATTAATTAAAAATTGTTTAGTACGAGATTTCTAAACATTTATATACCGTTTCTTTGTTTACATCAAGGGCCCTCAGATTATAATTCCCTATTTGTATGTGTGCTTGCATTTCTGGTGTACTAAAGAAAGAGGCGTTCTTTTATACGCTTGTCCAGGAACATTCTTTATTTTTTTATGTCTGCCTCATAGGTCACCGTTGACCAGAAAAGTAAAAGAGAGAGGGAGAGGGAGAGGGAGAGGGAGAGAGGAGAGGCGAGAGAGAGGAGAGGCGAGAGAGAGGAGAGGAGAGGAGAGAGAGAGAGAGAGAGAGAGACAGAAAGAGAGAAAGAGAGTGGGGGGGGGGGGTATGGGAGGAGAGCGGTGGGTTATGAGAGAGAAGTTGTATACCTTTGCTTCCTTGTGTATTTGTGAGGGCGAATGCGTATATATTTGTTGAGTATATATGGGTGTGTGATTCTATGCACTAGTATAAGAGTGCATGTACGTAACTGCGTGCGTGTGTGTGTGTGTGCGTATATAAAGCCACGTGTGTGCATGCACCAGTGTGTACCACAATCGGAATTCAATGGAGACCGGGAGAAAAGAGAAAATCTCACGGAAAATCATGAAGAAATATAACTGAGAAAAGTTCAAGTTGACTTTTTGTTTCTCGCAAATTACATTCATCATGCCATAGACAAATGTATATTTGTGTTTGATGAATTAATTAATTTTAAAAATAGACCGCCGGAAACCCCCCCCCCCCCATCAATATCAGTTTCTCATTTTTGTATAGAAACATGTTCCGTCCGAAGGCTGGTTTCCTACTTGATTACAGGCTCGCTATCGCTCGCTAGAAAAAAAGACACCTAAATGGCACGAAAGTTCTTAATATTGAGATAATAATGAAGCGAAAGTAATACAAATAGTCAAACTAATAAGGTGAACGTCATAAAATCACATAGGTAATCGGGCTAATCACGAGGGAGAAGGGGGTCCAGAAGAACCTAATATTAATAATAAAAATCGTCTAGTAATAGCTGGAGAAATGGTCATAATGCGTCGTAATCTTCCAGGGGTTAAGGGAGCCCACCTCGCTTTTTTTTCTCTCTCTTTGGCTTGTATCCATTCGGCTCCATTCAGCCTACTGTTTTAAGATGTTTACCCCCATCCAGGTGTCAATATTTACCTGGCGAGCGGTAGCGAGCCAGCATATATATATATTTGTTTTGACAGCAAGCTAAATTTGTAAATTTTTCGATAGAAAAATCTCTCCGGCGAAGCCGAACTTCTCCATACAATGCTGGTTCGCTATCGCTCGCCAGGAAGAAATCGACACCTGGATGGGGATAAACGTCTTAAAACAGTTGGTTGAATGGGGTCGAATGGATACAAGCCAGGGAAAGAGAGAAAAGGAGAGAAAGATAAAACAAACCGGTGACCCACCTTAACATGTCATTCATAACCACAATTTAGCTTTACAGTCACGATCACGCTATCTCCACAACGACATACTTTATATTCCTTCCTTGATATAGGCTAACAATATTCCACGACCAAACTGAACAAGCCTTGAATATAAATACCTGTTTGTGTGTGTCATGGACTTTGTTTTATTTAGGTGTCCCGAGTTCGAATCCCGGGAGGGCCATATACTTTCATTAGTTTATTCAGGTACATTGGGGTTTGTATTTGATATTAATGTTAAAGAACGGGGTGTTGCTTGTTTATTTATTATGGTTAAAAGAAACGACTGTTGAGCTAAACCTTACCATTGTGACAAGCAGTACTTAAACAACTCTTTATGTTTTAAATATTTGGTAATGAATGTCCCTGAGCGACTGAACAATCAGATATAACAAATCGTGGACCTCACCGATTTATAATTATGGAAGTATATCTCTGGGAAGGAATACAATTGTCTATACATCAACTACAAAACTACATAAACTATTAATTGAACCGCAAGTTAAAGTTCCATCCAAAAATCAATACAGATAGTTATAATTGCATAAACAATAACATATGAGGTCCTCGAACTTGTATAAGTGATTTTGCAATATGTTGCAGTCGATAGAAAGACTGTCATATTGCATTGACGAAAGAGCGCCACTACCTGACATTTCACAATTTTAATGGACAGCTGCACAACCCAGCTGACATATCCATTCAGAATTATTGACATGGACAACCAGGGCTTCAATCTGCAAATGACATTCAAGGGAGATGTGCTACTCCAGCGCTTTCAGTATCAATGGGGATATGGTCCATAGTAATGCTAAACCATTTTTGTATGACGATAGTAAGTTATATGTGTGTGAATTTGTATTTTGTTTTTGTGTGTTCATTGTTTTATGTTGTGTTACCCCTACTCTGGCTCTGTCTTGAATTGGCCACCCAAAAAAAAAAAAAAAAAAAAAAGGGAAAAAGAGGGAAGAACAAATAAACAAAAATATGAAAAGCGGGGATTGGGCCTCAGCATATAAAATATAATTTTGAAATATACACTTATACGATTTGGTCATACATCAGTCTGTAATTGTGACCTTAAATCTCGATATCACCGATTATGCACAACAATGAGCGGTTTGGGTAGCAATGCTTCCTGAAAACAAGCTAGATAACCGAATGAATTGTCTTTAATATAGAAGTGAGTCATTCGCAGCCAATTAAGGTGTCTGGCAATACATAAACAGTATTTATGGGATTTTTTAACTCTAATCCAGTTTGCACTGACTATAGTCGATGTTTTCCCAGTTGACGGTAAATCGAATCCCTTAGCAACTGATGTCTCGAGACTTGATGGAGATATGTGCAACTACTATTTATCTGTATCATATAAATACCATGTGTTCATAATGAACAACATATTAGATACAACATCTTCGTAATAAATGAGTCAACAAGATGGTAGTATGTCATATTACCATCAGCTGGAACCAAATAGACTATAGTGATCAATCAAAATGTGTATATGCTGTGTCTGTGTATTATCTATTGTTCATTAATACTTTGGAGGTATGTCCTTGATCACGGGTGGACATTTGCATTCCGGTACGTGAATCTTGTATAATGAATGGATGGAAGGGACAATAAATGAATATAATGAATGGATGGAAGGGACAATAAATGAATATAATGAATGGATGGAAGGGACAATAAATGAATATATAAAAGTGGGGGAAAGAATCTTGCATCACAAACTAAAGTGACTAAACAGAGACAAACTTTAGTCCTACTTTCTCTCAAGATATAAGTGTATGTTTTTCTAGACCTCCTTCTCTCTCATATTTTGCCCCATTCATTTTCCAATGTTAAGCTGTTTGACCCATTAGTTTCTAGATTTTAAGACCTTTCGACCCCATTTCTTTGTCAATACTAAGACCTTTCGTGCTATTAATGTGTCGATATTTTTTTCCTGGCGAATGATATTGAGCCCGTAATTTTGGAAGAACCAGCCTTTGGCCGCGACATTTTTCTACCAACAATGTACAAATAATTCTAGAAGGGGGATATAATGGCTGTTTTTTTGTAAAGTTTGATGGAGGTCTAGGGAGGAAACTAACCTAATGATAAATACATAAAATAATCGACCAACAAGAAAAAAAAATCTTCCCCTTTAATTAATGTCTATCTCTACATAACCAAACTCAGCACCACCCTCTATTGTACAGTACTCTTGTCTTCATTGTTCTCAAGATCACTCATTTTATTCTCACTTGCTATCATATTTGTCTTTATTAAAACGAGATATGTATTTAGGTAATATTAAAATTGTTAACAACTCTAATCCTAAACCTGGGTGAAGGAAGTTGGCAAATTCCAACCAAGCAACATATAAGGAATTAAAAGCTGATCTATCCACTTCCTTCACGATTGCAATTCATTGAGATTTATTTGGCTAAATAATTAATTTTAACTGGTAGCAATTAAAGGTGTAGCCCCATAATACGTGCAAACAATGCAGGATATATATATATATATATATATATATATATATATATATATATATATATATATATATATATATATATAATATATATATATATATATATATATATATATATAAAAGACAGAGACACATAGTTATTTTATACTGTCGATCTTTCTACATATTTTCATATGAATATCTATATATACCTTTACGTATAAAAAACGGGTAATCTCTGCGTATGAAGAGTATATTTAGGTAATTTAATCCTGCACACTCTGAAGACAATGCCGCCCACAACCCACCTACCTACAATTCCACCCTGACACCTCTCCTCAAATTCAACATATTTCCTTCTCCTTCCGAATTCGGTATCTTCCCACTCCTCACTCTTATCCTTCAGCTTCTCTGACTTACCATTCCTTCCCTGTTTCCTCCTTACTCCCTCATCTCCCCATGTCTCTCCTCTCCCCTTGACGCCCCGACTTTCTCCCCTCACTCTATTCTTTCCTTCCGCATCACTTTCTCTTCCTTTATCACTTCATTCCTTTCGCTATTCATCCTTCCCTTGCTCCCCACCTTATATAATGTTCCCTTTCCCTTTACCTTCTCTACCACCTCCCGCCACCACCTGTTCTCATTCACTAACCCCAAAGAAAGGCTGCGCAAAAAATAATATCATAAAATATCATAAAGGCCATGAGGTCCATCTCCACGAATGTCAGTCTTAGGTCAGGCAAAAACCGGGAGCAAAGCGCACCTGTGGCTTTTCCCAGACCGTCCAGGGGTTTAGGTGGGAGAGTAGACACTGTACATGGGGTATGGGGTGAGAGGGAGATATTTTTATTTTCCTATTTTTTCTTCACTCTCTCGGGGGTGGGGGATTCCAGCGAAGATTTGAAAAGTGGTAAAGGAGATTAGTTTTTGGTCCGTTGCTCTTAGCTCTTCTGCACATTTCTCGTTCTGTGGTTATATACAGTATATAATATATATATATATATATATATATATATATATATATATATATATATATATATATATATAAATATATATATAGGGCTTGTATATATATATATATATATATATATATATATATATATATATATATATATGTATATATATATATATATATATATATATATATATATATATATATGTGTATGTATATAATATTATGTATATATATATAATATATATATTATGTGTATATATATAAATATGTATATACAGTATATATAATATAATATAATTATATATATATATATATGTACACCGGTATATATATATATATATATATATATATATATATATATATATATATATATATATATATATGTATATATATACTGTATATACTGTCTATATATATACTGTATATAGTCAACATATTAACACTTTCTTTTTAAATTCGGTACTGATCTTTAAATAACAGGAAATGAGTCATTATATAAGTCCACACGTATATTATGAAATGTACCAAAGGCGTGTCTGCCAGGTTTGGGAGAGAGAGATTAATTGGATGTGGGGTATTAGTGGACAGTAGGACTAATATTTTTTCCCATTATGACCATGACCACCCTTTCGGTCACAGTGTATGTCCAAATAGTGTTTTGCATTATACTCCAGATATGCAAACAAATCTCCTGACAATCTCTCGGTAGGTTATCGCTTGGAAATATATTATAAGATAGCTATACGATGGCTTAGGTATGAAAGATGGATGGAGTATGATGGTTGTAGGTTATAGCTGGGGAGTATATTCCAAGGTAGGATAACAAGAGATTAGATCTGAAGAAAATAAGCTAGGTGAGGCATCATGGTTAACGGAAAATATTGATTCTGAACCCCTTTCTCCTTCATGCTTAGCCCCATTAGGTTTCATATGTTAATACTTTCGTACATTTTTCTGTCAATATTATGACTTTTCGTACCATTTAGGTGTCATTTTCTGTTCCTAGTGACAACAGTAGACCCCTCTAGACTCCCCTTCAAGAAACATTTGTACATGGGACTTGATACGAGGGAGAAAGAGGACCAGAACAAAGTACCCATCTCCCCTTTAAGACGATTTTGTGCAGTTTAAGAAGGATCAATGGTAGTAAAAAGGGTTAAGTGTTAATTCTTTCAATTGTTGGATGCCCTTTCTATAATGAATACAATCGTCTAATAGTAACCACAATAAAGTTGAAAGGACACCAACGGTATTGAATGGGTTAATTGTTCCTGGTTCAACTGGCACAATGTTAACCCCTTTTGTACCGGCGTTGTCTTTTGTACTTTATGCTGGCTACTATTAGACGATTTTATGCAATGTATAAAGGGCCTCCAGCAATTAAAAGGTTTAGAACTGTCTCACTCCACCCCTTTTTACCACCACACACATCTCTCTTAAACTGCACAAAATCGTCTTAATACAGGTAGAATAAATTATAAAAGACGTCGCTGGTACAGAAGGGGTTAAGTGCTATTGGTTGAAATGTTTGACTGGATTTGTTACCTGGGAATCGAGGTCGTCTGGTGGAAATAGAAATGCCTTGTGGCGGCCACATGGTCTGTTGCAGATATCGATTAGAGGGGGGTGACCTGCTTTATTTTCTCTAGTGGTCTCTCTTTCTCTGGGTTGTATCCATTCGGCCTCATTCAGCCAAATGTTTTAAGACGTTTATCCCCATCCAGGTGTCGATTTTTTCCTGGCGAGCGGTAGCGAGCCAGCATATATCTTAAAATGTTTTTGACAGCAGGCTAAATTTTTACATTTTTCGATAGAAAATTTCTCCGGCGAAGCCGGATTTCTCCATACAATGCTGGCTCGCTATCGCTCGCCAGAAAAAAATAAACACTTGGATACGGATAAACATCTTAAAACAGTAGGCTGAATGGGGCCGCATGAATATAAGCCAGAGAAAGAGAGAAAAGGAGAGAACAAAAGAAGGTGCCCCCCCTTAAAGGACACAACTCCAACCTACCTACACCCTCCAATTTTGCCTGCCACCTTTCTTAACATCCATACTGACCGCATTTACAGTTCAGCCTAATGGACTCGTAACACTGTATCTTGATCAGCCTATCCTGCACAAGGAAATACAGTCAATGTTATCCAAACTACAGTGTATAACAGCCACGAAATGTTAAGGGGAGATATATATTAATTTGTCTATTTCTTTGTTTAATATATGTATTAGTTTTCTTCTTGACCTCACTAAAGTTTATATATAAATAGGCCCAAGAACCCCGTACTATATACATTTCTGCGTTTTCCGGTAATATACTGCCCCGACCGAAGGCTGGTTCCTCCTAAATCGTAAGTTAACTAGCCACGGGAAAATCAACACTTAACTGACATGAAAAGTCTTAAAATCGCTAAACTGAAGGACGAACATGTCAACATCTCAAAACTATTGAGGGTGAAGGGGGTTCGGATCCCCCCCCCCCCCCCCCCCCCCCCGCCGCAAGACAAATATTTAATATTTGCCGATTGCAGCTTGTCTGATATAAGCGTTCATATAACTTTAATTTTATCCACGAGCCTATAACTATTCTTTGGTTCTCTCTGCAGGTCCTTCCCCAGAGCTGCTTGTAACATCTGACTTTGCCGGAAATTTGGTGTGATTCAGGGGCAGGTTTGGGCTCTTTCCAGGTATTGTCCAAGTTTTGTCTCATTCCCTCGTGTTTTGGTTAGATCGTATTTGTTTTTGTCCTTTTCTGGGGTATTCGTTATATCGTTTCTTCTGGGGTTTTCCCAATTTCGTTGCTCCTTGTGTTTTGGTATGATATAGTTTGTTTCTTTTCAACTGAAGGTAAATTGCAAAGTTTCCATCAATATTACTCTTTTTTTTTTGTAGTGAAACATGGTGCTAATTATACAGTATATATGTTTGTCTTACTATGACACAGAGACATAGTAGTTTCATATTTCTCCAAAGTATCGAGAAATGACCTGCTAAGGGATTCAATTTACCGTCAGCTGAAACAAAAACTGAGTGTAGTGTCCCCTTTTGTGTCCGTGTTTACCTTTCTCACTGGTGTTTTGTTACAGTAATATTCCCTGGTGTTTTCATTGTCCATCCATATCTGGTGTATGTTCTTAATTGTGCTCGTGTCTCATTTTCCAGTGTTCCCTTACTCCCTGATGTTGCAGTTATATCATATTTCCCTGGCTTTATAAAATATACCCTTCTCCCTGATGTATTTATTATTGTTTGTTTTCTCCATAGGTGTTTTAATTTTCTCTTTATTCTCTGGCATGTTTGTTATATATATATATATATATATATATATATATAATTTTCCCCTGATGTTATATTAATGTTTCCTTCCTCCCTAGTGTTACTTTTTTACATCGTTTTCCCTGTTGTTTACATCAATAATTTTCCCCAGGTAGTTTCCTATTGCCCTTACTCTCTGATGTCATTGTTCCAGTGTTTGTTCTTGGTGTTTACACTGTTTTTCATACTCATTGATGTTACAGTGTTTTTTGTTTTCCATTTAATCAAATACTTTTTGTATTTACTTATATTGTATGATCATTATTACGTAAACATCCGAATGTTTACCTAATACTAATCTTGCTGGTACTAAGTAGACCTACATATTCCTAATGGTATATTATACCTAGTCTCTACAACGTAAAATTCAAGTGTTAAAACCACTATTATTTTATATTTTAAATATTTACCTTCATTCACATCCACTTATATAAATCCATGAAATAAAAATCACAAACAATTTCTGGGTAAAATGAACACATTCCTATTTCACTTTCTCACGGTTGCTAAAGTTTTTGTTTTTTCAATGGTCCAACTACTGCCTCTCCGGTATAAGCTTAGAGCCTGTACCTTCAAACGCTCAAGACGGTGAAGCCCGTGAGGTCTCGTTTCAGTCTAGGGAGTGAGACATGTGAAGCAATTTTAGCTGCAACCAGCCCCTGCCAGCTTGCCTTCGCAGGATGTATGGGGCTTAGTTGCCCACTCACGGCTTGAAACAGCCCCATCTCTGAAGATGCCTCGTTCCAGTGCTTCACTGTCTCACCTCCTAGACTCGACCCTCACTCTCAGGAACGCCACCTATTGAGCAATTAACTCACTAGGCATTGCCCCCTTATAGCCTATTTTGAATATGGTAATAATCATACAGTGCTATTTAGTCAGGGAACAATAAGGGTATTTTTTCGTCATTTCGGTGGGCTTTTTGGTAATGCACTGCTACTAGGTACAGCACAAATTCCACCCCAATAATATCTTCCCATTGACATATCGGGATTCGAACCCGGGTCCATTTGATTACCAGTCTAGTGGCAAGACCACTCCACCACACCTCGCCTACCGACGATCATATTCATAATTTTTATAAATTTTGACAAACTAGCACGTTTCCTTATAAGCTCTCGTTATATAAGTGACTAGTACTATTTTGTCAACTTATTGTCCATCCCCTTCAGAGTTTTACAAACATTAACTTAAGGTTCTCAGCAAACTATTAATTTTGATTATACATAAGATATTGATAAGTATCGAAAACGCTACTAGGAAATCGTGTACATTCACCAGAAAAACACATTAAAATATTGACTGGAGACAATTTAGAACTCTATAAATAATGTGATTCATGTTGAAGTTTCCGAGGTGATCAATTAGGCTGTCAGCATAGTATTGAATTACGATTGAGTTCATTAACAATAATCACCACGAATAATATTATGTTGCTTGCAACAAATACTAAAGCGAAAACACACAATTGTAGACACAATTGAACTGTATGAACAATGTATATGATTCTGAGTGTCTAAAAAATTGTGTTAAGGGCTAGTACTTACTTTTTCTGATTTTTGAGGTTGTAAGACGTTCGTTCCGTTAGTTTGGCGATGTTGAGACCTTTCGCCTAATTGTTTATCAATATTAAGACCTTTCGTGCCCTTTAGGTGTAGATTGTCATTCCTGTTACTCAAATTTTAGAAGGAACCGTACACATTTATCTTCAAAGGGGGACTAGGGGGTGTTTTTCTAAGTTTGATGGAGGTCTAGCAAGGAAACTCAAAAAATCATTAATAAATATATATATAGACCAAACACCAAGCACTACCCCCTTAAATTAACACACCAAAACAAAAACAATAATTTTCAGGCTACGCAATGGTGTGCTCGGTGGCCCAAAGACAGATGTAGAGGAGGCATAATGGAATCTAATGAACAAGAGTTAGTGACAGTCGAACATGAAAACGGGTACGTGCTGTGGAATTTGGGTTAGGACAGGACATCATTATATAATTGCAACGTACCTGTACTGGATTTCATAAATGTGCCTCGATTACACATATTGTTCACTATGAAATGATATGTACATAGGCTAATGATTAATATGAAGATAACAGATTGATATATTTGCTAGTGAATATTTGATCGTTAAACTTGGTAAACAAATATTATATGATCCATCTCATTAGGCTTAATTTGATCATGCATTTAATTAGTTCCGGTGCTAACATAAGCAATAGAAATAATATAAGAGGTCCTCAATTTGTCTAAAGTGCCTGTACCTCCCCCAGAGTTTAGTAGCCCCCCTCCCCCCCCCCCACCTCATGCCATCCCTTCCTCCCCAGACGTCGACCCACGACGCTGAAAATGAAAATTTCAAGCGGGTTTCACATTTCCTGGCAAGCGCGTACACGGCTAACGAGAAAATGTAAATGTGTTTCTCAGGCAGACAGATTTACAGGCGTGTGTAGAATCTAAAGCTGGGAGACTATCTGATAACGTGGTTATAAACATTCTTTAGATAAGATTCTTAATATATACATTCGAACCAGTCTTATGTTGATGGCAATGATCCGAACTGCAGTTTATTTTATAGAGATCATACATTTAATAATATGGTGTTAATAGTGAGAGAATTGCCTCATAAATACCTCGGCTACATTCATACATGATAATAATAGTAGCCTATAATAATACTGTTTAAGTAGAAATAATAATGTTTGTTTTCTTTCTCATACGGGAATTGCAAATATTGAAACACTACTGTCTATCAGTGAAATTCAAGATCGGTAGCTACGCAATTCTGAATACTCCTCCTAATAACGTGAGAAAAAAATACATAATTTATCGAAGAAAAGTACTCGAGGATACTTATATATTTTAGTAAGGCAGAGGAATCTACTAAGTACCCCTTGAAAGCGAAACCAATTTAATCCTAACTTCCCCTATTTAACTACGATCTGAAAACTCAATATCATTCCACATCTATGGCAAAAGTCAAGGCTATCATTGCTCCTTATATTTTTGTGAACAGGTTTCAAAATCAACAATCCTATTTTGGTTAAAAAAGACGAAAATGAGACGAAATTACAATTGGTTGTATGAGTAAAGAGTAGAATGATTACTAATATTTTAGAGACAATATACACACATAAAACAAATGGATATTTAAGAAGCAATTTATTATTAGTCGATCTTATTTGAAATAATGATAGAATAGAGGATTCGAGAACACTAATTTTGACAGAACTTCAATACAAAAATAGTGTACTTATGTTGCATTTCATGTTGCTCCATTTGCACTAATCTTAATCAGCATCAAAGGCAATTGATACGATGGGCCAAATGCTTCAGAACTTGGCTTTAAATGCTCAGAAATTCGAATTGCCTTCACAAGGGACTGGAGTTCTCAAAAAGGAGCTCCAGTCTTGACGCTATGCTTGACTTTCTGTGTGCTGGCTTAATAATCCAGAAGGGTTGATAGCCTCTGAAGTTCTATTTTAACTAACTAGCCGTCACCATATACTGTTTATGCTCACGACTGTACAGTTGCCCACATGAGTTTTGTCATCGTCGCGATCTATTGCATGAAAGTTGAATAGTATGAATTAATTGAGTGTTTCTTTTAATTACCAGATAACTAATCAGATGAGTTAACCACTGCATAAGAAACTGGAATCGTAATTCAATCATGCGCATTATATTGCTATGTAAAAGATCACGTAGAGGAACAGAACTGTACATGGTAGAAAGTGCTTTATTGTTGAAACTAAGAGAACACCAACTAACTGCACAATCTGCTTGGCAGTGTTCATAGATTGAGCTTAAGGGCGGTGACCTGATTTTTTTTTATTTCTGTCCTTTTCTCTCTTTCTCTGGCTTGTATCCATTCGGCCCCATTCAGCCAACTATTTTAGGACGTTTATCCCCATCTAGGTGTCGATTTCTTCCCGGCGAGCGTAAGCGAGCCAGCATTATATGAAGAAATCCGGCTTCGCCGGAGACATTGTTCTATCGAAAAATGTACAAATTTAGCCTGCTGTCAAACAAAAATTAAAAAATATGCTGGCTCGCTACCGCTCACCAGTAAACAAATGACACCTGGATGGGGATAAACGTCTTAAAACAGTTGGCTGAATGGGTCCAAATGGATACAAGCCAGCGAAAGATAGAAAAGGACAGAACAAAAACAGGTCACCCTCCTTAAGGGACTCCAAATTGAAATACATTGTATTCAATTAAATAAATGTGTTAATATTGGCAAGACAAAAAATATGTTTCATTTACCGGTACTTTCCTATTATTGTTATAATTTCTTCACTCGGTATTTCTTGTATACAATTTTCCAAGGACGAGTGTATTCATTTAGTAATAAATTAACAGTAGAGTGGTTAATAAATATGTAACAATATTAAACACTATACTTAAAACAAATACAAAAAACACAGATTTGTCAGACAGGATAAAACATAATTCCACATCAAAGACAATACTTCCACTGGACACTTGTGAAGTGTCTTCTTTTTACCTGGCTGCACTAGAGATGTTAGGTGGTACTCAAACGAATTAATTAATAACAAAACAAAACAAACATTAGTCCTCAATCCAGTAGTATTACTCGACTCGTCTCAATTGCTCTAATTGCATAAGTGTCATCAGGATCAAACTAAGTAAGTGTTGATGGAAATATATATAATACAGTATATAATATATATACGGTATATAATACAGTATATATAATATATATATAAATAATTGGAGATACATTGCTACAGCTCACACACACACACACACATATATATTTATATATATATATATATACCGGTATATATATATATACAGTATATATATATATAATTAGTTTTTTTTCTTTCCTTTATGCAAACCATAGTACCAAAGGATGAAAATGTCGCCTAAGTTTATTGGTTTTAACCTTGAATAATAATCATGCTATAATAACCACAACGAATAGCGTATAGTATTATATCGCGTGAATTGTTAATTCCAGTAACCCTGATTATACCAATGATAATACTGATAAATGCTTTTTGGTTACCCATGTAAAATTGATCTGCAGCAGTTGTTGTCCCAACTCTTTTTTGTCAACCATTTATGCTAAATAATGAATGACTTATTTATTCCACTGGACAGTTTTAAAATAATTCTAGTTACAAATGACAACATAAAATGCCAGAGAACTGTATACAATTTTGCGTTGAATTATTTTTAGATAGCGTGTCAGGGAGGCCCCCGGCATGAGTCTGTTGTCTATACTTTTTACTTGCTGTAAGCTAGGTTTGCTCACTTTTTGCTTTGTTAACCCCTTCTACACCGGCGATGTCTTTAAATTCCCCGTTAGCTATATTTAGACAATTATGCAGTTTATGAAGGATCTGTGGTAGCAAGAAGGTTTAAATGAAATAAAGTAGTTCGAAGCCGTTAATTGCTGTAGGCCCTTTTTAAACTGAATAACATCGTCTAATAGTAGCCAGAAAATATGTTCAAAAGACGTCGCCATTACAGAAGAGGTTAATACCGCCGGAATTTTATGTTTTGGCATGTGTATTTGAGCAGTAGCCTTATATACGTCTGCTGAATATTTATAATAATATACTTAAGGGAGCCCACCTCGCTTTTGTTTTCTCTTTCTCTCCCTCTCTCTTTGGCCTGTATCCATTCGGCCCATTTCAGCCTACTGTTTCCAGACGTTTGCCCCTATCTAGGTGTCAATATTTTCCTGGTGAGCGGTAGCGAGCCAGCATATACTGTATATATTTTTGTTTTTACAGAAAGCTAAATTTGTACATTTTTCTATAGAAACATTTCTCCGGCGAAGCCGGATTTCTCCCTACAATGCTGGCTCGCTAGCGCTCGCCAGGAAGAAATCGACACCTGGATGGGGATAAACGTCTTAAAACAGTTAGCTAAATGGGGCCGAATGGATACAAGCCAGGGAAAGATAGAAAAGGAGAGAAAGATTAAAAAAAAGCCGGTGACCCCCTTAAAAAATATGATATGTGTTGAAGTATTTAATATGGCGGGATTGTGAAGGAGGTCCTCGGTCCTGAAGCTGACATACGCCACTCCTGCCAAAAGCTCTTATACTCTGGTTGCAGCTCAGACACACCACACTAAATAGAGACTGGTCATTGGACAACTAACGATTTCGGAATTTTCTTGATAGCCTAGTGTGTGTGGAATTTCGGTGTGAGTATCTTAGGTTCGAGTCCTTGGAGTACCACACGTATTCATTACGTTCATTGGTTTCACTAGTTACCGGTATGTATATTTGTATATTAATTGATGAGTTGGTGAAAACAAATGTGAATTAGGCGATATTATGCAATTTTGGATATATATCTCTGGCAATCAAAGGCATAGACACTCTCTATATTGACCCTCTCAATTCCCAATGCTTTTCTAAAACGAATATAATAATCTATTGATAGCTGGAATATATTATACTAAAGGAACCAATCACCGTATCCTGAAGGAGGTAATACTTAAGGGGGTGACCTGCGTTTTGTTATTTCTGTCCTTTTCTCTCTTTCTCTGGCTTGTATCCATTCGGCCCCATTCAGCAAACTATTTTAAGACGTTTATCCCCATCTAGGTATCGATTTCTTCCTGGCGAGCGATAGCGAGCCAGCATTATATGAAGAAATCCGGCTTCGCCGGAGAAATTGTTCTATCGAAAAATGTACAAATTTAGCCTGCTGTCAAACAAAAATAAAAAATATGCTGGCTCGCTACCGCTCACCAGTAAAAAATTGACACTTGGATGGGGATAAACGTCTTAAAACAGTAGGCTGAATGGGGCCAAATGGATACAAGCCAGAGAAAGATAGAAAAGGACAGAACAAAAACAAGTCAACCCCCTCAAATAAGTAATTTATTGACAAATGGATATTGATTATTATCCATGAACCACCATATGATTCCACGTAATGTATAACTTGAACATTTGACCTGTCTGACTTTCCAAAATGAAGTTGTAGGTAAAACACAAAACAAGTTGTCCCAACTGTATGTACTAAAGGGGAGCTGCTGCCGAGGGCCACTTGAGGACTTTCCTCGCTCCACCTCGGAAGCAAAACAAAAGAGGCTAAACTTGAGCTTACACATTTTGGGCCATTATATAATAGTGGTTGTGTGGATTATACTATCATTAATGCCACTTTATTATTCATTATTAGCTAACTTATGGAGCTATTTTCAGAGACAATATATAAGAAGGGGCTATGTTTAGTATAATTCAATACTTTAATCAATAATTTGTAAACTACTTCCAAAATGTAACATTATAGTGAAGTATATCCTTCTATGTATCTTCCTACTATCTCTATCATCAGTTACAAGCCAAAGGTGGATGTTGCGTCTATGTACGCAACAATCTTGCTTTCTCTCGTGTCCCCAACTTAGATTGTTCTGAATACTCAACTCTCTGGCTAAAGCTTTCTTGTCACTCTCAAACTAAATATTTCTGCGCTGTTTATCTCTCCCCTAATTCTACTGACTACCCAAATTGTGTTTACTATTTAACTTCTAAAAGGGAACACATTCTATCCATCTCTCTTTTCGCAGAAATCTCCATTTAAGGAAATTTCAATGTTCACCACCGCCAATGGCTCTCTTCTGTTTCCACTGACCAACCTGGTGAACAAGCCTACATCTTTTCTATCCTTAACGACCTAGAGCAATTAGTCCAGCAACCTATCCGTATCCCAGATTGCTTCGAAGATCGGCCGAACATTCTTGACTTATTTCTAACCTCTAACCCTTCTGCTTATACTGTAAATCTTTTCTCTCCTTTGGGCTCCTCCGACCACAAACTAATACCTGTCACTTGTCCTATCTCTCCAGTACGGCTACCCGACCCTCCCAACTGACGGTGCTTGTGCCACTTTGGCGCTGCCGGCTAGGAGGCTCTTCGGCAGTACTGCTTTGACTTCCCATGGAATGACTTTTGCTTCCGTGGCCGGGGACCCTCGGAGAATGCTGAACGCATTACCGAGGTAATCCTCTCGTTCATGAAAGCATATATTAAATTTGTTTTCTCTCAGTCTAATGCAAAAAAATCTTGGTTTACTCACTCTTGTTCTACTCCTGTCCGTAACAAGGAGGAAGCATTCAAACAATACCGACGCCTTAAAACTCAAGAATCACATTCGTCCTATGTTTCTGCCCGGGATCTGGCAGGAATCTGCCCGGCAAATCTGTTCTTCGACTTGCCAAACACTCTTTCATCAATAATAAATGTACTGAACTATCAAACTCTAGCTCTTCCCAAGCTTACTGGCACCTAGCCAAAAACCTCTCCAACAACTTTCTTACTCATCTTTCCACTCTGATGGCACAACCATCACTTCTTCCTCTGACAAAGCTGAACTCTTCGCTCAAACTTTTGCTAGAAACTCCACCTTAGACCCATTTAATCTAAGGACCCATGTAATTAATGATTTGCATAATTAAATCACGCACATGTTCAGCTTGTATTATAAAGCACGCATCTGAAAGCATGTGTGCCCCTTTACCAAGTAAAAGCTCATTATTAATTAGCCTTGTGAATTGTGTTTATTCATGTTTTATGTATGGTCTTAATATTATTGTGAGAACCTATATCCAATTGTATATAAATATGAGTGTTGTTCTGTACTCATTGCATGACTTGCATTTGAGTTTGATTGTAGTTATATATTAAATACGTATATTATCCCGTTACCAATAACCACATTTACTCTAGCATAATAAAGACCTTCCAGGTGTGTCATAAAAAAGGTTACAATGAACTTCATGTGCTCTCCCTAGCAAACGTCCTCCATTCATTCCTATCATTTGCTATTTCTTTTGCTTCATCCATTCCCTGTTCAAGCTTTGACACACATTGAGACACAATAGCATACCATTTTATCCTCGGCCTTCCATGTCTTCTAATTCCTTCCACTTCACTGAATGTTTTTTTTGTTTTTCTATATTCAAACTACTACCTCTTGGGCATAGGCTGAGAGCCTGCTCATCCAACCGCTCAACACGGTGAAGCCTGTGAGGTCTTGTTCCAGTCTAGGGAGTGAGACACGTGAAGCATTAAAGTTCAACTCACGGCTCGAAGCAGCCCCATCTCTGAGGCCGCTTCGCCTTCGTGCTTCACTGTCTCACCACCTAGACTCAGACCCTCACTCTCAGAACGCCACCTATTGAGCAATGAACTCACTAGGCATTCCCCCCCCCCCCCTGTAGCATAATTTGAATATGGGAATATTCATACAGTGCTATTTAATCAGGGAACAATGAGGGTATTTTGTTGGTGTTTCGGTGGGCTTTGTGGTAATGCACTGATACTAGGTACAGCACAAAATCTATCCCAATAATATCTTCCCATTGATATATCGGGATTCGATCCCAGGACCATTGGATTACCAGGCCAGTGGCAAGACCACTCCACCACACCTCCCCTAAGCTTACACCCTTTTTACTACTCTTTCTTCAGTCATTCCGGTCATGTGGCCATACTATCTGTAAACATTTGCTTCTACCTTCTGATCGACAGATTTCCTAACTCCACACTTCTTACTCTGTCTATTCTTCGTACTCCACTGGCATTTCTTAGCAAATCCATTTCAACTGCTCTCACTCACGACTTTTCATTATTTTGCCATACCGGAGATCTGCACCCATACATCTTTTTCGGCACTAACACAACCTCATGTAATCCTCTCACTGCTTCTTTACTTAAGTTTCTGCTCTTGATCAGGGCTTTCATCGCTCCAGCTATCCTTCTTCCTTGTGTTACTCTGTGTTCTACTTATCATGCGCATTTTTCTCTTTTCTCAATCATGGCTTTATGGTACATACACTCTTCTGCTACTTCAAGTTGTTCTCTGTTAACCATAACAATACAAACAGTGCAGTGTATCCTTCCCTATTCTACTACCATAATTTTTCTTTAATTCACATATAATTTCAGACCTCGTCTTTCACAAACGTCCTCAAATATTTTCACCAACTGGCATAAGTCATACTTACATTCAGTAAATAATACTACATCCTCTGCATACAACATAATCGAGACATTCATTCTGTTACCCTTAATCATCATTGCTAGTCTCTTTCCTCTTAAAAGTTATGTCCTTACTTCTCAGGATGTAATAGATCGAGTATTTGAAGCGTGAAAATAATTGGGGAAATGAAGCATAAAATTGAATGGTGAACTGGAGCATAAACTAGAGAGGTTCAATGGAGCAGAGCTAACAGGGTAGATCGTGAGGTCAACACTGGAGGTAGGATATATATTAGTTGTGAAGCCATTTTGGATCCATAGACGTATATAAAATGGTTTTCACAAAACCAGCAAATAAATCCTGTTGGCAAGTAATTGCTTCATTTCTTTCAATGAATGCATTGCCATGCAAAACAGGGAAATAGCGTTTATTTGTTATTGTTTTAAAATTCATTTAAGAAATGACACAGGTAAATCGTGATCCACTTTCTATATGTTAAAGGATAACTAGCCATTCAAGTTTGGTACCACATTGTGCAGTTACTAGCAAAGTTTCATGGACTTATATTTGTATTAAGCAAATATGTTTCTGGAAATTGATTTGTCCTTTTCATTGTTTATACATTAATAATAATATTATATATACCATGTACCATGGTCATACGCAACTGATCATACATGGTTATTTTTGCATAGAGAAGCGCTTGGAAGGAACATATAATAGGTTTGGAGTGAAAATTAAAAAAAAAACAGCTGGTGGGTAGTGTTTTAAATTGCCTGAAGATTGATCCTATTGTTCAATTATACTGTTTTCTTCATTATTTGTTTTGTTCATTATTATACGAGCTTGTACATGTAAAGATGTATAACAATATCAGAAGTATAGACACTCCTAAAACTCATAGACCTCCCACATGGTTACCGTACATTACATTTTGAACACTTAAGAAATGCATGAATATTACTGTGTATATGTAATGCTAACAAACAAATGTCTAGTCTATTGAAAGATTGATTTGTCAAGAAGACAAGGAATGCCAGAATTTATCTTTCGTAATATTAATACGATAAACATTTTGTATTTGTCTGTACTTACAGAAATATATCATACTCCTCTATTACAGTACGAATATCTAGATATATACAATGACTCACAACATTTTACTGTGAGCCATTTTACTCGATCAACCAAACCAGTTTCCAGAAATTTACTAGACTAAAATTACACATGCTGAGTAAATAGATTGTAACAGTAATATTATTGGAGTTTTGAATGTTTAATACACACAGAATACGGTATAGGTTAACCCAGCGCTACAGAGAAGACATATGGAGATTCAATGTGCTTTGTAAATATATTTATTACTTTACCATAAATCTTTCGACATAACAAAGATCACTTTGTTTCCAATAGAACTGACAAACCCTAATAAATTTAACTGGATTCATCTATTCACCAAATTAATTTGGTGTCATACTAATGTTCCCGATTCCTCTAGGAAAAGGGCTGTGTTTAGCTGAATTCACTTATTTATTTATTTTTATTTTTATTTTTGTATTGTCCTCCACAGAAACTTTGACGCACTACACCTAAACGACTGCCTCCAAGACATTACACAGTAAGACCAAAGTTGTTTATAGAGCCAAAAGCAACAAAGTGAATCTGCTGGATTTCCGCTACAGACTGTGGTGGCTCTTGCAACGTTAGTGGGTTAGTGGGATTAATAAAGGGGATATGAAAAATGTACTAAAGCTCAGTGATAGCGAAATAACTCGTACAAATGGTTTCAAATTAGATAAATTTCGTTTCAGAAAAGATATAGGCAAATATTGGTTTGGTAACCGAGTTGTAGATGGGTGGAATAGGCTACCAAGTGATATGGTGGGATAAGGAGCTTTAAGATAAAATCAGATAGGCATATGGACGAGATGGGTTAGGTGTGAGGGAAATCTACCAATCGGCGTTCAGCAGACCCCCGTAATCTTTTGGTAATCCCTGACCGTTTTGGTGGGGGCAGTACCGTACTCAAGGTATTAGTGAGTTGGGCCTATAATTGGGCCTTGTAATTGGGGTTGGGTGTGACAGGGATCTGCCTTGTGTGGGCCGATCGGCTTTTTGCAGACTCCCATTTTCTTATGTTCTTATGTTCTTATGTCAGATTTATAGTCTCCGGAATCTGTGATGCACTACTCATCCTAAACGACTGCATGCACAACATTGAAGCCTAAGACCAAAGTAATTCGCAGAGCCAAAATTAACAAAGTGAAACTGCCGAATTTCCGCTACCGACTGCGGTGACTCTTTCACCGCAAGATCGTCTAAAATGGGATGTAGCGGAAGCGGGATATACTGGATAACTCCACCATTATTATGAATATGTGTAATGTGATATGTACAGTATATAATACAACAAAATATACTCATTTGAGTTTATCAAAACATGTTCCTGTACATTAATAACCCTGTACACACTCGTCTTTTATTATCTAGGTTACAGTCAAAACATAGAATATGTAGTGGAATACATGTAAGAAATTATCTTCCTCTAATTACTAGAGGGATTCTGTTGTTTAGCTGGAACCAAATATTCAATCTAACTATGTAAGTAATAATGATGTCCTGATATTGAAAGGGTTAACAATGAATAGAGATGGAAGGTGGTTTCAATTGCGTCCAAGTATATTATCCTAAGTTGTTTTAACAATGTGTTATAATATAATGCAAATAAACTATATACATACAAAAATAAACCATAACTGGTAGGTTATTGATCCATGCCATGCTTTCAGTCATATTGAAAATTGAAAGCTCAGAATCCTTGGCTAAGATTTACGATATACTGTATATGCGTCAAATAACATTAATTCATTCCAAGCTAAATCTGACTGCAAACTATTTACACAATACTGAATATAATTATTGTATCTGATATACGACTCATGCGCAGTGATTAATCATTGTTTTGTTTAAAGATTATACAGAAATACATCTGGTAGCAAAATACAGAGGATCAGTATATGCCTGCTGTGATTATTTTCTTGTTTCACCATTTAGGTAATTATAAAAGCGAAATTCAAACTACTATACTGATAATTAAATACATATACAAACCGGTACATGTGACTAGCCTATACGTCTATTGATGGAGTATAATTTGATAGCACCATTATTATAATTTGGGCAAACATTATTTCTGTAGATTAAAACTGCAATTACTGACGGACACAAATAATCACATTTATAATAACACTATTAACCCTTTTCACTCTACTCTGGAAACTATTAGACGATATTCTTCAGCTTAAGAAAGATGTCTACCAAATAAATGGCTACCGACTATCTCAATTATGTTAGCTACCATAGATCCTTCCTAAGCTTCATAAAATCATCTAAATGTAGCTAGCATACAATTAAAAAGACATTGCCGGTACAGAAGGGGTTAAAGCATTCAATTAAAATTGGCACAATCTTAGGTAGTATTGAGCCAAGCTAAATACGTGCGAATAATATGCATTCTAATTAATCAAACTACCTCCATTTTTTAATTAGTGTACTGTATTTGTTAACTTGTTATCTCCTGGTCCATTAAATAATCTCTCTCTCTCTCTCTCTGCTATATTGATATGGTTCACTTCCATTCATCCCTTTTAATTTCTCCCCCCTATATATTGTCCATGGTATATTATCTTTGCTTCCAATCGCTACACTATTTTCTCCCTTCTATAAATCCTCCCCCACTCTCTCTCTCTCTCTCTCTCTCTCTCTCTCTCTCTCTCTCTCTCTCTCTCTCTCTCTCTCTCTCTCTCTCTCTCTCTCTCTCTCTCTCTCTCTCTCCAACGGGAAGAACAAACTGCCAGACAAAGTTGTACATTAAAATACAATGGACACATTCAGAAGGAGTCTAGACACCAATTTCGAGGAGGTTGGAGTAATATAGTTAAAAAGGTTAAGCTTTAGTAGTGTGCGATATTTCTCAACTTTCTTCTTTACGATGAATTTAACAGTAGATATGTTCTCATTCTAATAATTGGGGCCTTGTTTCCCCAACTAAAATTCAAGGAAGGAGTGGTGGGTTGGGAGAGGGCCTTCTGCTTTGCTATCCTTACCTTCCACTAAGACTGCCTAGTAGGGACCGTAAGGTTTGTGAGTCTGTGAACCTCTGTGACTCTACATAACTCTCTCTCTCTTTCCAATAACTCCCAAATAGATTTCTTCATGCAGAAAATCATGAACACAAGCCCGTCATCGATACATAATTTCACAAATGCCGGTAATATCGGGAAAAACGTGGGTATATTTATAGCAGTTAATATATAATTTTGACTCATTGGCTTATGGCCATGAACTATTTACAAGTCAACGTTATTTGGCTAATATGTGTCCTCGTGTGCGTGCGTGTATGAGAGAGAGAGAGAGAGAGAGAGAGAGAGAGAGAGAGAGAGAGAGAGAGAGAGAGAGAGAGAGAGAGAGAGAGAGAGAGAGAGAGAGAGAGAGAGAGAGAGAGTGGGCTTGTGAGCCGGATCTAATAACGATAGCATCAGCCACGTCATCCATGCGTTATTAAAATACAACGAAACATTGACACCCCCGTATTATGATCCATGTATTACCTGTGACGTCACATGTAGTATGGTGACGTCATTGTGGTTTTCTCTGTGTGTGTGAGAGAGAGAGAGCGAGAGAGAGAGAGAGAGAGTGGGGGAGGATATAGAAGGGAAAAAATAGTGTAACGATTGAGAGCAAAGGTAATATACTATGGACAATATAAAGGGGGAGAAATGAAAAGGGAAGAATGGAAGTGAATCATATCTATATAACAGATATCTATATATATGTATACTCTATATATATATATATATATATATATATATATATATATATATATATATATATATAGAGAGAGAGCGAGAGAGAGAGAGCCAGAGAGAGAGAGAGAGAGAGAGAGAGAGAGAGAGAGAGAGAGAGAGAGAGAGAGAGAGAGAGAGAGAGAGAGAGAGAGAGAGAGAGAGAGAGAGAGAGAGAGAGAATGGCGAAACAATATGTGAAACGAGTGAAAAGCTGACCGTAGAGGGATACTACTAGCTAGATCAGCCTAGGAAGGTCCTTCTGAATTCTACACCTTGATAAGCTCAAGAAACTTACCTAATAGTAGCCTGGGTAGATAATATGTTAACAAAGCTTTAGATTATTCGTTTTGTTGAAAAGTGGATAACATGTTAGTCCAAATATATTCATTATATATTATGTAATGACACACAATCTTTTCTGCCTCAATTTACGGTAAAGAAAATACCGGTAACTGACCACACGATGTTTTAGTAATTGAAATCGAATATCAACCTGCACCAAAAATCGTGACAAATTATACAAACACTTGGACACTGTTTAAAGGTATGCTGCTGTTTGTATACCGGTAGTTTAATGTCAATTCACCCATTTAGATAAGTTCTTGAAAATATTTGCTGTGCATTAACTAATATTATGTGTGATATTATTATATAAATAATATATAAATATTAATAACATGTTTTGTATGTATGTATGTATATATATACTCAGGCACATACCCCATTGCTGGGGGTGACTGACACGAGACAGAGCCCGAACAGGAACAACTTTTATAGTGTTTTATTCTCGCGTTCAGCTATTGCCAAATCGGTAACCTGTTTGCTTGTAATAATAATAATAATAATAATAATAATAATAATAATAATGTCTCCATTCATGGTAAAATATTCCTAAATTCATCTGTAGTAACCCAATCCGAACATTGGAAACAAAGGAGAAACCCACGGATACAAAACCTTATATTGACCAGTAGCTCAGTTCTGATTAATAACACCGTACTTAGTCGTAACTAAACATTATATTAAATTTAGCCCTTTAGTGCGATGACGACTTTTGTTTTAGCTATTAGGCTGGATAATATTAGCCGATGTAATTTTGTATAACAAATTTCAGATGGCATATTTACTGTAGATATTATTTAGCCTTTTGAGTCTTAAAGGTACATTTTAAAATAAAGACGTCAATCTAATAGTAACTAGAATAATAAGAACATAGTGTAATCGTGTTATATGGGTTTACGTTACTCCAGAGGGAATACCTAGGAGCAATACAGAATGTCGCTGGACGTCACTGAAAATAAAAATAAAAATATAACAAATAATAAGGTCAACCTCCATGAATGAACATATAAATCGCCACCGTGTTTATGAGTCCAGGATATTGAACAGAAACTCTACCTATGACGTAAGCAGCATAACCTATCCCGGAAACTGTTCTATATTTCGTAGAATGTAAGTATTGGCAAAGCGAAACTTATAGCCCAATGAAAGCGCAACAGTGAAGTTAAAAGAGGTCGTTCCTTTTCCCGCACACAACTATTAGATTTTAAAGTAGCAGTGGGTCCACTCTCATAATACTGTAGAATATCACTGTGGGAGAATAAACAAAGCGGTCAGTCTATAATAATTAAAAATAAATAAATAAATAATACATTAATAATCCATTTAAATATTACTACTGGTGAATGTGAATAATGTTGTAGTCAATGCATGTATTACATGCATATCAAGTCCTTAAGTACCAATGAGGACACATATGCCTGATGGCATCAGTTCCTCATTGACACAAGGGATGTGAATATATGCAATTTTGTAAATATACTGTATTCAACTTTTGTGTCAATAAAATATTTGTAATTGAATATTGAATTGAATGGTTTATAATGTCTAGTATGTAAGCATTTAGTTTTTAAATTCAAATATTGTCAAAATAGATACACATTTACATTTAACAAGTCTTAGTATTTAATTACTTTTTAGTATGACAAGAGTACCGAATACCCAATGCCATATATTGTTCTCAAATCCTGTACACGTAATACCGCACTTATTTACCAGTTATATGTTTACAACAATAACCATATACATTTTTTAATTTGAGAATTAAATTGACAAACCTGTATTTTATATTAGTTGTTTGAGGACAGAAATTGCTACCCGATTCAATACCCCTGAGTCAGTTTAAAATATACACGTGTCTATGAATGGCACAGTCAAGCTTGGTCTTCTGCATAAATAACAGTTTCAATCAAGGTTTTAATAATGGACATGACAAGTTTTTACATCTTGAATTCGATAACTGGAAAACGGCAGCCATCCAGAGCATGGTAACGATTTCATACACTCCTGTCAGTGTTTGTATAGATCAAACATGCGTACCGATACCCCAGTCAGTACTCTCATTCGGTGTACGACCAATTCAGTTTAGTTATTTTATGGTTATGTTAGGTTATGTAAGTTTAAATTATATTATTGGATGAATGTTCAGTATAATTGGTTGTGTTGGTTTCTGTTTGATTTGTTTATGTTAGGGAATTTTGTTTACATACAGTTAGTTTGCATAATAGTTTATCATTCAGATTTGAATAAGGTAAGGTTATTTGGGGTATCCTAGATATTATCTATTTAGTTTGAGCTAAGCTGGATTACTCTAGTTAGATATATGGTGTTATGCTTATTAGCTTAATTTGGATAGATGTAATTATGTATACAGTATATGCGGTATTGGGCTTGGCGAAAACATACCGGAATAGGAAAGTTATATAGGCCTATCTTAACCAGGCAGGGATTTTCTATATCCCTCTCTTGATTACTCGTTGGGGCAAATACTAAACAATGATATACGGTAAGGTACCAGTACTGATTATTGCCAAATACAATGTACATTAAATGCATTTGCTATCTCTATCTTGAAATAATAACAATTCTCCTTTAAAAAAAGGACCTTTATTGGCTACATTGCACAAACTGTGGGTTCAAATGTAAGCAGAATGATACACATACAAGTGTTTCAATCAATATATTTTTTGTGAACTAATTTTAACAAGTAAACAATTTATATAGTTATTTTGTGTAGTATGTTTGCTATAATTATCATTCTATTTTGCAGTGTATCTCTATATAATTAAGATAACTTTGTCGCCAACCTATGTCTGTCCCTGGGCCTCTAAGACTGCGTTTCATATCTGCGAGTGGTTAAATTGCACCGTCCGGGGCTGTCTCTCTGTATTGCCTAAGTTTGGGTCTCAAAGTTGCTGGGTGGTTTCCTGCTCGGCCAAACCCTCTCAGACGGGACTGCTGCCATTATAAAAGTTAAAAGTCTTTTCAATGTCAGAGTAAACAGTCAACTTTTTCAATGAAGGAATAGAACAATGAGTCTGGTCGCACGTTTAAGGGAGAGATAGTTTTTTCTGGACTCCCTTCCCCCTCATGTTTAGCCCCATTAGTTTTGTAGTTTTAAGACGTTCGCCCCATTTGTTTATTGGTTTTAAGACCTTTTGCCCCATTCCTTTGTCAATACTAAGACCTGTCGTTCCATTTAGGTGTCGATTTTTATTTCTTGGCGAGCAAACTTGTATTTTTGGAGGAATTGACCTTCTCCCAGGACAGTTTTCGGTAGAACAATGTACAAATTAATCTCAAAGGGGGATCTTGAGGATTTATTTGTTTGTTTATGCTTGATGGAGGCCTAGGGAGGAAACTAAGCTAATAATAACTAATTAATTAACAAATAAACAACAACTATCCCCTTAATCCTTTGGTTCCTTTAATTACCAGGACATTATAGTAACTTCACGAGTCTACTGTATTATATTTAACATTATCCTAGTTAAGCTATTGGGATCCTTTATGGATATGTGTTTTTTATGATAATGAAAAACAAGAACAACAAAGTAAAACCCTCATATACCTTCGCTTTTTACGCAGCACAACTAATGCATCTTTTAATCTGAAATTCCTTCAAAGCTCAAGAAAAACTCTGGTATTATGTAATAAAACTGTAATTCTCTCTCTCTCTCTCTCTCTCTCTCTCTCTCTCTCTCTCTCTCTCTCTCTCTCTCTCTCTCTCTCTCTCTCTCTCTCCTTCCTGAGCACGTTTCAGAACTATATAAATATTGGTACCGGGTATTTCCCAAATAAGTATTTGTCCATTCACCTGAGCACCCCTCAAAACTTAAGCTTTAGAATGCATGTGCGTGGGAAGGTGTGTGTGTCTGTGTGTGTGTGTGTGTGTGTGTGTGTGACAGAGAGAGAGAGAGAGGGTCTGTGTGTATGTGCGTTGTTTGTGTGTGTATTTGTTTATGTTTGTGTGTGTTTGTGCAGCATAGGTTAGGTTGTAAGTTATGTGTAAGTGTAGGAATGTATGATTTCATAAATGTTTACCAATACAGTGGTCAATACACTATCTATCTATCGAGTTCTTACGATCTCTTAAACTATTATTACGGCAGGGCAGAATTGGCCATAACACTCCTCATCTACAGTACTGTATATGTACTACTTAATTACCTGTATATATGTTTGTATATTATACAGTATGCAATATTATAAGGACTTTCATTTTCCCAATTACGTATACCATTTCTCCCTTTCCCACCACTACCTTCACCTGTTAATGACCCTTATCGATGGTATCTTGCCCGGCTTTCATGCTACCCTTCTCCCCCTACCACTCGCACACACTTTTCACCAGTATATATATATTTCCTTTGCCAATTCTTTGAACTCACACCAGACGACGACTCCTGATTGAAAGAGATAAAGAGACCAGAGTTTCAATCAAAAGACAATGATGTTTTGAAACCTTGCAGCTAACTTTATTTTTCTTTATATGTGGATGAGGGAGACAAAAGTCAAAACTGCCTGTGACGAGTGCCTCCCCCAGAGTTGAAAGAGTGACAGGGACAACATCAAAGAATGTTCGAGTCAAACTGTCTGGACACACGGAGTTTGAAACAGTTTAAGTAATAGGATGAGGGAAAGATGGATTCAGGGAGAGAGTTTCAGAGCTCAGCTGTTGAATAGAAGAAAGATTGGGAGTATCGTTGCATTCTTGAGTTGGACAGTTATACAGAGTAGGTGTGGGATTGTGCTGCAAGACGGGTTCTATGTACCCTACCTAGAGGAGGTGGTATGCACTGAGAGAGCTCTGAGGAACACTGATTATCATAGTAGCGATAGAATGAGAGAGAGATGCAACATTGCGGCGAAGAGAGAGAGAGATTGCAGATTTGCTGAGTGGTCGGGAGTTAATGATACAAAAGCCTTTCCTTTCTACTTTGTCTAGAAGTGCTGAGTGAGATGATCCTCCCCACACATGTGAACAATACTCAATACAAGGACGCACTGTGCCCATGTACAGAGCAAGAAGCTGTGCATGGGTAAAGAACCCTTGAAGCGGTTGAGCATACCCAGCTTCTGGGAAGCCGTTTAAGCAAGAATGGCCGGCTCAATTAGACGAATGGTGTCATATGGTATCATGTACAGAATATATTTATCTTTTTCTTTTTTGTTATATTCCAACTACTCCCTCTTGGGCATTGGCTGAAAGCATGTACATTCACCGCCCAACACGGTGAAACCTGTGAGGTCTCGTTCCAGTCTACGGGGTGAGACATGTGAAGCACTTTTAGCTGCAACCAGCCCCTGCCATCTTGCCTTTGCAGGATGCATGGGGCTTAGTTGCCCACTCATGGCTCAAAGCAATCCCATCTCTGAAGCTACCTCGCTCCAGTGCTTCACTGTCTCATCTCCTAGACTCGGACCATCACTCTCAGAACACCACCTATTGAGCAATGAACTCACTAGGCATTGCCCCCATGTAGCATATTTTGAATATGGGAATATTCATACGGTGCTATTTAATCAGGGAACAATGAGAGTATTTATTTGGCGTTTCGGTGGCCTTTGTGGTAATGCACTGATACTAGGTACAGCACAATTACATCCCAAAAATATCTTCCCATTTACATATCGGGATTCGAACCCGGGTCCATTGGATTACCAGTCCAGTGGCAAGACCGCTCCACCACACCTCCCCTTCAATAGTTGAATACAATCTATATTATTAAATCAGTTCGTGTGTCTGTTTGTCTGTCTGCGTGTTCTAAAGAGGCGGCCGCAGTTTTGGACCTGGGGAGCTGAAACTTTGCATGTGGGTGTCAATTGACCTGGGTCAGGTCATAGAGTGGGCGAGGCCACGATCGGAGGTCGTTTCGAGGCCGAAATTGAAAAAAAAACAAAAAAAAACAATGGCCGTTTGGGGCAGAAGGAGGCCTCCGATCGAAAAGGTGCATGAAACGAAAGTTGTTCGCAGCCCCCCAAAATGGGGTTACGGATGAGGTCAGATCCAAAATCGGAGGTCATTTAGCGGCCGAAATCGAGGTCGCCGTTTAATGAGGTAGGCTACAGGGAGGTCGAGGCCGGTGATTATGGTAGTAGTAGTATTGTGATGATTGTGGTAGTAGTGATTGATGATGGTGATTATGGTAGTAGTAGTGGTGGTATACTCCATTTAGTTGACTCGTGCATCTGGCTTCTAACTGGTGTTTCTATCGAGGCTCATGATTGGCTATTCTTATCACACTGGCCAAAATGAGTAGCAGAGCTGATAATATTTTATTATTATCTGTATTATTCTTTATTTATTCTTTAAACTAGATATGTTTAGGTAATATTAATGATTACTTAATATATTACAGTCTTATCCGAATCTAAAGAGCTATTAAATATCACATGAAACACAATAATAATGTATATATCATAAAGTAAACACAAGGGAAATAAAATTATAAAGGAGAGAGGTAAGCGATAGGTGAAGACTGACCACCTATCACGTTCATTAGAATTACTAAAACTTATCTAGTTCAATTAATATATATGGAATAATAAAGAAAAGTTTACTTAATTCATATTATGATGTGATAATCTACAGTGATAATCGAAACATACCAGCTATAAAATACCACATGGAACACATACAATCGTAGATATAATGCAGTAAACACAAGCAAGGGAAGAAATGCCGTCAATGCCTATTTTAAATGTGTGATACCGGTAAGTAAATACCGGTCTGTGATTGGCTAAATCGCCTGAGCGAGCCCCAGTCAGTCTTCACCTCTCGCTTACCTCTCCCCTTTATCATTTTATTTCCCTTGTGTTTACTTTATGATATATACATTATTATTGTGTTTCATGTGATATTTAATAGCTCTTTAGATTCGGATAAGACTGTAATATATTAAATAATCAATAATATTACTTAAACAAATCTAGTTTAACCCCTTACGAGCGGCCTAGGTGGTCTATTTGACCGTACCGCCCAGCGTTTTGTTTTTTACCCTAAATAGGGTTATTTATGTGATTATTTTCATGCCTAAATAAGACCCAGAGCGTAAAACAAGTATCTATCCCTGAAAAGGCGTAAACAGAGCTTTCCAATGACACCCGAACCATCTTTGTACGACCACTGGTTCTCTTGCAACGATCGTGCAACACGAGTGCAAAAACCCTGTAATTAGGTAATTTCCCTACATAATTCCCTGTGTAGCGAGTGAGAAGAGGGGGAGGAAGTTAGAATACAGTTCAGTTGGTCCACCGCGGTGGTGGGGGACGGTCATACAGTTGCTACGCTCCTCACACCGCTCAGCTCTCTCTCTCAGCAACATTACGTGCTGAAAATGGCGCTCGCCATAAGTTGTGAACCGCCACATAGTCCATATTTATTTCACACGACATAAGTTGCGCGCCGCCAGTTAAGGGTTAATGAATAAATAAAGAATAATAAAGATAATAATATAATAATATCAGCTCTGCTACTCATTTTGGCCAGTGTGATAAGATAGCCAATCATGAGCCTCGATAGAAACACCAGTTAGAAGCCAGATGCACGAGTCAACTGAATGGAGTATAGTAGTGATGGTGATTATGGTGGTACAGTATTAGTATTAAATTTAAACCCGGGCAACGCCGGGTACCCTTGCTAGTACATTTTAAATCAATAGCAACTGATATTGTGGCAATTACTGTTAGTGCAAATCTCTCGTTTGTTCTACCACAAATCTCTGTTTTTGTGTTGAATTTGCCAAGACAACTGCTGTAATAATGTGACAGAATTTAGTATACCGGTACATATGCGAGTTTTCTATATTGTAATAATGTTTTATATGCAGTGGAGTTAACTATACATGTATTTAAACCATGAATTAAGCTGTTATGGTATAGTTAAATATAGACTGCTATCCGCATAATTTATCTCAGATTCTGTTGTAGGCGACGGTACCGGTACCTCACAGTATGTCCGCTACTTTAAGGATCCTATTAAACTACCCAAATAGATGAATCAAGCGTCAGAAAACTGCATATTGTTTCACCTCCAAGTAATCTAACCATACTACAGATACAATCCTTTGATAGATGAATGAAATATGCAGAAATTATACATTGCCTTACCAAACCGGGAAATAATTCAACAAGTAGCTCTGTAGTGTTGGTTCTATACGCAATGCATGAAATGTATCCAATACATTTAAGATTATGATATTACATATGCATCTAACATCACCAGTCTTCATTATTCCAAATCACATCACAACAAAATCCTAGTCACAGCGTTATATCGTAACTGACTGCTATTTTCAACAGATACCTATATATATATATATATATATATATATATATATATATATATATATATATATATATATATATATATATATCACTCGATCCACTCACTGGGACACAAATGAATTTCTGCGAAAATTTGTGTCCAGGACTCGAACACACGATTTTTCAGAACTATGCCAAACCTATGCGTTGCAGGCACACTCACGGGAGCCATTTCCGTTTTAACTTTTTTTCTACATCTCTGTTACCTGGTATGTCTATTTCTGCTTTACATTTTATGAAATATCGGTTCCATAACATATTTGACTACAGTGTATTCTGCCAAGTTAGGGATACCAGTACAAAATACACCCAAAATGTTGCAAACTATGTTAATGATCCTACTGTAATTTGTTGAAGTGTTTTGCTTATGTGTATTCCCACATGATACCCAATAGCCTACACTATCTGTATTACTAGCAACCTATAACAATTTCAACTGATTTCGATGTTCCTATTCAACTCTCTTATATATCAACAAGCTATGCCATAGTTAATGTCACACTTATATAATGTTTACTTCTATTAATCTGGCATCTAGCCAGAACCCTCTCTCTCCAACATTGTTACTGTCTTGTCTTTCCCTCCTCTTTTCCACTCTGATGGAACTACCACAATTTCTTCCTCCTCTGACAAAACTGATTTTTTTGCTCAAACCTCTGCTAAAAGATTCACCTTGTATGATTCTGGTGATATGCCTCCCTCTCCTCCTCTTCTCTCTTACTTATGCCTAATATCTTAATCTCTTATGATTTTGGGAGTGTAGTTGGTTGTTGGAAGGAACATAATAATGAATATACTACCTCCTCCTTTACAGAGAAACCACCTTTAGATACACTTCCACCCCTAATTTGTCCAACTCTCTTACCCAAGGGTGAGTCAATTTTCTCAGTCTTTCTTTTAATCGACAAGTAAGCTTTAGAAATTTCTCCCTCAATCTGTCTTTCCCTCATCCTATAACTTAAACTGCGTCGAACTCCGCACCACTTTCATTCATATACCTCTCAACTCCATTCTTCTCTCTCTCTCTCTCTGCCCTTCCAGTACCAGTGACGTCCTTTTCATTTTCTTCTAGCTACTATTAGACGATGTTGTTCAGCTTAGGAAGGACGTCTACCCATTAAAGGGCTACAGATTCTCAATTAATCCTTTTAGCTACCATATGTTCTTTCAAAGCTTCATAAACTTATCTAAATGTAGCAGAAATACAAAAATAAAGACGTCGCCGGTACAGTTAGGGTTAATAATTTTCATACTCTCCATAAGCTACAAAGAGTAATTGCATTGTTTATACCTACACTAATACAGGTCGATTGCATATATTATCTTTGATACCGATACTATCCAATTAAAACATTGTTGTATGTATATATTTAGAGATGATGAATAACAGGTCCTCGTTCCCTGACAATACAAATTAATTATAAGTTTGAACGGTAGTAGATTTTCATGATATTATAATTATTTAGGAAAAGGTAATTGAAAATCGTCCATTGTCTACAAACATTATAACAATTGTCTTCGGTTCTAGACAAGAGGAGAACAAGCTTTACTATATTTAATTGAAAACAAATATACTGTACATTCCTGGGCCAAATAATTCCATGTATTCCTCAACAAATTTTAGTTATTCCTGACCCCGACCATAGAATAAAAAATAAAGTCACAATATTATGTGAATGTTACAGAAACTCTGAACCGTTCGTCTGTGAAGCACGGCCGTTATTCTGCTCCACTAATTCTTCATGCGTTTCGGACAAAAAGTGGTGGGCGAGTTTTGAATTTCGCTGTACAATTGCCTGCTGTGGAAGTTGGTACGAATCTTACCAAACAATTCTAACACGTTGATGCAATATTATGAAATATTCCTTGTAGACATATTTTCGAGTCAGGGTTTTTGCTATATCATTGTTAACCCCTTCTGTACCGATGTCATCCTCTGAAATGTGTCTGGCATCTAGTAATTAACAGGCTTCAAAATATTTCAATTCACCCTTTTTATTACCACAGCTCCTTCTTAAACTATACAAAATCGTCAAAATATAGCTAGAATAAAATTATAAGATGTCGTCGGTACAGATGGGGTCAGCAGTCTCAACTTTGGCATGTCTTAGTGTCCCACATATTATGCAGGCGATTATAAATTCATCAAACGCTTTATTTTGTATGTGAATAGGGCTTTATCAGTATGCTTACTGAACATTTATATTGTAATAAAGTAGTTATCTCGGAAATTGTCTATATCTTAATTATGTTATTATGATTAGTTGTCGTGGTGCGCATATACAAAAAAGAAAGAAAACATAAGAAAAATATATAAAATGGAAAATATATATATTATGTACAAATACAAATTGAGGATTAAACCTTACAGAACGGTTACGGTATGTGAACTTCAATTCATTCTGGATGATAATGTACAACTTTAAGTACCGGGTAGTTTACAAGAGACATTTTAAAGATCCAACATCAAGCTTTTGTAACTTATTATTCTGGGAACATCATGTTATAATATGTAACATATGTATTGCTATATTACTAATGCGCTTATGTGCAATATACTTTTCATCACTGTTCACAAACATCAATGGATGATAATAAACAAGGTTCTTTCAATTGAAATGGACAAATACATTTTGAAATAGTTTGGGCATATTTCATTGAAATCAATTATTCGTTCTTCAGTACACTGTATATATTATATGGTTCGGTAGTATACCCGGTATAGGAAAAGTACATAGGTCATTAACCCCTTCAGACTCATATGACACAGAGGTTGTCAGATTAGCAATAAGAAATAGAGTTCTCTCACACTTATAATTACCTCTCCAAAATTAGTTTTCTGCCCACAGCTAACTCAAAGACAACTGCAGAGGTTAAAGTAACTAAACTAAAGGTTTCTAAATACCCCTGATGGTAACAAAGGCTTTAAAGTATCCCTAATCGGCTCAAAATCGCATCATATGTCGGAGAGGGTTAATTGACTGAATGCATTCTGTAGTCCATTTGGGTAATAAATACATTTGGCATAATATGCCAAATGTATTTATTACAAAATATACCAAATATACAAAACATACCAGTGCATATTATGCACTGGTATATTTTGTATTGCATTTGAACGGTGAAGTACGCCCTCCATACCACCTTTGCATATATATGGCTGCAATTCGGAAAAGTATTGTGGTGATCTATCGGTAAAATAATATGACAGTATGGTTGGAGAGATATGGGTTATATATCCCATTAATTCATTCCTTTTGTACCGTCGACATCCTATTTTTTTTTTTGTAATCTAGTTACTACTAATCGATTATATTCAGCTTAGGAGGGATCTTTATCAATTATAAGGCTTCGAACTATTTCAATCTACCATTTTAATTACCACAAATCCTCCCTAAGCTGCATAATATCGCCTGGATATAGTTACAATAAGATATATCAGACATCGCTGGTACAGAATCGGTTACAAGTAGTTTTCCCAAAATACTGAAGTCGGATATGTAAAGTTACTATAACGGTACTTCAGGATAGCTTGGATTTTCTAACGGTAGGACAGACTTCGTTATTTTAGTTTAGAGTAGGGAAATAGTCTGTCAAAATAGGATAGGCTGTATACAGGAAAGGATCTTTTAAGAAATTATAGGCAATGTTAAGTTAAGATTGATGAGGGAAATGATCTGTAAAATGTGGGTAGGCTATGTTATGTTAGGATAGGTGAGGAAAAGGTTATGGTGTGATTTGCTCTGTTATGTTAGGATATAATATTATTAGGGGAGAGTTCAGTTGCAATACATTAAATAAGAGCTACATTATGGATACGGTAGGTTAGGGAAAGGTTCTGTTGAGGGAGAGGAAGGTTAAATTACGATTGGTTAGAGGGAGGTTCAGTTAAGGCAAGTTTGGTTATGCAAAATTAGGATAGGTTATAATAACATAGGTTTGTTAGGGGAAGATTCAACAAAGTAGGGTAGGTTAAGGATTGGCTAGGGTAGGAGAGGGTTATTAGTAAGGTATGTTAGATAGGATATGGCCAGGCTTTATTAACCCCTACTGTACCGGCGACGTCTCTTTAATTATATTGTGGCTATATTTAGACGATATTATGCAGTTCAAAAAGGATCCAAGGTTGTAAAAACGGTTAAGTGCGATAGTTCGAAGCCTGTTAGTTACTAGAATTAAATTGTGTAATTGTAGCAAGAATATAATGTAACAGACGTCGCCGGTGCAGAAGGAGTTAAGGGGGGTGACCTGCTTTTGTTCTGTCCTTTTCTATCTTTCTCTGGCTTGTATCCATTTGGCCCCATTCAGCCTACTGTTTTAAGACGTTTATCCCCATCCAGGTGTCAATTTATTTCTGGTGAGCGGTAGCGAGCCAGCATATTTAAAAAAAAAATTGACAGTACGCTAAATTTGTACATTTTTCGATAGAACAATTTCTCCGGCGAAGCCGGATCTCTTCATATAATGCTGGCTCGCTATCGCTCGCCAGGAAGAAATCGACACCTAGATGGGGATAAACGTCTTAAAATAGTTGGCTGAATGGGGCCAAATGGATACAAGCCAGAGAAAGAGAGAAAAGGAGAAAAATAAAAAAACAGGTCACTCCCCTTAAGGTAGGATAGATTATGGGAATGTTTCACTGGGAGTAGAGGTTGGGTGAGAGTAGGTTGGGTGAGAGTAGGTTGGGTGAGAGTAGGTTGGGTGAGAGTAGGTTGGGTGAGAGTAGGTTGGGTGAGAGTAGGTTGGGTGAGAGTAGGTTGGGTGAGAGTAGGTTGGGTGAGAGTAGGTTGGGTGAGAGTAGGTTGGGTGAGAGTAGGCTATGATAGTAAAAGGTTTCTGCAAGATAGGGGAAGGTTTGAGTTTGGTAGGTTTAGTTAGGATAGACATAGGCTGCATCGTAGTAAGTTAGGCAGACGTTAGGTGAGGGTAGATATAATGTGATAAGAAAATGCTTCAATCGCTTATAGTTGATTAAGGTGAGGGGATAGGATAAAAGTAAAGGGAAGTTGAAAAACGCAAGATATGGTCAGGGTAAGGTAAATTTCGTGAGGCTAGATTCAAATATGATAAGATTTTCAGTAGGGTAAGTAAGGTGTAAATTATTATAGGATAGGTGAAGGTGGCATTAGGGGGGGATTAGGTTAAGGCTTGGTTCGTATAGGATAGGAAAGATTGGAGGAAGGCTTAATAAAATAGATTAGTAGAGGGTTAGCATACGAGACAAGATGAGGGGATTATGTCAGCCAGACAGGTTAGGCTACAGTAAGGTTAGACAAGGTCAAGTATTGCAAAATCGATTCTGAATTAGTGTTACCAGTATACGATAATCTGATAAACTAGTAAATGGATAAACAAAATACATGGGCAATAGAGTCCATTTTGCATAATTTCAAAACATTGTATTGTAAATTAATTTTGTTTCGTTCAATGAATGTAATATATATTTGCAAATATACCATTTGTATTTATTTACAGAATGGCATCCTGTATTCATTATATTATGTATAAATAAACGTACATTCGTAAAATCAATCCTAATTTTGAAGAAAACACAAATATATCAAATTACCCGTAGTATATTCTAAAGTACCATAGTTAGATACCGGTTCCCGTATATAAAAGATCCTTTACGTACTATAATTGTCAATAAATTGGAGAGAGAGAGAGAGAGAGAGAGAGAGAGAGAGAGAGAAAATTACATAAAATGGAATGAGATCTGAGAGAATTAGTAAACGGAGGGGAGTTGGTGAGCAGAAATGCAGTTTATTTAGGCTAGTCCTTTCAATGAAGAGCTTATTTTCTTTGACTTGTCTCTATATGTACAATTACTTGCGTATTCTAACATTGAACACTTCATTGCTTAAGGTTGTGCTGCGCCCTCTATTTATTTCATAAGACATAAATAGTACACTAATTGTATAGAACATTGGTGAAAATTACAAGTTTGGCATGGGTGCAACCTCCCCACACATGTAAACAAACTTGATACATGGACGCACTGTGCCCCTGTACAGCGCAAGAAGCTGTGTGGGGATAAAGGACCTGTAGAGACGGTTGAGTATACCTAACTTCTGGGAAGTTGTTTTAACAAGAGTGGCGATATGGTATTTCTAAGAAAGATCAGGAGAAAAAGAGACACCAAGAATATTAAGAGAAGACAAAGGCTTGATTTGCTTGTTATTGAAGAGTATGGGAGAATCTTGTGGAAGATTGTGATGGGAAGATATATGAAGAAATTGTGTTTTGGAAGCATTGAAAGAATCAAGATTCTCTCTGCCTCCATCAGATATAGTTAATAGATAAGAAGATAAGCTTGCTTTAGCATGATTACATGAGTTCTGGAGGGACTGCATGGTGGGTTATTGTGGAAAACTATTTGAATAGTGTAAGCTAGAAGCATCAGCATACGAGTGCATAGGACTGGAGGTACAGTTGAGAAAATTATTAATACACGGTATATTAGAAATAGAAATGGAGGTATAATTTAATCAATTAAATTCACTCTCAAATCAAAACATCTCCCAATTAAATTAATGAAAGCATGTGATCCTCTCGGGATTCGAACCTGGGATACCACATACAGATTTTAAACATCAGAGTTGTTTGGTTGACGAAGTTAACGATGGCTGTCCACAACCACAGCTATGAAACAGCCAGAAAGGAAATTAGAGATAAACGCACAGATAGATGGATAGAAACAGAAGAGGGTGGTTTGGAAATCAGTTATTTGTGCCAGACTCTACTAAGGCTTTAGATGTGTCTAGCGCAACATAAAAGGTCTCATAAAAGTATCGAAAGAAGGATGACCAAGAGTTAGTAAGATAAGAGAGATCACCAGTAGAGTGTCCCTTAAGGAAACCACCCTGGCAATATGAAAGAAGATTATGGGAAGACAAGTGCTTAAGAAAATTTGAATTAAGCATAAATTTAAAAAGTTTATAGATGCAGCAAATGAGAGCAATTGGACGATAGTTGGAGAATTGAGAGCAGTCACCCTTGTTTGGGACAGGTTGAATCGGAACAAACTTCCAGTAAGAAGGGAAGATGTTAAAGGACAGACAGAGACGACTGAGTTTGCCCAGGCAGGGATTCGGCAAAGAAGCACAATTGTTTTGTACAACAGAGAGAACACCATCGGGTCTGTACGCTTTATAGGGCAATACAATAATAACAAAGCACTTTAAATTACTCAAATATGTTATAAACATATATGAGTATAACAGTAGTAGCATGTATTGTCTATCTATCTATCAATCTATTGCCTGACGTCATGATCCCCGAAGGGGTGGCCACGAACGAAACGCCTCCATGGACCTCTATCCCCAGTCAGTCGACACCCCTCCTCCTAACCAGCACTGCGTTCATCCATATACTTCTTCACTCCATCCTTCCACCTCTCTTTCGGTTTACCTCTCCCTCTGTCCTTCCACCTCGCTCTTGTACACCCTCTTAGTCATTCTCTCGCTTCCCATACGTTCAATATGGCTGAACCATCTCAAAGTGTTCCTTTTCACACTTTCTAGCACATCATCCTCCACATCTCACCTCCTTCTTACTTCTCATTCGTCTGTCTATCCCTCCATGTAATCCCGCACGCACTTCTCAAGTAACTTATTTCCACCCCTCTCACTCTTGCTCTGAGTTTCTCCACCAACGTCCATGCTTAGCTTCCGTAAGTCAGTGTCGGTATTACCTCACTTTCATGCAAGGACTTCTTCACTTCCATACTGACCACCCTATTTCATGTTACCGGTACTGCTTTCAGCGTTCCTACAACCCTCTTCCCCTGTTGCACCCTCTGTCGCACTTCTTCATGCTCAGTCCCATGTTTACTTAGCACACTGTCCAGGTATTAAATAAAGTTGTGTAAATAAGTTACCGTTAAGTCCCAAGTAAGGATCTGGTGCAGCAAAGTTCTGCAAACTGAACATGTTTGCTTCAGGACCAATACAGGAAACTGTTGGTGCTACTTGAGTTCCTGTTCCACTTTCAAGTTGAGTCACAACAGTAATCAGAGCAGTAGTGCTCACTGTTGGTCAGACATTCAAGGTTGTCTGCTAAATCAGACTAAATTTATTCAGATTTATGTATAATACAAACTTGAATCAAGTGATTATTTTCCTTTGCTATTATCTGGCTGGATAAGAGAAATATCCGGCCGGACACTGGATCATTGCAATATACAGCCCGGATATCCGGCTGGATATGTTATCCGGTGCACCCCTAGAATTGATTTGAATAAAGGAAAGATGAGGCAAACAATCAACTTTATATTGTTATACTGCTGAGCCACAACAATGTACATAGGAGGTACCGGTACTCATTAACGTCTGAGTGAGACAGAACACCAAGTGGATAAAGCTTATTCAGTACACCCCATGGGGCTTTGTCAGGAGTTCTCACCACCCTCATGTTTAAATTGGCAACATCTAGTGTGCTAAAGGGAGACATGTTGCTTTTCTAGACGGTAGACCCCCTTCTCCCTCATCCTTAGCCAAGTGTGTTTTGAGATTATAAGACGTTCGCCCCATTAGTTTGGCGATATTAACACCGGCCTTCGGTCGGGACATTTGTCTACCGAGAAATGTACTAATGTATCTTAAAGGGGGATCCATGGAGTGTTTATTTAAGCTTGATGGAGGTCTAGGGAGGAAACTAAAACATATATGAATAAATTAATACAAATAAGAAACAAAAACAGCCACTATCCCCTCAAGTTTCATGTTATATAGAAAAGCTTAATAGGGCGATGTTTAAAATTAATATGCATATTCTGTATGTGAGGACCGACATTCTGAGAAACAACGCCGAAAAACCTTACTAAAAATGTTACAGGACCTTTAGGAATCAGCTGATTAAAAACTATTTACATGTGTGGCCCCCAAATCTATCATTATGCAGTTATAATTCTATAGACTAAAATATGGAATTGTAGTATTAAATGAATCCTTAAATTATATTAGTCATAACATGTACCGTATGATATATTAAGCCTATTAGTTAATCATGCTGACAGAGGGTCCACTAATGTATATAATAACTGTCCTTTACCAACAAAATTTAATCAGCGTTAGGTAGAATAAATTTAGAAATATATAAATTTTGATGGACTATATTAAAACATAGAATTGTGTTATCTTTACCTTAAATACAGCTGGGTAGACAAGTAAATTTCACCACACGACTTCCGAAGAAACTGTCTCAGGTGCTCAGAGTAAATACAATTATGCCACTCACTTTCTCTTTCACTTTTGTATATTGGTTTGCTTATTATTGTTAGTATATTACTTTTTTATTTGATATCACTTGTTTTACAGCTGAAAAGTATCAAATCATACAATTGTATTACTCTAATGACTTTTTCTGTCGAATATCACAGAAGCTTCATTGTATAAATCTATAAATACATTTGTTATTTGTTTCGCAAAACTATGAGTACACATTTAGTTTAAAATATATTTTATCAGCTAACTACTAAATACTTTGATTAAGTCAAATGCAAATATTTGTGAAAGACTTCTTTATGTGCTATGATTTATGTTCTGCCAAACCATATTTATTTTTAACAAAATAAACAAAATAAATAAATATATACAATACATAGATAAGTGAATACATCAAATACAATACATATCATAATGTATTTTGCTCAGTGCTCCGATTGAGTTATTATCCTTTGTTAATAGCAAGGCACAATATCATTGATGTGCAAATTGCTTAAATTTCAAAGGAACATAGTTAATCCTGCAGCAAACAAGATACATAAATATATTATCATATCACTGGGAATAGGAATGTTGCTTTCGGCGCATTGCAGGGTACAGGGAAGGATTCTCTGCAATTTTCTTTTAACTATTTGCTTTTATTTGTATATTTCCTTTTGTGATTATGTGCATTGTTGTTACCATGGATAAAAGAACAGTATATAATATGTTCTTGTAATGATAATTATGTAGGCACATGTATTTTCCCATATTATAGCGTACGTTTTTCTTTGGGACATGTTTTCAAAATAGCTGTAGATAGTTTAAAGTTGATATTCAGACAGGTAGATAAGTATTTTTGTTTTCTATGTGAGTGAGGGAGGCAAAAGGAAGAACTGCCTATAGCGATCAGTGCCTCCCCCATAGTTGAAAGAGTGACAGGGCCAAAATCAAGGGACGTTCGAGCTAAATTGTGTAATACATTCTGTATAATGTATTACAATGTATCCATGTATGGAGTCGTATGTTTAATGGAAAACATATGCATGACATCATGTATCCTTGTATATTTCTAGCTATGTAATAACAATATACAGTATATATATATATATATATATATATATATATATATATATATATATATATATATAATGTTTGTGTGATATTTGCGTGTGTGTATATATGTGTATGTTTATGCATGTGTCTGATTATGTGTGCCTGTGTTTTGTTTGTATGTGTATGTGTGTTCGGTGGTGCAGATAAGTATCTATGAGGAGAATACTTTCATGAATAACACATATGTGTAGTAGCATTATATAGACTCAAATAAGAGCTTATACTTCTTCTCCTGTTTTAAAGAAACGAAATATAGACATAATCCGTTTATACAAAATATATATTAATTTCTCAAAGCCACTCAATCATGGTATTCCACTATCTACCAACACTTTGAATCACTACTGATGCTCTACACTACGCAACGAATAATCTAAGTCCAAATTAACAACTGTACTACGAATGAGCAGCGCGAAACACACACCCTTCCTCTGCCGCGTTCGACTCGCTACTGGCATCCCATCTCTCTTGGGGCGGAGGTGGAGGTGGCGGTGGAGGTAGTGGGATGTAGCAACTTTAGTACACCGAAGAATGATGGTTCTCGACATTTTGTGCCATGGCTATTCTGAGCATCCAATATCACTCGTTTATCTGCCTGCCGATATAGGATTTTTTAGAGTACTTTATTGATCTACATGGTTACGTTACCACAACGTGATATATTCTGATTACCAAAGGCCTACATCAGTGTCCATATTATGTTTGAGTTGCGCTACAGTTAAAGGTTGTCTGTCACCTACATTCTAAAGCTCCTCTCCCCGACGGATGTGGCTAACCCGTGATCAACCTTTATGATGACCTTAGCGCGGTATATGCGGCACTAATCTAAGGCTGTGCCATATATGTATATAACGTCTATTGGTAAAAACACCGACCTCTCTCTACTCTGGTGATTGCGAAACTTCAATCGCATGTGACCTTTACCCCCTTCAGTGTGGTGGTAGAATTATTACAACATTATCCAGGCATACTTTAAATGGTGTTACTACCCAGAAGAATATGCAAATAGGACGCCACGCTTACATTACAGTTGAATACAAATATATATAATGAAATATATAAATATAACAGCTGCTATACAGTATACAGCTCCATTTTGCATAGCCTTTCGGCTATAAAAAAAACTTTTCTATGTGAAGAAAGCATTGCAGTGAATTAATACAGTTAGTGGCATTTTCTAAACTAGAATAGGCTAGTGTTGTCTATGGGAGGGAACAGCTGTAAAGGGAGGGCTGAGTCCTGGACCTCCTTCCCTCTCATGCTTAGCCCCATTAGTTTTGATATATCGATGTAGATTGTTTTCCCTGGTGAGCGAAAGCGAGCCTGCATTTCAGGAGGAACCGGCCGGGTATTGTTCTACCGAAAAATGCAAAGGTTTATCTCGAGGGGGGGGGGGGGGGGGCTTGGGGTATTTTTGTATATATGTACTTATTTTGCATTTATTGTTTTAGCTTGATGAAGGTCTAGGGAGGAAGCTAAAGAAACATAAACACAATAATAATAAATAGATAAATAAATATATTAGGGTGTATTGAAATAACTGTTACAGACTATGACGAACACATTGTAAAATGGAAAATAAACATATATTGTCGTATCAAATCTTCCCCGAGAAAGTGTTATTAATGAGATCAGTGCTTATTTATAAATCTAGCAAAACAGGGTTACAAATAAAACACTAAATAATTGATACATTAATAACATGTTTACTATGGACTTAACTAAAATGAAAGTATAGGTTTACCTATTCACACATTATAAATTACGAAGTAAAAGTATCTTAGAATATGGTGGTAGTTAGCAGAAAAATACTAATTATTTGAAACAGATTAGGGTAAAAAAATATATAACATTTGCAACTCTGGTCACGGGGTATAATGCTGATGCCCAAGTCTGAGTCGAGTATCCAAACGTAGTAGAAGGTAATTCAATCGTTTATGAAGCATAGTTCTTGATTCATAGATTAATTGCGGGCTGATCGTTCCAATCTTAAATGAATTTCCGAAAATGTTTTACGACTCTGTGTAAAGATTCAAAGATTAAAAATATTGGGTATGATTGATTTCTCCATTATATCAGTTGGTGGTTAAGATGATTTCAATTAATCTCTTATTACACTGTAATGACCATGTACAGTAGTGGTAATTAATTCTAATCGATTTTCAAGTCTCAAACTTATTAAACGAATCTCTGAAATCCAAATGCTCAGTGAGAGTCAGTAAGGAGATTCAATTCAACCCGAAACCGCTTCGAATAAGTTTGTATATGAATTAATGTTCACTACTGTACAGTCTACAACAGAACTGCTGTCATGGCCTGAGGCAATGTATTAGTTCACTTACCTTTTAATAGATGGCCCTTTAATCGCTTCTAATAAAAGGGGGCGGGGTTAATATAGAGGTTGGAAGGAGGAGGAGTCAAACGTGTGTGTGTGTGTATGTTCTAGAACAGCACGCAGAATAAGTTTATTTTAACATAACACACAGGCTATATTATGAGATTAGCTCATGCTGGATCACAAATAAATAACACATCAGGTGTTGCGTTATTTATGGAATTTAATATACAGACAATCAAGTTTATATCCTTTACACTTCCCATTCCCCCTCCTCCCCCTCTCCCTTTCACCCCAACTCTCCTTCTTCACCCGCTTTCTCTCCCCTCCCTCCCACCTCTCGCTCTCTCTCTCTCTCTCTCTCAAAGACGTAAATGATACCCTCTAATATACGCAGATTAATACTATGCGATTGTTTTGAATTTACATATACATAATAAATGTTAGGGATGACGAAAATAACAACCATATATTGATTAGGAATAGGATAACTAGCGAGGCAGCAAACAACACCTATTGCTCGCTGCCTCGCTAGTTATCCTATTCCTATTTAAGCTACGATTCCCGAAGAACACATCTATATTTGTTTGTATATATATTAAGTTAGTGTAATAATAACACTTAGGATTCAAGTTATTTGTGTTGGCTTAATTAAGGAATAAGTTGAATAATACATATACTTATGACCTCCACAATCTGTAATGTTTGGGGAGACGGCGCTTCAACCTCTCTCCTCTGTCCATCACATGCAAGCACCAACCCACCCACACCAACACTAACACAGGCTACAAAACACACACACACACTCACACCCGATAACATAAAACGCACATCACACACATGATCACATACAACGTAATGGGCACAAATCACTCACACATTATAACATAAAACACACACACACTGGTCCAAGCAAACTAGAAAAGGTATTAGCATTATTGAGGAAATGCTGCTGTCTTCAGTGCGTGCCATGGCCATCCTGAGCCTTACGACGTATACAGACTAATAACACACATAATAAAGCCACTACAACAACTTCGTCTCGCTCCAACACCCCTTCTCCCCTCTCTACACTCTTCAGAAAATAGGAAAAGTAGAAAGTAGCTACGAAGTGCCGTTATAAAGGCTTATCCTTGAATACCTTCACCTGACCTGACCCCATCCGGGGTTTAGCTGGTCCACAAGGGTGTGTGACATGAACCCAATAGAGAATTTGTGGGCCATCATGTCATGGAGTGGAATGTGGTCCAGGTTAGGAGTGGAAAGGGCGGGGGGAGTGGGATCGGGGGGCAGGGCGGGTGGGGGGAATCCTTCGCCGCCCTAATATATGTTTATTTTTTTTAAATCAGCTCCAACGAGAATACAGGAGGTAGTTGATGCAGCTTGTGGGTGGAGATCATATTGATTGAATAAATATAAATTGTAAATGTTTACATTTAAGATCCCTTTATATATACCGGTATTATATAATGTGTATGTGTTTCCAATGTTCACCGTAACATAATGATGGTGAAATAATACATATTAAATTACATTCAAGGTAACATACACAGAGCTATAGTATACTTTTAATTATGTTTGGAGGATAGTTTAACAATTCGAAGTAAAAACATAAAAGCCTAAACAATTTATATCAACTTTAAAACAACATAACCAGATTGCTTGGATTATCGTTAATTGTTCAATTCGATGACTTACTTTATAGTAAATCATTACAATGGGAAGCCACAGTAATTAAGCTAGTAATTAAGAATCCACTGAGAAAAGTATAATGCAATAATCATAGCGTGTCATATTTCATGTTAAGGTAGATTATGAATTGGTCAACCACAGTGCTGTGAATAGTGGTATGGAAGAAAAAAAAATTACTCTAATATAAAAATTTGTTTTTATTACAAAGAAACACGTGTCGGCTCATCTAAAGTGTTTTCTTTAACTGAGCCGATATTATCTTGTCTTTATGATATATATATTTGGTTATAATTTGGTCCAAGCTAGATTACAATGTGATCCAACTTGTCTTGATGCGTGGATTGTAACATCCCGTTTCAATTACTTATATATTTATACGATTGTTCACACTAACCAGGACGCCAAGGTTGGCAACTTTGAGTGTTTTGCAACGGAGCATATCTATTTATTCTCTATAACACATTGTATAAGGTAAAGAATAGAATACGAGTTAATAATTGAGAATCAGTAAAGGTAAACAGAACAGTATTATTAAAACACCAAAGTAATTTTTATGGACAGCTTTGAACACGATGATGAGGAAAATTATATATTCGGTTAGGAGAGAGAAGGGGGAGGGAAAAAGAGAGAAGGGGGGAGATAGGGGAAGGCAGCAGAGAGAAGGGGAGGAGGGGGGAATGGGAAGGGCGAAGGATAGAAACTTGATTGTCTGTATATTAAATTCCATAAATAACGCAACACCTGATGTGTGTTACTTATTTGTGATCCGGTATGGGCTAATCTAATAATATAGCCTGTGTGTTATGTTAAAATAAACTTATTCTGCGTGCTGTTCTAGAACGAACACACACACACACACACACACACACACACGTTTGACTCCTCCTTCCAACCTCTATATTAACCCCGCCCCATTTATTACAAGCGATTAAAGGGCCATCTATTAAAAGATAAGTGAACTAACACATTGCCTCAGGCCATGACAACAAGTTCTGTCGTAGACTGTACAATTAATTAAATAACATTTGGCAATAACTTTGTAATGCCCATATTGTTGGGTATTTTTATCATTCAGCATTCCTTTTTTTATTTACTAACATATGACAGTAATGTCTACAGACCACTTGAGGATCGTAATTTGTTTCATCCAAGATGCCTTTGGTCGAAACAAAAAATAAATTAACATAAAACAATCTGAGTTGTAAACGGTGTATAAAGGGAATATTTCGTACATTGCTTGACCCTGAAAACTAATTACGTTTCTAATTCAATATTCCTGGGTATAAACTAGAAGATGAGGGGCATGGGTGGGGGGGGGGGGGGGGGGGCATGAAAGGGGAGACCAATGCCAGTGTTCGGATTATAATACATGCTTGGACGACACTGAAGATTTTACTTTATATCCTTTAAATCATTAATTATTAATTATTTGTTATTTTGTTATAGAATAAAGTGAACTTGTTTTGTATTCGGTACTTAGCACTTGAAATCTGTAAGCGTTTTTTTAATACACCCATATATAGATCAATACAAACTTCCCCTCTATATATGGATGCTGTTCTTTTATATATAAATCTAGTTATTTTGTATTTATGTTTAAGCTTGATGGAGGTCTAGGGAGGAAACTAAAGAAGCATAAACCCAATAATAATAGATAGTTAAATAGATAAATAAATAAATAAATATATAGATCAATACAAACTTATATATATATATGGATGTTGTTATGTGTCTTCGTAGCCATTCCATCTTGCATATTGAGCATGGTAATTATTTGCACGTACTATACTCTGTTTAATTTCATATGACGGTAAATTGAATCCCTTAGCAGCTAATTTCTCGATACTTAAAGGAAAAATATGAAACTACTCTGGCTCTGCACCATATAAATATCAAGTTTATATAATTAGCACCATATTTTACTACAAAATCTTCAAAATATCTGAGAAATCTTGATGGGAACTTTGCAATTTACCGTCAGTTGAAAAGCAACAGACCATAATTTGGAATTTATTGAGATAATGGAACGGAAACAGCTGCGTCAGGAACCAACTCATCATAGGAGAGGGCATAGACTACAGTAGATCTGGACTGGACACGAAAATGGAACTTTACAGTAAGGGACCCAAAATCGGAGAACGAACCCCCAAGTTCGAATCTTGAAACCGCGAAAATGTGATATTTTCGCGATTTCGAGGTTCGAACTTGGGGGTTCGTTCTCCGATTTTGGGTCCCTTACTGCAAATCTCCATTTTCGTGTCCAGTCCAGATCTATTGTAGTCTATGGAGAGGGTAATGTGAAAACCATGAACACATAAGTATAGTCGGTTTCTTTACAATTGACGGTAAATTGCAAAGTTCTCATCAAAACTTTTCAGTTATTGTAAAGATTTGTAGAGCGAAATATGGTGCTAATTTTTAAAACTTGGTCTTAATGTGATTCAGAGACATAGTAGTTTGATATTGTTTCCATTAACTCGTCCAGTACCAGGGACGTCCTATATATCATATATTGGCAACTATTAGGCGATTTTTATTTAGGAAGGACCTCTAGCTATAATAAGGATTCAAACTACCTCACCTAACCCTTTTTACTACCACAGACCTTTCTTAAACTGCACAAAATCGTCTAAATATACCTAGAATAAAATGAAAAAGACGTCGCCGGTACAGTATGGGTCAAGTATCGATAAATTAGCTTCTAAGGGATTCAGTTTACCGTCAGATGAAATGAAACAGAGTATAGTTACATGTGTAGGCCTAGCAATAAAAGATTGTGACACGAAGCACATGAGTAGGAATAAGAAATGTTAGAGGAGCATTCTGGTTTTGTTTTTTCTGGACTCCCTTCTCCCTCATGTTTATACCCACTATCATATTTAGATTTTAAGAAACTCATTTCGTTAGTGTGGGTATTTTAAGACCTTTCGCTCCATTTGTTGTCAATATTAATACCTTTCGTGCTATTAAGGTATCGATTAACTCCTGGCGAGCGATAGCGAGTCTGTAATTTAGGAGGATTTGGCGTTCGACCGGGCCATTTTCCTACCGAAATATGTACAAATGTATTTCGAAGAGGGGTCTTGTGTGTGTGTGTGTGCGTGTGTGTGTGTTTTAAGCTTAATTGAAAGCTAGGGACCCAACTACTACCCCCTCGCTCCCCACCCCCCTTAAGGGGTAGTACTCGCTTTTTCTGGACCCCCTTCTTCTTCATATTTAGCATTTTAGTTGTGAGGATTTAAGACGTTCGTTTCGTTAGTTTGGCGATCTTGAGACCTTTCGCCTCATTTTTGTATTAATATTAAGACCTTTTGTGCCCTTTAGGTGTCGATTTTTTCCTGGCGAGCGATAGCGAGCCTCTAGATTTAGAAGGAAGCGGCCTTTGGCCGAGACATTCTTCTACCGAAAAATTTACAAATTTGGCTAAGCTTGATGGAGGTCTAGCGCGGAAACTCAAAAATATATTAATAAATATATATATAGACAAAACCAAAAATAAGCACTACCCCCACCCCCTTCAGGAAGGAAATTATAGTAACAGATAACGGGGATTTTAAGACAGAATATTAACTATTACATAAAAACATGCATGCAAGATTTACAAAAATAAGGGTCTTATGGGGCTAGAGTGCTTGGGTGTTTTGGTCTATATACTGTATACAGTATATATATGTATTATATATATTTTTTAGTTTCCTCGCTAGACCTCCATCACACTTTGAAAAACACCCGCTAGACCCCATTTCAAGATAAATATGTACATTTTTCGGTAGACAAATTTCCCGGCCGAAGGCCGATTCCTTCTAAAATTAGAGGCTCGCTATCGCTCGCCAGGAAAACATTTTACAACTAAAGGGCAGGAAAGGTTTTAATATTGACAACAAAACTATTCGAAAGGTCTCAAAATCGCCACACTAACGGAACGAACGTCTTAAAACCTCAAAAGTAATATGTTAAACATGAGGGAGAAAGTGGTCCAGAAAAGGCGAGTACTACCCCATTAATGATCGTGAGACCAATAGGCAAAAATAATGACAGGTATTATAAGAAAGAGGAAAAAGAAGGTGACGAGTAATCTAAAATCTAAATGGCTAACCACGGTAAAGCAAAGAGTGTCATGAAGTAATACTATGAATATTCATGAAAGTAGATGATGTGAGTACAGAACACAACTCATGTGGGGAGAACAAAAGAGATTCAACAACATTATGAAGTAAAGAGAGAGAAAGGAAGAGGCAAAACATGACATAATTAATGTACGAAGTAGAAAATGTGAACACATGATAAATTACAAATTATAACTGTAATAGATGACATCAGTGACAAATAACATACGGTAATATATGACAGCAATGTAACATGACATACGATGATATATGATAGCAGTGATAAATTAAAACAATAATAGATTGCAGCAGTAACAACTTATAACAGTAATATATGACAACAGTGACAGCAACAGTGAATAATGACAACAGTGACAAAATATCAAAAGTGACAGATGACAAGGGGCAGATGACAATAATAGGGGATGACAACAATGACAGATGACAACATTAGCAAGTGCCAACACTAACAGATGGCAACAATAACGAGTGTCAACTAATAAAATTTGACAGAAACCATCAGGAATATATTACAAAAGAGGCTTATCTCGACTGAAATCAATTTAACAGAACAACTATTATTCAGAAGTAACTATGCTCTGCTTTTTCCAGCTGACGATCAATTGCTATGTTTTAATCTTCATTACTCAGCTATTACGAGGATTTCGTTGCGAAATAAGTTGTTAATTATAACAAATTGGCACTAATTTGATACAGAGACATAGTTGATTAATAGTATTTCATTACGTATCGATAAATCAGATGCTAAAGGATTTCATTTAACTTCAGCTGGAAATAAACAGACTTATAGTGATAACACTGTTACCGATCAATTATTTTAACAACAGCCAGATGTGAAAATATGATATATTATAACTATCCTACTTTGTTTGATGGGCACTGTAGAGGGAAGGAGATCGAGTGGGTGTCAAAGGATGAAGTACCTGGAGAGCTTGAGGAGTGACGTGGACATCGGAAGCATTGAACAAGTGGCAAGGAGAGCAGAGGACAGGACTGAGTGGTGTTCCATTACCGCCAAAGTCAACATTGACACGGCACTTCGGTAAGGTAAGATAGGGTGCTTTCCAGAAGTGACCAAATCAGAGAAAATACCAACTGTGATCAATTATAACATTGAAGGTAGACTGTAAAGGCTGTAAATTCCCACAACTGTTCCCTGGCTGACTCTTCCCAAGTGGTATGAATATTACCTCGATTACTCTAGTTCGTTTTGAGCTATAGAGGTTAGTGGTCGAGGTGTCTGGCCTATTTATAATGAATGGACTATAGTATGACCACAGCTCACTCTGTCAATATTTCCGGAGAATGTTGAAACCCTTTTTGTGCATCCGTTTATCAGGCTGTCTATCTACGTCTCTACTCCTGTGCCCGTCGGTCTGTCTGTCTACATATTTCACTACCTGTCTTTTACGCTATTTGAAGGCAAGACCATCCACTGTATTATTTACCTGTGTGTCAGACTGTTCAATTATTAATTTATTCACCAATATCAATGTAAAACGTATTGTGTGTTGGATAACACAAATCCATATATACAATGTAAATATTTTCCTCTACACTCACACACACACTCTCTCTCTCTCTCTCTCTCATGTCGGTATCTGGCGGGTCATACCACCTAATCCCAACTTCCCCGTGAATGTTGAAACTTTGGGGACACACCGCCTGACCGAACTCAAGTTGAAAGTGACCAGACCCCAAGTTTGGAAATTATGATATAATAGGCCGGTCGCATATAGCCCAACTGTATTATGGTTCGGCACCACTTGTGAGGACGGTTCCGCGCGGCCTACTTAATGGCTAACTCAGCTAAACTCGCACATATTTTACCGTACCGTATGGCACGGCAAAGAGAAGACAGAATGAGACCACAGTTTTAAATCTTATATATTTTATTAGTTAAAAATAACATATTTACAATAGTATACATATCGTTATATATATATATATATATATATATATATATATATATATATATATATATATATACTGTATATATATATATATGTTAGGTTAGGTTAGGTTAGGATTTTAAACTGTGGTCTCATTCTGTCTTCTCTTTGCCGCGCCATACGGTACGGTAAAATATGCGCGAGTTTAGCTGAGTTAGCCATTAAATAGGCCGCGCGGAACCGTCCTCACCAGTGGTGCCGAACCATAATACAGTTGGGCTATATGCAGACCGGTCATACAGAGGGCTGGTCATATTGACACCTACCGCTAGAGAATTGTGTGCAACTTCTATATGCTATTCTATATACTCAGGCCCAATCCCAACTTTTTTTAAGGGGGGGGGGGGGGGGGGTTGGCCGACTCAAGACATAGCCAGAATAGGGACAACACAACAGAAAACAATGAACACACAAAACAAAATATAAATTCATACACAACTTAGAAAGGAAGATTAAAAAGGGTTATTGATCCAATTGATAAGTTGAATGAAAGGGTGTGGAGGTAGTCGGAACAAAATATACTGTACATTGGCATCATCTGTTTGACAAGTGTTTTTAATGAGGATGTTGATGATGATAATTATAAAATGATAGTATTGTGAGTGCCTTAACTCATTTAATGCAATGACGAAGTTTATGTTTTTTTAACACTAAAGACAAAAGATTTTGCTCATCATATGAAACTACAGGAATGAGGTAGTTATAACATATATTTTAAAGTTTCCTCTAAGTTAAATAAAAACACACCAACAATTATAATACAAAATTAATCAGTGCCATATACATAATTGGATTATCTTTCAATCTGGTGATATGATTGAGCTATTGTATAAGACAATGTAAATTGTAATCTGTGCTGTACCTAGTATCAGTGCATTACCACAAAACCCACCAAAACGCCAACAAATTACCCTCATTGTTCCCTTATTAAATAGCACTGTATGAATATTCCCATGTTCAAAATACGCTATAGGGGGGCAATGCCTAGTGAGTTAATTGCTCAATAAGTGGCGTTCTGAGAGTGAGGGTCCGAGTCTAGGGGAGGAGCCAGTAAAGCACAAAGGCAAAGCAGCTTCAGAGATGGGGCTGCTTCTAGCCATGAGTAGAACTCTAAGTGCTTCACATGTCTCCCTTCCTAGACTGGAACAAGACCTCACGAGCTTAACCGTGTTGAGCAGTTGGATGGACAGGCTCTCTTCCTATGCCTGAGAGGGAGTAGTTGGAATATAGAAGAAAAAAAAAGCCAAGGTAAATTACTCCGCTTAACAAGAGCCCCATGGAATATAGTAGGCGGCAAAGGGTATCAAACTTTGCCTTCCAACAAAAACCTTTCAAAGATAAATAACGACATCTTGAGCTAGTTTGAAAGAAACGCAAATTTGGCGTCTGATTTATGATGCAGTTGATAACGCAGTTTTTAACGCTGTGCACTCCCTCTCATTAACAAGGGTTAAGGCGTGCCCTTGGTACACTGATGCAACTGGACATTCGCCACGAATTGCTGAACCAAGCTGTCCAAACTATTGACATCTACCAATGGCACGGCGGGGGATCGAACTGCCGACCCTCCTATCAGCAACCAGACATGCTACCGACCATGCCAAAAAAATGAAAATTATCATGAAGATACATCTTATGAGTATTGTCAGTCCTAGTATCGCCCTAGCTTTGTTAACTTAGGTTTAATCTGGGTTCCGTGAACACTTGAGTGAGGCTTTGAACTGATTCAGTGTATATTCATTAATATCCTTTATCATATACCAAAATAATCTAATGGCACAAATATGTTATTGTTTATACCATGATATGTTTTAACATTTTTGCTGTGGAGGACACGTATATACGTCCTATGTAAAAAAGGCCTACACTGCGGCTGACATATACAGTGTATAATTATGTATTGATAGTACCGGCTGACTCGGTTGCACCAACCCGCCCTGCTTGTTGACTGACTCTGTCAGGTGTGCATGTTTAGTGCATTGGATGAGGAAGGATGTGTGTACAATGAAGAGCTGTTGTACTGCAAATGTATATTTCATCCAGTTAACGTGAGTAGAAATGAAAGAGAACATCTTATATTTTTGCTCGTGAGTGTAAAGCTGGGGGTCGACTGGTCAGAGACGAAACAAACAAAGTGCTGATCAATTTTCTTGGGTAGTGTGAGGAGGTTGGGAGGGGTTGGTGACTACTGTAGGGAGAGTTCAACCCTGTCTTTTCATTGGAGCTCCTTCTAATTTGCTCAAGGCTATTGATATGGTGCTAAGGTGATGTATATTGAGCAGAGTTAGCGGGATAAAAGCTACCTGGGCATAATCTTTCATATATCTATGTGGATGAGGGAGACAAAAACCAAAACTACCTGTGACGAGTGCCTCCCTCAGAGTTGAAAGACTGACAGGGCCAAAGTCAAGGAATGTTCGAGCCAAGATGCCTGGACACACAGAATGTGAAACAATTTAAGTCATAGGATAAAGGAAAGATAGATTCATGAAAAAGTTCCAGAGCTCAACTGTTTAATAATCAAATAAATAAATTTCACTCCCAACATCAAACACCTCCCAATGAAATTAATAAAAGCATGTGCTCCTCCCGGGATTGGAACCTAAGATACCACATACGGATCTTAAAGGGAGGCTGACCTTTACACCCCCAATTCACCCTGTATAAGAGATTTTGTTTCTGGCATTATACCATTTTATTACCAATGGAAATGCTAAGACTCGCTGAAAAATTCATCACTCTATGTGTGCGTGTGCGCGCACGTGAATTTCTTTGCATTATATGTAAAAATATTCAAAACATCGAAAAAATCATTCAAATTTCACGCAAATTTTTTATGGCGTATCCTACAATCATCACCTACAACTTAGCGTGCTCGCTTTGCCATATTGAATAATTGAAGGTGCTGAAAAAAATATATAATATATAATTATATATATATTATATACGTTTGTGGCGCAATATTAGACATGAACATATCAGAGGAGCAGCCAGTTTGAGCACACCAAACAGGTGCCATATAGTCCCATATATAGTGCGTAGAAGGGGAACGAAGCAGAGCAATATACATTTCATTAGTTTCAATTTGAAGTTACCGATATATGATTTCTGGAAATCACAGACGAAAGAAAAAATCTATATTGTCTCAATTTGTTTGCGAGAAATGGTGTAGATACACGTTTTCTACAATGTAGTTGTAAGAGAAAACGATAGTAGCCCGAGATTTTTATGGTATACTATAATATTATAGGCCTATGGGTTGTGCAAATTGGTGAATTATTATACAGTATATATGTGTATTATATTGGGGTGTTAGAGGGGGTGTTAGGGATGTCATATGGGTGTTTATGCCCTCTTATGATATTCTCTATTGTTGCAAGAAGCATTTTAGACAAAAATACAAAAACAAATTTGGGGGGCTGGGTGGGTCAAATTTGGTTGGGTGTGAGGGGGGGGGGGGGGGGGTTAGGGATGCAATATGGGTGTTTTTGCCCTCCTATGTTATTCTCCTATGTTAAAAGAAGCATTTTAGACAAAACAAAAACAAATAGTTACATTTTCGCTTCGGGGTCAGATGAAGGTTCAGCCTCCCCTTAAACACTCTAACCATTACACCACCAAGACAGTTAAAGGTTAAATACATCACTACGATTATATATCCATTTATTGAATAATGGATATCAATTTAATCACGTATTCAGAGCCAACCGCACACTGAATAGGGTAATGTTTAAGTGAAAGGAAAAAAACAATTTATGGGGCACAGATCTCTAAGGACCGACCTTGCTATGAAATGGTCCTGAGCCTATAGGATTAGGATTGTTTTGCAAGACAGGTGCTTCGTGCTCTACGTAGAGTAGGTGGTATATATTGAGAGAGCTCTGAGTAACACTGACTATTGTAATAGTGGTAGAATACCGAGAGATGGAACATTGCGGCGAAGAGAGAGATATTGCAGAGAATCTGTGAGTGGACTTAAAGTAATGAGACGAAATGCTTTCTTTTCTACTTTGTCTAGAAGTGCTGTGTGAGAGGATGCTCCCCACACATGCGAACAATTCTCAATACATGGACACACTGTGACCCTGTACAGAGCAAGAAGCTGTTCAAGGGTAAAGAACCCCCTGAGGTAGTTGAGCACATCTAGCTTCTGGGAGGCCGGTTTAGCAAGAGTGGTAATATGATCTTTCCAAGAGAGATCAGAAGAAAAAGAGACACTGTGAAAACTGAGAGAAGATGAAGGGTTGATTTGTGTATTGTTGAAAAATAAGGGAGAGACCTGTGAGAGTTCTTGACAGGTAGATAAATGAAGAAATTGGGCTTTGGAAGCATTGGAAGCAACAGGATCTTCTCTGCCCCAATTGGAAATGGTTGATAGATCAGAAGATAGGCGTGCCATGGCCCTGTTACGTGAGGTTTGGAGTGATTGCAAGATGGGGCGTTCGGAAAAAAATAGTTGTGCTCAACCGTATCCGTGGGTTCTTCACCCCTACACAGCTTTTTGCTGAGCCCAGTGTGCCCATGTATCAAATGTTGTTTGCATGTGTGGGGAGGTTCCACCCATATCACACTTCTCGAAAGGGGAGAGTCTAATGCATCTCGTCTTATCAACTCACTTCCTCTCACTAATTCCCTGCAATCTCTCTCAACACGCTGCAATATTGCATCTCTCTCACTCTTTTACCACTATTACTATAATAAATATTCTTCAGAGCTATCTCAGTGTATGTTTAATATTCCTCCCTTACAGAGTGGCTTTTCAACACACTCCCACCCCTATAGCCTACTGTCTAACGCTTTAATCCAAGAGTCAACTGATTTCTTCTGGTTTATCCCATTCAACAATAATATTACACTTTGGAACTCTCTCCTTCAATCTGAATTCCCTCGTCCTATGATTTAAACTGCTTTAAGCCACTCTCCCACCTACAAGAACCACACACTGACATACACCGAACTTGATATTGTGATGAATCTTGAGATGTAGACCTCGATTTCGTTGTCAAACCGAGGTGTTACGGTGTAGTGACAGAATAACATGAAACACCACAAACGTACCAATGGAGCGTTGCAATCTGTCCCGGAATTTAACGGTTGACAGCTCATGGAGACTTGGGACAATCTATGAAGCAATTAAGATAAATTAGGAGAGAGGTACCCTGACCAGGATTCGAATTCACTCACCCCAGGTATATTTGGGAGAGCTAGGCACCGTAACCACTTGGCCATGAGCAGGGTACCTATCTCCCAACCTGTCCGACATATCATTAGATAAATTAAGAGAAGCTTGGAACTAAGAAAAAACATCTACGAAGTCCCATGGAATGCCAAGACGAACCACGGCTCTTGCCTCCAAACATTAGCCACACCTACCTGTGCTCGTTTATAAGCTGTTTTTCATGCGTCATCACTTGCATCTCCTAGTCTTTTATGAAGGACTATAAACTTGTGTAGGAAATAATATTTGTTTGCCTCGAGAATACGCCAAGGCGGGGCTTTTCCCACTATTTCTGTTCAATATACGTCAACCTAACACCATATATGTAGCCCTGACCGAAATCAAACAAGTTCCAATGAAAATATTAGTTCGAATATTCCTCAAAAGCCTTCAGTCTTTCATTCGTTTACTCGCTGACCTTGGGTTTTACTGAGCCATTCCTGAGCAAGCAGCCATAATTATTATTGCTCTCTCACTCTCTCTCTTTCTCTTTCTCTCTCTCTCTCTCTCTCTTTCTCACTCTCCCCATTGTTCGTATCATTACACTCGCGACAGCCTGATGAAATAATTAGTAATCTTAGCAACTAATGTGTTTGTTCGAGTGATGTCCTGTAATTTGAAAAGAACCTCACATTCGTCCCTGGTAAAGAGCGGTCACAAATATATGTAGCATTAGTAAAACTGTTTTTCTCTCTCTTCCTCTCTCACAGACACACACAAGAATAACACATACACACATACACATACACATTTCAGATGTCGCCAATTGACTGATTACTGACTGCACACACATCCATAGCCAATGATACACTGACACATGACATGCATTTCACGCAACACATTCCCAGTTAAGGAGGCACGATAATAATGAGCTGAAGCTCGCATTGCGTGGAATCCCCTTGACAAAACAAGTTTGGTGAATTACGCACACACACGACATTCACACAAACGAACGGGCATAGTCATAATATGAAAGACAGTATATAGACAATATATTTATATACGATAAAATCAATATTTACAAGATGAAATAGTAACAACAATAGCTGCAGTAATAATAGTAAAGTGTGGACTACATATTGCAAGAATCTGAAATGCTAGAAAATTGTCAGTCAGTCAGTCAGTAGCTAGCCCTTACTCCCACAAAGGGTTGGGAGGATCAGCAAGAGCCTCGAGAAAGTAAAAATAGGTGACAGAAGAACAAATAATAGTTCGGCCACATACAGCAAGCACACAAGCATTCAGAAGCACCAATCACTCATCAACCCTCGAAATCAATAGCTACACCTCAGATGCTATACTTCCGAACAATGTCTCTTCACATCAACATCTGAGAGGAAGACCTTCCAGGTTTGCCATTTAATAGGATCCAGAGACCTTTATGTACATGCACTCTAATAAACTTATTCCATTCATTCCTGTCATTTGGTAATTATTTTGCTTCAACCATTCCCTTTTCACGCTTTGACACACATTTTGACACCATACCATATCATCTTCTTTTCTGCTGTCCATGCCTTCTTCTTCCTTCCGCTTCACTGACATAGATCCTTTTAACTCTTCTTTCTTAAGGCATTCTTGGCATGTGACTATACCATCTGAGAACACTTTCTTCAACCTTTTGCTCAACCGACTTCTTAACTCCACATGCCTCTCTTATGGTCACACTTCTTACTTTGTATATTCTTCGAACTCCACACGCATTTCTTAGCAAATCCATTTTAACCGCTCTTACTTGTGACTTTTCATTACTATACCATAGAAAACTGTGAATGAAAGACAAATCATAATGATTGAGAGAGAGAGGAATGTTTTGCTTTATGTTAACAACAGCTGACATTAGGGTTATGATAAAGAGGAAGGAATATGATTGATAATGGAGAGAGAGAGAGAGAGAGAGATAGAGAGACTGACCTTTCTTGACATTTCTTGGTATTCTGTGTGGCTCAACACTAATGTTAGCATTAACTAGTGTTATGAATATGGTGCAATATGCATAACAACTTAAATATAAGTAATAGTGACCATAAACTGTGACCTTGACCTTTGAATAACACAAATAACAAATTATTTGGATGATTGTCGCCTTGACCAATCAATTTGCATGCACAATTTGATGACACTACATCAACAGTCTAAGAGGAGTTTAGGGAATATGAAGAACACTCTGTTTTGACTTTTGTGTATTCAGTTTAAAAAGGGCCTCCAGCAATTAACACGCTTCGAACTATCTCCCTTAACCATCTTTACTACCACGGATCCTTCTTAAACTGGACAAAATCGTCTCAATATTGCAAAAATAGAATAAGAAAGACGTCGCCGGTAAAGAAAGGGTTACTAACATCTTTGATTAGCCAGGCCCTGTGCTTGTTTATCAGCGGCCTTGTTATGAAATGGTATAAATAGTTCACTAATATATTGCATGGAAAGGTGAAAGTTGCAAGGAGTATTAATTTTGAAGAATTAGTATATATGCGAATTAGTATATAGTTCGTTCGTGGCCACCCCTTCGGGGATCACGGCGTCAGGCAATAGATAGATAGATAGTATATATGCAATTGTGTTTATATTCGACAATAAAACCACACTATCAAAACTTATAGGCTTAAAGTGTTAATAATAATGAACCCTTACAAAGACATATTGGTAATAATAAATATTGCACGTTATACTTAGAAATATATATATATATATATAATTATATAATTATATACTATATTTATATATATATATATATATATATATATATATATATATATATATATATATAGAGAGAGAGAGAGAGAGAGAGAGAGACAATAATACTGTTCTCATATACAGTAAGTTTGAGTAATATACTTGCACTAGAAATAATAGTGTCACGGGTAATTTAGAAGCCAACTGTTTATCAGTTAAAGTAATCTCCCGTTCATTGGTTGCTCTCATTTTACTGTGTCAGACTTAACAAACAATCTTAGGTCATGTTGCATTAACTCCTTCTGTACCGGTGACGTCTTATTTATCTTTATTGGCTGCTATTAGACGATTTTATTCAGTTTAACCCCTAAGTGTCGGCGCGCAACATAAGTCGAGTATAATAAATCTGGACTATCTGGCGGCGCGCGACATAGGTCGTGTGGCAATTTCAGCACGTAATGTTGCTGAGAGAGAGAGACAAGTGGTGGCAGGAGAGTAGCGAGCGTATGACTGCTCCAGACCACCGCGGTGAACCTACTGACACGAATCCCACCTCCTCCCTCCCTCTCTCACTCGCTACATACTGAATTGTATGGGGAAAGTACCGAATTACATGCTTTTTGCACTTGCATTGCGCGGTTGTTGCAAGAAAACTAGCCGTCATAAAAGGATCGTTATGGTGTCATTGGAAAACTCTGTTTATGCCCTTTCAGGGATAGATACTTGTTTTACGCTCTGGGTCTTATTTAGGCATGAAAAGGATCACGTAAACAGCCCTATTTTGGCTAAAAACACCCCGCTGGGCGGTACATATAAATAAACCGCTAGCCCGCTAATCTAGTGTTAAAATGGGCCTCTAGTAATTAATTGGCATATAACTATCACACTTAACCATTTTTGCTATCACAGATCCTTCATAAAATCGAGTAAATATAGCTAGAGTAAACTTAACAAGACGTCGCCGGTACAGAAGTGGTTATATCATGGCCGGAAGTGGCTCACATGGCAGTCACTGAGGTTTGAAGTAGAGAGAAGTTTAAGTGAGGAAATACTTGATTTTTCAGGACCCATTCTCCCTCATACATAGCTCCATTAGTTATGAATGTTTAAGACGTTTGCCATATTTGTTTGGCAATTTTATGATCGTTTGTTTATATGAACGTTTTGCCAATATTTAAACCATTCTTGCAATTTAGGTGTTGTTATTTTCCTGGCAAGCGATAGCGAGCCTGTAATATATGAGGAACTGGCCTTCGGCTGGGACGTTTTCTACCATTTTGTTTTACAAATATATATATATATATATACAGTATATATAATTATATAATTATATATACAGTATATATATATATTTTTTGTAAGCTTGATGAACCTCTACGAAGGAAACTCAAATCCTCACTAGAGATGGGGATGAGTCATTTTTTTGCTAACTTATATAAACGGGCTATAGGGCCCTTAAGGTACACTTGAGCGTTAGATTTCAAGATGCCAAGATCGGGTATAGAGAGTTTTATTTTTCATACTTAGGAAGATACTTCAGAGACATATTGTCTTTGTACCTGTATATATCGTTATTACAACTCATAGTTTATTCCTGTACATCAATATTGTTCCGGTATTCAAAGTTCCCGCATATCAAGTTTTAATCCAGAATAAATTAGGGCTCGTTTAACAACTTTAATTTGTCACTCTCTGGTCATGTTGAACGAATGGGATATGAAAAGCTTACACAGAGAATATGTGAGTCAGATACAAGGGGGGATAAAAGGGCAGGAAGGCCCCCATTGAGATGGAGAGAGTGTGTAAGACAAGCTTTGGATGATAGAGGAATGACTATAGATCAGGCAAAGGAAGTGGTAATAAACAGGAATGAATGGAGAATGCTTGTGAATAGTTGAGTGAACACGTGGTCATTTGGGGGAAGGGGTCGGGCGCAAGTTGGACTAGATAATAGTCCATCAGGCGCCTGGCCCGGGGAGACGATTAATATGAAGGGTGCGCCTGGAAGTGTGGTGGGCGGGCTTGTGGCTTTGGCTCCGCTGCATGTCTACCTGCCGAGATCAGAGCCTCTCCGGGTGGTCGGGGGCCGGGGAAGTGCTGGAGCGACCTTGGTGACCCTGGTCTCTGGGTGTTCTCCTGGGTGACCTAGATGTGTGTGAATTTTGTGTTTTGTCTGTGTTTGTTCGTTGTTCTGTCTTGTGTTTTGTGTTTTCCCTGTTCTTGCTCTGTCTTGAGTCAGCCACCCCCAAGAAAATAAAAACAACAAATAATAATAATATAGAGTAAAATAGAAAATAAACATTAAAATAGGAAAAAGGGGATTGGGCCTGAGCATATACATACATACATACATACTGTAAATATTTAGGTATAAGTATTTAAGGTAAAGAGATGGGGTGGCGAACTTATATCTACCAGAATTTTGTTATACATATCAGGATAGAAAGGCAAATTACAATCAATATACCCAACGATTTGATATACCTTTGTAATAATTTTAATGTTTTATGTAGTCCAAAATTAGAATAAACTAGTTAATTGCTAGAACCCACTGAAACACAGGTGAAAGACCAGATCCAGAATGTCTTTATCTTAAGTATTTACTTCGAGAAAAATGTGTTGTTGGTTTTACTTGAAAAGTGAAAGTGTGTGTATCAGGATAATATTTATATTGCAACCCGTGCTTTAAGATTAGACTCTTACTTGCTCGCCTAGCAGTGCCAGATAGTCATAAACCTAATACGACTAAATACAGGCATGAGCAATATCTGCAGTTATCTACTGTTTGAAGCATATGATGATGTACAGTGTCACAATCTTTACCACTCAATATTGCCAGTAGAGGTTTGCAGATAAGTCAAATAAATATCACGTAGTTTATAAGGTATACAAAGCATAGGTAATTATTTTGCTGGTATTCACCCTGTATTCACTGATAAATATTAACCATGTACCTGTCGGGAATAGTTGTAACAATATATTAATACAAAAACTATGTTCAACTATGTTTCATATAATCAAAAGTTCAATCGAAAAGCCAAATTACAAATTATTTAGTCGTCTGAATAAAGATTCAAATATAAATGTAATCCCCTTACTGATATAACTATTGTTGCCTAAATGTACTGGCAAATGCATAATATAGAAATATCTCACATTAAACTCATTATATATTTTCATATTAAAACCCTCCCGAGGTATATTATAATGTGGCGAAGTCATAACCGCGAGATTTGCCTTCAGCGTGCAAGGTTAAGAGGTTTACTTCGCTCTACCACCACTTCCTAACACCACTACTTCGCTCCACTACCACTTTGCCACATCACCACTTGTTACACCACCACTTCACCATACCACCACTTCGCCACACTACCACTTCCCAACACCTTCACTTACCACACTACCACTTTACCACACCACCACTTGCTTTACTACCCCCTTGCCACACCACCACTTTGCCTCACCACCACCACTTGCCACACCACCACTTTGCCTCACCACCACCACTTGCCACACCACCACTTGCTTTACTACCCCTTGCCACACCACCACTTTGCCTCACCACCACCACTTGCTTTACTACCCCTTGCCACACCACCACTTTGCCACACCACCACTTTGCCTCACCACCACCACTTGCCACACCACCACTTGCTATACTACCCCTTGCCACACCACCACTTTGCCTCACCACCACCACTTGCCACACCACCACTTGCTTTACTACCCCTTGCCACACCACCACTTTGCCTCACCACCACCAATTGCCACACCACCACTTGCTATACTACCCCTTGCCACACCACCACTTTGCCTCACCACCACCACTTGCCACACCACCAATTGCTATACTACCCCTTGCCACACCACCACTTTGCCTCACCACCACCACTTGCTTTACTACCCCTTGCCACACCACCACTTTGCCTCACCACCACCACTTGCTTTACTACCCCTTGCCACACCACCACTTTGCCTCACCACCACCAATTGCCACACCACCACTTGCTATACTACGCCTTGCCACACCACCACTTGCCACACCACCACTTTGCCTCACCACCATCACTTGCCACACCACCACTTGCTTTACTATCCCTTGCCACACCACCACTTGCTTTACTATCCCCTTGCCACACCACCACTTTGCCTCACCACCACCACTTGCTTTACTACCCCTTGCCACACCACCACTTTGCCTCACCACCACCACTTGCCACACCACCATTTGCTTTACTACCCCTTGCCACACCACCACTTTGCCTCACCACCACCACTTGCTATACTACCCCTTGCCACACCACCACTTGCCACACTACCACTTTGCCTCACCACCACCACTTGCTATACTACCCCTTGCCACACCACCACTTGCCACACTACCACTTTGCCTCACCACCACCACTTGCTATACTACCCCTTGCCACACCACCACTTTGCCTCACCACCACCACTTGCCACACTACCACTTTGCCCCACCAACACCTTTTCACAGCATCAATAATCAAGGTTACTTCCTGAGCTTAAGGGGGCCCATCTCGCTTTTTTATCTTTCTCTCCTTCTTTCTTTGGCTTGTATCCATTCGACCTCATTCAGCCTACTGTTTTAAGACGCTTACCCGCATCCAAGTATCAATATTTTCCTGGCGAGCGGGAGCGAGCTTGCATATATAGGTTTTTTTTTGACAGCAAGCTAAATTTGTACATTTTTCGATCGAAAAAATTCTCCGGCGAAGCCGGATTTCTCCATACAATGTTGGCTCGCTATCGCTCGCCAGGAAGATATCGACACTTGGATGGGGATAAACGTCTTAGTTGGCTAATTTGGGCCGAATGGATACAATTAGCCAGGGAAAGAGAGAAAAGGAGAGACAGATAAAAACAGTCGGTGACCCCCCTTAACTCTTTCAGTATTGTGAAGCCATAATAACCAGAATAACATGTGCGAATGCGTCCTGGAATACTAAAAGGTCTTATCAAGCATAATTAATGTTTTACCCTCTGAGGATCATGACGCGTTTTAGACTGTTTATGTTGGCTGTCATTAGACGATTTTATCCAGCTTAGGGTGAACTTGTGGGAGCTAAATAGTTAATGGAGATAGTATTTACCCCTTTGATTCCTGGACATCCTTCCTAAGTTGCATAAAATCGTCTAATGATAACCAAAATGAAATGTAAAAAGGCGTCTTAGATCCTCATGGGGTTAAATAAGGGTTCTTAACACAGTCAACTCTCCATTTATCCACCGTCGTCCCATTAGAGCATTATCAGTAGAATATGTGTACGTTGTTAACATAATGGAGTATGTTGAATATGTTCACCATTTACAAACAGTTTATTATTAGTATGCCCAACAGATACACATCCTCAGACCCCCTGTGGCTAAAAGAACGCTCCCTCTCTCAAGATAAATTTGTCGGTGAAAGAATGCCCCGGCCAAGAAAGACTTTTCCAAAACTGTCAATTTGGTAACGCTCGCCAAGAAAACACACAAATAGAAACCTGAATGGGGAGAAACGTCTTAATATCGGCAAAATAATTAGGCGACATGTCTTAAAATCGCCGATGTGATGGGGGATGGGTTGGGAGGAAGGGACTTACAAAATGTTCCCTTGGCTCAGTAAGGGTTAAGTGAGCGAGGCGAAGTGGCAGCGAGGCGAAACCAAACATCGCATCCCTTCACAGGTAGTCCCGTAAATTCCCGTTGCTTATTACCACCGCCAGTCTAATGAGCTCCCCGGATAAGCCTCATAATTCCCCGGGCCACCACCACCACCACAGCCAGCCAGCTCACCTGTGCTTCTTCATCAGCTTCCGTGTTATGAAGTTGTGAACACCTAAGGCAGTCTATTCGCTGTAAGTAGGCGAGAAATCATGACCTCTAACCTCTGTAACTCAAAAAGGGCTAGAACAAATGGGCTGTAAATCTCCACATCTATTCCTTGACTAACTCTTCCCAAATGGTAGAAATATTAGCTTGATTATTCTAGTCGTTAATGAGCTCCCCGGAAAAGCCTCATATTTCCCCCGGCCACCACCACCACAGCCAGCTAGCTCACCTGTGCTTCTTCATCAGCGGCCGTGTTATGAAGTTGTGAACACCTGAGGCATGTATGAGGTGCCTTGTTGCCTTAGTCCGATATTTGAGTGATTTTAAGACGTTTACTTTGGTGATTTTAAAGCGTTTCACCCGATTATGTTGGTGATTTAAAAAAAAAAATCACTAACCAACTTTATTTCTAAACTCAATTAATATAATCAACAAATACATTTGGCACTCCAAGGACTCGAACCTATGATACTCACACCGACATGCCGCGCATTTATGCATTACGCTATCAAGACAATTTCATCCCTTTCAAATGGCGAATTGTGTTACATGATCGATAGGTATCCTACAAATTAAGGGGTTTGGCCCTTAGCTTAATGGCAATGTTTACCGAATAAGTATAGTTTAAGATTGTTAGCGATTTGAGGGGCTTGCAGGGGGCCTGGAAAAACGTGTCTTTAATTTAAGATGCAAGTTAAACGTTGATTACCCGATAAATATTAAGCACAATAAAAATAATAATAATAATAATAATAATAATAATCAAAATAATAATAATTATTATTATTATAATTATATTATTACTAATACTAATAATACTAATACTAATACAATAATAATAATATTAATAATAATAGTAATAATAATAATGATAATAATAATAACAATAATAATAATAATAATATAATTAAGAATAAAAACAAATAATTCATAATGGTCCAGCAGTGACAGATCACCAATGCTTTTTAATCAGTGGCCGTGTTATTAAGGGGGGTCAGCGTTTTTTTTTTTATCTTTCTCTTCTTTTCTCTCTTACCCTGGCTTGTATCCATTCGGCCCCATTCAGTCTACTGTTGTAAGACGTTTATCCACATCCAGGTGTCAATAGATTCCTGGTGAGCGATAGCGAACCACCATTGTATGAAGGAATCCGGCTTCGCTGGAGACATTTTTCTATCGAAAAATTTACAAACTTAGCCTGCTGTCAAACACTTTAAACAAAACATGCTGGCTCGCTATCGTTCGCCAGGAAAAAAATCGACACCTGGATGGGAGTAAACAGTAGGCTGAATGGGGCCGAATGGATACAAGCCAATGAGAGAGGGAGAGAAAGAGAAACAAAGCGAGGTGGGTTCCCTTAAGGTGTGAACAGCGGTTGGATGAGTTAGTTCCCTGGTTGTTGCAGAAGTATTATATATTAATGGAGCCTAGCCGGTATTGTGCAGCATAATTTACTGGTTCGGCTCAATGGTTTAAGGAGGGGGTTAGTTTGCTCTCTAAACCTCTATTAAGCTTAAACAAAAACACACACACACAAGACCCCCCTTCGATATAAATGTGTACATTTTTCGGTAGAAAAATGTCCCAGCCGAAGGCCGATTCCTCTTCAAATACAGGGTCGTTATCGCTCGCCTGGAAAAAAATCGACACCTAAATGGCACGAAAGGTCTTAATATGGGCAAATAAATGGGGCAAAGGTCTTAAAATCGCCAAACTAATGGGGCGAATGTTTTGAAATCGCATAACTAATAGGGCTAAACATGAGGGAGGAAGAGGACTCGAAAAACCAACTGCCTCCCCTTAAGTTAGAAATAGTGGTGGGCAACATTGATTCCTCTCAGACAATAGCTTTATTGCAGCATAATCAGCGTGTATGTTGGAATTTGGGTGCAGACGGAGTTCGGGGATTGTTGCACGAGATGGTAGAGAAACGTCCCTCACTCAAACAATAAAATAATAATAATAATAATAATAATAATAATATTAATAAATATATACAGAAACATAATAATAAGTGATAAATAAATATATAACAGAAGAATAAACAACAATAATATAAATAATAATAATAATAAATACAATAAATATATGCTGAATAAGAACATTATAAGCGATGTGCAGCATTGATCCTTATTAGTTAACATAACACCAAGAGCAGCGTGTGTGTGTGTGTGTGTTGGAATTTAATAGCAGACTATTACACTTGGGTAATTTGACTGTGAGTGTTCTTCTTAGTAAGTGGCTGTGTTCTCATGTTGTGGGATGGGTTCGCTGGTTGTTTCACTCCGTTATTTGTCTATCTATCTATCTATCTATATGCTCAGGCCCAATCCCCACTTTTCCTATTTTTTTGTATTTACGTTTTATTTTCATTTTTTTTTGGTGGGGGGGAGGGGGGGGGGGGCCCGACTCAAGACAGAGCAAGCATAGGGACAACACAAAACACAACATAACACAATGAACACACACAAACAAAATACAAATGCACACACATCTAAGTCATCCGTTATTTGTGTGGTTCTAAAATATTTAACCCCATTATTTTGCTGAGTAAAAGTCGCTTCATCCCATTATTATGGTGATTATTTGAAGTTTCATTCTTTTCAGGTGTCGATTTCTTTCTGGGCGACCAAGAGCGAGCCTGCATATTAGGAGAAACCCGCCTTTGACCGAAACATTTTAATATATAAAATTGTATAAATTTTACTTAACGGATGTCTCTGAGGCGTATTAATGCTTGAAAGGGGTCTGGAGAGGCGTTTAGTATAGTTTGGGCAAACTAAAACTATATTATTATGTTCTCTCCACTAACCAACTTTACTCCTAAACTCGATTAATGAAATTAACAAACACATGTGGCAGTCCGAGGATTCGAACCCAGGACGGTCACACCGAAAATCAACACACTTATGCATTGCACCACGAATAATTAAAACCCTCAATAGTAATTAAGCAAGCACTCCATAATGCACTCCCAGAGTTCGGATGACTAGTGTTAAGCAGTGGCTGAATTATCGGCATGAAGTGGTGGGATGAGTGTGATGGCTGCTGCGTAGGTCCTCAAAAAATAACCATGCACTCTAACACAGCAGAAAGTGTCATCTTGCTGAATTATACAGATAAGATACCGGTATACATATCAAGGTAAAGTCTCCTTCGTGTTCGGTTGTTTTAGTAGAAGACCAAATGTAATTCTGACTGTATTGAATCTTAAAGGAGATTATTGAGGTGTTTGGTTTCGATACAGATCCGAATGGGTGGGTCATCATTAGTGCTGACGGCATGACAGTATATTTTTAGAAAAATATATGTTTTACTTCTGTAAGACAGAACAATATAAGTTGTAGCTATCCATACGAAGTTCAACTTTCGAGCGAAACTACACAATCCTGAGCGACAAAAAAAAAAAGTAGTCCACACAGGCTAATAACACACATAACAAAGCCACTCCAACAGCTTCCTCTCTCTCCAACACCCCTTCTCCCCTCTCTACACTTCAGAAAAATAGGAAAAGTAGAATGTAGAAACGAGGTGCCGTTGTAAAGGCTTATCCCTCAATACCTTCACCTGACCTGACCTGCAGACAGACAATAATGGTACTTGTGGTCACGATTACTTGAACACCGCTACTGATAACAAGATGGTGATCAACGATTAATGAGAGAGAGAGAGAGAGAGAGAGAGAGAGAGAGAGAGAGAGAGAGAGAGAGAGAGAGAGATGGGGGGTGACTAACCTTGTCCGTTTCCTCATCATTCAGGTGTGACTTTAACCTCATGACACATAGACAACTAGCTTAATTCTACACTTTTGGTAATGCACTATATTGATGACAATTGGGGCATGGTGTGAACAAAGCGGTGTCAAAATATCGTACTAATCCAACTTTTTGTTAATAAGTTATTCCCGAAAAACGATGTAACACGGCTTCTGAAACCCATACTAGGTGACGTTTTGTTTTACTTCTTACTACCACGAGGCGATTTCATTCAGCTTAGGGATTATTTAATGTCTGATAAACCTCAAACAACGGTCTCAATAGGCTCTCCTAATTTAATGACAACTGATTACTATGACTATGATCAAGTCGTTTAAGGAGAAGTCATCAAGGATCATCGTCTCAGGAATCGTCCCCCGGCTCGGTGTAGAGAGCCGATTTTACAACATAGCCACCAGCACAAATCGTTGTCTAGCAAACCTCTGCAGGAAGGAGAACGTGGGATTCGTCGACACCTGGGACAATTTCTACTATGATGACTATTTGTTTTCGGACGATGGAGTTCATCTGAACCAGGTGGGAGCAGCACGTTTTGGGCGTCTTCTCAACGATGCGGTGACGGATTTTCGGAGAAGAAATCGACTCGGCACAGGACAACCAGGAAGGAGGACCGAAGACAGCGAGGACGGCAACCTACAAAGGAATTAAATACTAATCCGTCAAGAACCGCGAATTTGGATAAAGCTCCACCAACACAACCCCAATTCAAAACCGCCAGGGATAACGACCGAGGACCGAGGACAGCCATGAATGTAAATGTAGATCCGACCAGAACCAAAAATTCGATGAAAGAACGTTCTGTGAGTTCTAAAACCGCAACTTTAAAGGTTTTCTATGCAAACGCTCGTAGCATACGCAATAAATTTTCAGATTTAGAGGAACTAGTGTTTACAGAAAATTATGATGTGATTGGCATAACAGAATCTTGGCTCAATACAGAAGATAGAGACTTTTTAGCAGAGTATTCACTTCCCGGTTATGTAATGTTTGAGAACAGCCGAATAAATAAAAATGGAGGTGGCGTTTTATTTTATATCAAAGAAAGTCTTAACCCGACCCTCGTGTCAAAACCTCAAATTGTGAACGTCGACACATCTTTTGTGCTAATAAAGAATAATAAAGGTACAAAAATAATACTTGCGTTAATATACAGACCTCCAGCTCAATCAGTGCAAACTGACCGAGAAATTTACGAACAAATTGCAGATGTAAGTAACTCACAAGATACCGTAATTTTTGGCGACTTTAATTTACCTGTGACCAAGTGGGGCGATACTCTTACTTCACATTCCGGACATGACTTGTATACGAACTTGCAAGAGAGTTCGCTTTATCAATTTGTTCGAACGCCGACCCGTAGTAATAACGTTCTTGACATTGTACTTGCAACAAAAGAAGAATTGATAGAGAATTTGAATGTTGGTGATGAATTCAGTAACAGCGACCATCGTACGATAACTTTCACTTTAAAGTTTACTAGTAACGAACCAAATAGTAGCATCGAAAAAGTCCCTAATTTCAAGAAAGCAAACTTCCATAAACTTAGAGCTATGTTTAAAGAAACTGACTGGAGCTTTTTAATTAACAATAACGACATAAATACATCTTGGAAGTTATTCGAAACCACTTACCTAAAAGCAGTGCAAGACTGCATACCATCGAATATACGGCGTCCAGGCCATAATAATAAGCCCAAATGGTGGAAAAAAGATATTTCAAACTGCCTGCTTGCTAAAAAATTTGCTAATGATAGATTAAAATCCTCACAAAATTACGAAGAACGGGTGAAATTTGTAGAGCTACGACGCAAAGCCAAAAAGTTAATTAAGCAAAGTAAAAAGACCTTAGAGTTATATATTGCGAATCAAAGTAAAACAAACCCGAAAGAATTCTATAGTTATATCAGAAAGAAAAAAGTAGTTACTTCAACTGTTGGACCGTTAGTCGATGAAAATGGAGAGTACACCAAAGACGAAGTACAAATGAGTAATGCCCTGAATACCTTCTTTGCATCAGTTTTTACAACAGAAGACCTCAGTGATATCCCTACACCATCGCTGATTCAGATTGATAATTCAGATGTTCTAAGCAATATCACCGTTACAGAGAGAGAAGTATTGAATTGTTTAGATAAACTCAAGGTAAATAAAACGCCAGGACCTGATACTCGCCTAGAGTTCTAAAGGAAGCTAAGGATGAGCTCTCCAAACCACTGACATTACTATTCAATAAATCCTTGCAGTCTGGAACTATGCCTGATCAGTGGTAGCTAGCCAACGTAACACCGATATTCAGAAAAGGCAGCAAATCCCTACCCAGTAAATATCGTCCAATTAGCTTAACCTCAGTTGTTTGTAAAATGCTAGAAACGGTCATACGAGACAGACTCGTAAATCACTTAGAGGAAAATAACATGCTTAAAGATACTCAACACGGCTTTCGTAAAAAACGTTCCTGTTTAACAAACCTCTTAGACTTCTTCCACGATATCCTCAACCTCTACGATGAGAGTAAAGCTGTAGATATTATATACCTTGATTTTCAAAAGGCCTTTGACAAAGTTCCCCACAAACGTTTACTGCTAAAACTAAAAGCGCATGGAATACAAGACGGTGTGTTGAAATGGATAGAAAATTGGCTCAGCAACAGAAAGCAAAGGGTAGTCATAAACGGTAAGGCATCTAAATGGACCAATGTAAGTAGCGGGGTACCCCAAGGATCGGTACTAGGACCAATTCTCTTTCTAATTTACATCAACGACATAGATGAGGGTCTCACCTGTACAATCTCAAAATTTGCTGACGATACAAAAATTGCAAATAGCGTACTCTCAAAAGAACAAGTTGACGAATCTAGATAAATTGTCATGTTGGGCCCAAATTTGGCAAATGAGTTTCAATGCGGATAAATGTAAAGTACTACATGTCGGATACCTAAATGAGAAAGCAAACTATTCGATGAATGGCACTCAGCTTAAGAATGTAAACAGAGAAACCGATCTGGGAGTAACAATATCGAGTAACCTAAAACCGAGTCAACAATGTTCAGAAGTTGTTAAGAAGGCAAACAAAATAATTGGCTTTATAGGCAGGTCATTTGAGCATAAATCCAAAGAAGTTATCCTAACCCTTTACAATTCCTTAGTCCGCCCTCTTCTGGAATACTGCGTTCAATCCTGGTGCCCTTATTACTAAAAAGATATAAACAAGCTAGAACGAGTTCAACGTTGAGTTACCAAAATGATACCTAGCCTAAAGAACAAACCATACGAAGAGCGTCTTAGAGAATTAAATCTATTTCCTTTAACCCAGCGCAGATTAAGAGGTGACTTAATTCAAGTGTTCAAAATCATCAAAGGCATCAACAATATGAACTGTAGTAAGTACTTCACTATCGACCAATCTAATTACACGCGGGGAAACGGTTGCAAAATTATTGGTAAATCTTTTAACTCGCACGAATCTAAGAATGTCTTCTTCAATCGAGTTGTCAACTTGTGGAATGGGCTTCCCCGAAACGTTATAGACTGCATCACCGTTGATTCATTTAAACTCCGCCTAGACAAATATCTCTCATCAAACCCGCGATTGACTGCGTTTGTAAATGAATAACTTTATTTTATCCCCCCCTCAGTTACTAACCCATCTGTCCTCTACTAACTTCCTAATCCTGCCACGGACATTAGTTCCAGGGCAGTAATTCCCTTTCCAATGTTCCCTTACCCACTCTAAACCAGTGTTTGGACACTTGATCCTCAGTGTTTTGGAGGACAAGCAACCTAGAAGGGTCACTAGAACTGTTGTTGCTTGATTTCCTTTGTACTCCTTTGTACTAGTAAATATACTCCTTAACGAATGTTATACATTTTAGGAAATCCCTTTTACAGTGTCAATATTTTTACTGAGCTGTATTTATGTTATCAATTACTTGACACTAATATAAGTACCTTATTTGTTTATGTTTGTTTTCTATATTCCAACTACTCCCTCTCGGGCATAGGCCGAGAACCTGTACATTCAACCGTACACTGAACGGCGAAGCCCGTGAGGTCTCGTTCCAGTCTAAGGAGTGAGGCATGTGAAGCACTTTGGGATAACCAGCCCCGATATATTGCCTTCGCAGGATGCACGGTTGCCCACTCACAGCTCGAAGCAGCCACATCTCTGAAGCTGCTTCGCTCCATTTCTTCAGTGTATCACCACCTAGACTCGGACCCTCACTCTCAGAACGCCACCTATTCAGCAATGAACTCACTAGGCATTGCCCCCTTGTAGCATATTTTGAATATAGGAATATTCATACAGTGCTATTTAATCAGGGACCAATGAGTGTATTTGTTTAGCGCTTCGGTGGGCTTTGTGGTTATGCACTGATACTAGGTACAACACACATTCCATGCCAATAATATCTTCCCATTGATACATCGGGATTAGAACCCGGAACCATTGGATTACCAGTCCAGTGGCATGACCACTCCACCACACCTCCCCTAAGTTAACAATATGGTGTCCTAGTTGTCCGATGTCTGTAAGTTATATAAGAGTTCTAAGGCCTCCCAAAGATACGCTCGGAAAATAATGCGAGGAAAACATAGTGGTGCCTCCAACCTTCTTCCCATTTTATGCACGACGTTTTAAGCTTTAAATTAATCGATTAATAATAATAGGTCATAGCATGGTTTAAAACCTGCGCTGAGTAAGATGTTACGGGGATATTATACAGAGATTTACTTAACGAGGAAATTAATTATGCCAGTGACATAGCATCTTTTCCATTTAATTCCAGCAAACACTAGATGATTTTCTGCAGGTTAGATAGGACTTATAAAAACATAGATGCAAACGTGATTTGATTTAAACCATTGGCCTCCATAGATCCTTCCTAAACTATATAAAATTGTATGACAAAAGCAAGAAATGCAGCAAAAAATTCGTCATGGAATACCAAGAGGGTTAACTCTCTCTCTTCTTTGTATCGTTTTCTTCAACTTTCCTTTTCAATCGGCTATGCGATCTCTACTCGACTTAAGTCCTGACCACCTCGCTGGGATCGTAAGATCTGTGTGGTCAGTATATCTATGTAAACTATCTATGTAAATCTCTCACTCACTCACTCACACACACACACACACACACACACACACACACACACACACACTCTCTCACTCTCACTCTCTCTCTCCCCTTCTTTTGATGCACGGGGTGTTAAGCTTTTAGTTAATCGGGTAATATTATTAAGGCTTTCCTTGGGGAGCCTTATCATAGTCTTAAGGGGGTAGTGCTTGGTTTTTGGTCTATATATTTATATATTTTATTTGTTTTAGAGTTCCCTCGCTAGACCTCCACCATGCTTAGAAAAACACCCCCTAGACCCCCTTTTCAAGATAAATTTGTACATTTTTCGGTAGAAAAATTTCCCGGCCCAAGGCCGGTTCCTTCTAAAATTAGAGGCTCACTATCACTCGCCAGGAAAAAATCGACACCTAAATGGCACGAAAGATCTTAATATTGTAAAAAAAATGAGGCGAAAGATCTCTAAATCGCCAAATTAACGAAACTACCGTCTTGACCTCAACACTAATATGCTAAACATGAGGAAGAAGGGGGTCCAAAGAAAACGAGTACTACCCCCTTAAAGCGCGTTTTAGAGCAAGGGTTGATTAGAATATTGTACAGGTACGATGCGATGATTTAAGGGGAGAATTGCACTTGAGTTTTTTTTTTTACCCCTTTCTCCCTCTTGTTTGACCCCATTGTTTGTTTTTAAGATTTTAAGACGTTCGCCTCATTAGTTAGGTGATTTTAAGAACTTTCGCCCCATTTCTGTCAATTTTAAGACCTTTCTTGCCATTTAGGTGTCGATTTTTATCATGGCGAGCGAAAGCGAGCATGTATTTTAATAGGAACCGGCCTTTGGCCGGGAAATTTTTCAACCGAAAAATTTACAAAATTATCTTAAAAGGGGTCAAGGGGGTGTAATTTTAAGCTTGATGGAGGTCTAGGGAACAAACTAAAGAACTCCCCTTAACCCATTCAGTACCGGTGACATTCTTTTAACTTTATTTTACCTGCAATTAGACTATTATATTCAGTTTTAAAAGGGCCTCCAGCAATTTAAAAAAATCGAAATATCTTACTTAACCATTTTTGCTACAACAGATCCTTTTTTAAACTGCACAACTTCGTGTAAATATTCTATCTATCTATCTATCTATATGCTCAGGCCCAATCCCCACTTTGGGGGTAGCCGACTCAAGACAGAGCAAGAATAGGTCTAAATATTGCTACAATAAAACTACAAATACGTCGTCGATACATCAAGGGTTACTAGGTATGATAATAAATGAAGTTTGTGTATGGTGGCATCTCTTCCACTACATATATCCGCTCTTAATTGTAGATAGGCCAAATATCGTGACTCCTGGCGATGTATAAGACCAAGAGCAAGATCGCAACTGTTCATTCGAATACCATAGTCTCTAGCCCACTCATACATATCTGTGAACTTCACCTATTTCTAATTATGGAAGTATATCTAAGGAAACTAATGTATAATTATAATGGTCTGTACATCAACTACAAAACTATATTTAGTTTAGAAGAAACCGGCCTTTGACCGGGTAATGTTTCTTTCGAAAAATTTACAAATGTATCGCGAATGAGGGTCTTGGGAGTATATTTTAAAGTTTGATAGAGGTCTAGGGAGCAAACTGATAATTTCCCGTTAATAATGAAATATACCGCGTATACAAACTAATACCACACTGAAAAATAATCTTAATTGTCGAGATGATTACGCTAATGCTGAACTAATTCCTTTCCCGGCTCGTCCCGCAAGTTCTGTCCGTCTTTTAACCTAATTAGGTCCAATCAGTCAAATTAATTCCACATCATTCCTCTAATCTCATTCTCCGTCTCGCTTACACTATTTGGGAATGTCCAGTGTATTTTGAGTAGCTTTTTATACAATGTTATTGTATTGCATAAATATATATAAATAATAAATATAAATAATATATAAAAGAAAACTGTACTGGATTATATTATATACCGTTGGTCATGTGCTGTACTTATAACTGTCTTGATGGTGTAATGGTTAGTGTTTAAGATCTGTATGTGGTAACCCAGGCTCGAATCCAAATAGGATCATATGCTTTCATTAATTGTAACTAAAACTTACTGCTAATGCGTTGTTTGATAGTGTGTGTAAGTAATTAAAATATATAAGTCAGTTTCTACTCTTTCTAATAGTTGCATACATTTCTGATACCACTGTTTAATACATACCGTAGTCTTGCTGCATGGCCACTCTAAAATTCCATTGTCTGTTTTGCATTATAGACTGTATATATATATATATATATATACTGAAATACACTGTTGTTCAGACTCTCTTTAGTCCTCTGGCAATTGATTTGTGCATACTTAATGAACAATATGTGACTATTAAGTGTCTGCATCATATTAATGCCAAGTTTTCATAATTAAAAACAAACTTTCCTACCAAATTTTCGTAATAGCTAAGTGTTGAAGATGGAGATATGGCCATTTGAAGTTGGTTGAAAACAAACGCATCATATTACTTTACACTACAGTATTGATCCACTCTGTGCGCCAACTTCAACAAGCGATGATTAACCTCTTCTGTACCGGCGACGTCTTTTAACTTTATGCTGGCTACTGTCACTCGATTGTATTCAGTTTATAAAGGGCCTCCAGCAATTAACAGGATTCGAACTATCTAATTTAACCACTTTAACTACCCCAGACCCTTCTTAAACTGCACAAAATCGTCCAAATATAGCTAGGAAAAATCCAAAGACGTCGGGGTTAACTAGTTTGTCTTATTAGTATGACTATACAGGAGTTTTATTTTGTCCTACAACAAGAAAATAACCACTATTATCCAATATTATATTTTACTAGTTTCTCTAAAACCTCCCCCATAGCTTCTCTCTCTCTCTCTCTCTCTCTCTGTATGTCTGTACTGGGATACATCGCCTTGGAGAATGAACTATGAAGTTGGCTGCGAGTTGGTTCAAAGTGAAATGGTTAAGTTCCCCTGGTTGTGAGGTAGGCCAGGTGTGGGCTTGTGTGTGTTATTGTGCTTTTGCTTGCTGTTCTGTACTTGCTACGTCTGTTTAGTAGGTAGCATTATTATTGTATCTCTGTGTAGAAAGATAGTTAGTTAGTTAGTTAATTCTTTATTTCATAAAAGGTTACATGGTAACATTTTACATATATACAGTGTATACAATTTCATCCTACCGCAAGGTGGGTTCATTATTTTGAACATACAGTATCCGTGACTTAATGGCATCTATGTCATTTTCCATCATGCTTTCAATGTTATACTCTGAAAGTAGTACAGACTTGGCTTCGTTAGCCAGGAACAGATCCTCGGACACATTTAACAGGCATTTTCTTAAATATTTGCAGGGATTACTAATTATTTTATAACTAAACCTGATTCTCTGCCAATTTATAAAATAATTAAACGTCATTAGTCCTGCAAGGTGACATGCTTTATGGTTGCTCTCCCAGTATCTTAGCTTCATCATTTTCTTTATTGCTTTATGGAAGCCTATTGCAAATTGTTTCAATGGGACATAACATTTCTTATTACAGAACCACAATTCTGATCCATAAAAACTCATACAATAACTCTGGAATAATTTACTAAATACATTACAGCTAACGCTAGAAAATTTCCGCAAAAGGCAATTGAATTCGTTATAAAACTTATTCCTGCATCTTATTATGTCTTTGTCATTATGCAAATTGCAATCTATTACAAAGCCAAGATATCTACATTCGTGTACAACTTCTAACTTACTTTCATATAAATAAAATCGGATCCTTGACATTATCGTGTTTGTGCTTAAAATACATACAAACGGACTTACTTGGATTAATTTCAATATCAATTGCCTTTGCTTCATTTTCAATTATGTTCAATAATTCTTGTAAACCTGATGAAGAAGGAGAAAGCAGAACCAAGTCATCGGCATAAGCAATTATGTTGCTAGATCTGTTACCCAACTTGCAGCCTGTACTACTCTCAGATACTTTTTCTATCATGTCATTAATGTAAATATTAAATAGAACTGTTGACAGAATACCACCTTGTCTCACTTCATTTTTAATTTTCCAAGGATCTGACACTGCATCTTTATGCTTAGTAGCTACACTTTGATTCCTATATAAGAAATATAAAATATTTACATAAAAATTAGGAATATTTAATTTTAAAAGTTTATGAATAAGCTTAAAATGATTAACTTTATCAAAAGCTTTCTTCAGATCTATAAAAGAGGCATATACATTTGAGCTTAAAGAATTATATCTTAAAATGGTTTCCTTTAAAACTAAGCATGCTGTAGACGTAGAGTGATTCACTCTAAATCCATGCTGTCTGTCATTAAAAGTCACATACCGTTCAATATGGTATTTTAAACAATACTCAAACAGTTGAGGAACACTGAGGATGATACAATTGGTCTGTAATTTTCTATATCACTCTGATCTTTGAATTTATCCTTTACTAAAGGTAAAATAACTCCAAAAGTCATTCTTTCAGGCAAGTATCCATGTGTGACAAAAGACGAAAAGAGTTTAGCTAATAGCTTCACTAAATATTCAGAACCATGTTTGATATGATTTGAATGAACATTATCGTAACCAATGACATGCTTAAGGTCACTAATTCCTTTACATACATCATTTATATTAATATTTCCTAATAACTGTCCTTTTCTTACATTTGCATTTAATTTTGTGGTAAGGTACTGGTACTTTAATTAGATATATTTTGACATTTTTCGTCATCAAAGATGCCTTTAAACCTCTGAGAGAATTTTTCAGCTATAAGAATTGCTTCACATTCAGATAGATAGATAGATAAATAGATAGATAGATAGATAGATAAATGGATATCAGAGAGATAGAGAGTAAGTGTGAGTGAAGCACTGCGACAGAGGCTAACCTAAGAGGGAACATAAAAATATATCCCCTTGCTTGCAGATCTGAGAGAGAGAGAGAGAGAGAGATATGCGAGGTAAGGGAATGTGGGAGTATTGCCTGCTGGGAGATAAACATTAAAGGATTTCCTGTTTAGCATTATCCAGTCTGTGTTCGCGGATTGAAGTAGAGTGTTTATGCGGTTCAAGGGATGGTGGTATTGTTCTGTTTCGTCTCTCTCTCTCATTTATTTCTCTAACTGTCTCGCGTTGCATATTATTACCAAAATATATGATGAATGGTAGCTTAAGGCGAGCTTAGTTATACAAGGCTATTACAAAAACGTGTTCATACTTTCAGGACTTATTCGTCAGACAAATTTAACAACATATTACTAAATTACACACAAGGTGCGTTATTTAACATTTAATGTTTTATATATATATATATATATCTATCTATCTATCTATTAAATATATATATATATATATATATATATATATATATATATATATATATATACATACATACATATATATGCCTTCAGCGTGTCGTAAGAGGCGACTAAAGAGGTTGGGTCGGTGGACTTGCGACCCCCACCCGGAAAAAAATACCTAAGCAAAGAAAAACAAACGAACAGCCTCCGATGCGGACGGACCCTATGTTGAACAACCACGACCGACTAAGGACATTCCTTCGGACATTCTGAGAATGGCTACATGGAATGTTAGTGGCATGAATGATGGCACAAAAGAGAGAGTCGAGGTTCTGGAAGTGCTAGTGAATGCCAGGCTGGATGTATGTGGAATGACAGAGACCAAATGGAAAGGTTAAGATGTGAGAGAGTGGGAATGTGGAATGGGTGTGTGTGCTGGCGTGAGTGAAGGAACAGGGAGAGAAGGTGCGTGTTTGTTTGTAAGTAACAAATGGAAGGAATGTGTAAGATAGTATGGGTCTGTGGGTTCAAGGATTGTGTGGGTGAGAATGAAATTAGGAATACAAACGTGGGTGATTGTGTGTGTGTATGCCCCGACAGAGGATAAACTTGAAAAAAAGAAAGAGGAGTTCTGGATGAATGTGGAGGCGTGCCTGGAGAAGTTTGACAAGAACGAAAGAATATTTCTGATTGGGGATATGAATGGTAAGGTGAGTGATAGGAAAGTTGAGGGAGTGGTGGGAGGGTGGAGGGTACCATCAGAGGTGAATGGGAATGGTAGTGCACTTGTGGACGTATGTGTGGGGAGGAGGCTGTGGATAGCCAACACCATCTTCCGACACAGAATGATCCACAGGTACACGTGGAAACGGGTGTGGACGATGAAGGATAAGACAGTGGTGGAACAAAAGTCATTGATTGATTATGTATGTGTGGATGAACGAATGAAGAAATCTGTGATGGATGCTAGGGTGTATAGGGGTGTTGGAGGGGGTCTGTCTGATCATTATGTAGTAGTAGCTAAGGTTAGGATACAAAAGAAGTGGGTGAGGAGAGCTGGAGGGAGGCGAGAGGAAGGTGGAATGGTTACAGGAGGAGGAAATCAGGGAAGAGTACAGGAGAGCAGTAGAAAGACGACTTGGTGGGTTCGACCTGCAAGTTATGGAGGAAGTGGAGGAGATGAGCAAGGTACGTGTTTAAGGATAAGATCTGTGCAGCATGTGAGGAGGTGTGTGGAGTGAGGAGAAGAGGGAGGGGAGTGAAAAGTACAGCATGGTGGACAGAAGAGGTAAAAATAGCTGTGGAAGAAAAGAAGAAAGCATATAGAGAGTGGTTGGGTAGTAGAGGGAATGAAGATTTCGAGAAGCAGAAACGAGCGAGGTACGTGGAGAGTAAGAGGGTGGTAAAGAAAGTAGTGAAGGAAAGTAAGAGAAGAGTAGATCAGGAATTTGGAAGGAATCTGAGTGTAAAATGGAGGGAGAGTAAGAAACTGTTCTGGAAAGAAGTCAAGAAAGTTAGGGAAGGTAGCAAGGGAAACAGTAAGGGTGTGAAAGATAAGAATGGGAGAATGCTAGCCGAGAAGCAAGAGAGAGTCGAAAGATGAAGGGAGTACTTCAATGAGTTGCTAAATGTAAGGAATGAAGAGCCAGCAAACATAGTTGGATATGGTATGGGAGGGAGGAGAAGAGAAGTAGTGGAGGAGGAGGTGGGGATCAGGATGTCAGAAGTGTGGGAAGCCATGAAAAGAGTGAAGTTGGGGAAAGCTGTGGAGAATTTTTGGAAGCGTTGGCAAACAGATTATCTGTGTGCACTTAGAGAGAGACACCAATGGAGTAAACATAACTTAAGGAAGGTCTCTATAAATGATGTTGTACTAGTACAGAGTGCTAGTCCTAGATTGACATGGCAATTGGGTAAAGTAGAGATACTGGTCTGACTAACTCCCTGCTGAAGTGCGAACAGTTACAACTCTAATGTACGCATCCCTACTGGGATGCAAATGGACTATTCTCCCCAATTTTCATGTCAATCTAGGACAAGCACTCTTTACTAGTACAATGTCATTTATAGAGACCTTCCTTAAGTTATGTTTACTCCATTGGAAGAATGGGTTGCACTAGTTCTCAGTAATGGGAACACTGGGGATCAGCTGTAATTCCATTCTATGTTGTCACAACTATGCACATAAAGTCATGCATAGCAAAGCCACTTCACTGCACTTACCACCATGGCCACACAATAATTTCCCACATTATGGTGCCGTGACCAGGATCTACTCGGAGACCTTTCCTGGCTGGTCGACAGAAGGACGATGCCCCTCTAACAGAAACCAGGTGTTAGGCAGTGCAGTCCGCTTACGGTGGCCCATCACCCCAGCTCCCAGGGTTTACTCGAAGATCTAGCTCATCCTTTAAAGGAGACTCCTGCGAAGCTACATGAAGCAAAGTAGATACAGAATTACCACCCTTACAGTCAGTGGTTCCAGCTAACATTGCCCCGAGTTTGGAAGGAATCAAATGTATATTATCTTTAGCAGCTTGACCATACACAAAGTTGTAGTATTGATCACCTCCGACTATCACTTGTAAATCATCAAACATCTCCTTGTCTGTAGGATCTGCTAGAATAAAGCCCTTTAAATTCATGTGCTCTACAACGCTGCTCCTACCCGACATACTAATACGAGATGGAAAATTCTTAACAACTAATGCTTCTATAGGAACTGGTCCATCAGACGTGGCAACACTAAACTGCACTACATCAAATTCCTTTGCATCACCTTGCATGTTGAAACTATATAGTCTCAGTTACTTTCTTTACCTTGCGCATTTGTAGGCTATCTGCCAACCTCTGTAAGACGAAAGTTCTCTGGCTACCTTGATCAAACAAACATCTGATTTTCCTGGTATTACCATTTTTCAGCATAATTGGTGCTATAGCAATTGGCAACATGGTTGACTGAACACTTGGTTTCGAACTGTTAGTTATACTCACATTCAAAGCAGTCGCTCCCTGTTCTGGTGTACTATCATCAGTGTTAACCTTTCGTTTATCACAAAGTATAGTGTGATGTTTCTTCTTGCATTCTCTACACCTACACACATTGTTGCAATTGAAACTACGATGACCTTCACGTAAACAGTTAAAGCATAAACTCAATTCTGCCACACGAGCCTTCCTAGCATCTATAGTGTGGTATGTGGTACACTCAAATGCCTTATGTTCCTCCTTACACAATGGACACACATTCCATTTGCTACTAGTGGCAACATTCAAGGTACTCGCACTCCCTTCATGCACTCTTTTAGACATTTGTTTGTTCACCATTTTTGCTCCTATGAATTTGTTTTGTTTGGGTTGTATAAGGTCCGGTTTATCATCGGTTTGTATGGAACGCAAATGATTGATTTCCTCTTCAATAGCAACTCTTAATTTAACCAAATCCCAAAAGTCTGACTTGCCTGCACGGTTGATGTTATCTCTAATCTTAGATGGAAATTTACGAATTATTAATGCAGCAAGAATGTATCCGGATTCCTCTGTGTTAGCTTCCAGACTTTTTAGCCCACGAATATGATTCTCATACACACTTCTAAACTTACTCAAATCTGAAGCCGTTGCAGCTGGCTCCTGCATGTCAAAGATGGCGTTCAGATGCTCTTGAATAAGTCTCTGGGGCTGTCCATAGGTAGACTGCAACAACTCCAGTGCTTCCATGTAGTCACTATCAGTCCGGCTGAATCCTGACAGCAGTTGGGCAGCTTCTCCACGTAGTTGTCCCGTTAGGTAGTTGCATTTTGTCGCTCCAGACATATCTTCTCTGTTGTGTACTGCATGCTTAAATGTGTCCCAGAAGTTAGGATAAGATAATGGATCCCCTTTGAATACTGGTAGGATAATTTGAGGAAGTTTAACGGTCTTCTTTGAGTTGTCGAAGTCATTCTTTTCTGTAGTTGTAGAGCTTCCAGCTGTAGACAACCGTTCCACCTGCCAAATACATTTGTTCATTATCTTCCTTCTCTTCATGCACTCCAGTATGTCTGATTCGATTTCTCCTTCTGGTAGTTCGCGTTGTATGTCCTCATCCAAATTAGAAATGGTTTCTCTTTGCTTCTGTAATTCCTCACTTAAAACTGCTACCTCATCACCATCAGGCTGCTCTTTCAGTAGTTCCTCTTGAATCTGCTTCACCAATATAGTTGCTGCTGCACGGTGCCCACCTCGTATCTTCTTCCGCTGCTCCATCGTAGAGTGATTCGGAAGAATGGGTTGCACTAGTTCTCAGTAATGGGAACACTGGGGATCAGCTGTAATTCCATTCTATGTTGTCACAACTATGCACATAAAGTCATGCATAGCAATGCCACTTCACTGCACTTATCACCACGGCTAAGTCCATCTGATGAGTCTGGTTCTTGAAGGCTAAATATCCCATTATTCGTCTTCATAATTCTTAGTCACGGCACCATAATGTGGGAAATTATTGTGTGGCCATGGTGGAATAAAACTTGGAGTACAGTATTTTCATATATTATATAGTTACCCTGGAAACCTGACCATCCTCCACTACCTGATAACTATGACTTGGCTAAGGGAAGATTGCGATCACTATTAGCAAAACTAAGGAAGGATCAAGAAATGCTTCAAAGGTATGATGATCTTATAAACAGCCAGATAGACAATGATTTCATAGAAAAGGTTAATGAAGTTTCTCCCGCACAGAATAATTTAGTGCATTATCTGCCCCATCACTGTGTCCAGAGGGAGTCAACATCTACCCCGATCAGGATCGTGTACGACTGTTCTTCAAAGGGTCAACCTGGAGTGCCAAGTCTTAACGACTGCCTGTATTCCGGACCATCACTCTTACAGGATCTAGGGAGAATATTGCTTCGTTTTCGGACACATAAGTATGCATGCAGTGGGGATATCAGCAAAGCTTTCCTTTGTATAGGTCTTGATGAAGAAGACAGGGATGTGACTCGGTTTCTTTGGGTAGATGATGTGAATGATTTGAATAGTAAGGTGGAGATTTTTAGATTTAAAGTAGTTTTGTTTGGATCTACTGATAGCCAATTCCTTATGTGTGCTGTCATAAAGCATCACCTGCAGAAAATCGATTGTTCAGTTGCAAGGGATTTAGAAGGAGGAATGTATGCAGATAATGTTTACTTCACTGACAATACTGAAGAAGGGATTTTGAAGTTTTATGAGAAGTCCCGAGAAATAATGAGCAGAGCTAATCTTTATCTCCATCAATGGGCATCAAATTCTATGACCTTGTGTAATTCGTGTAGCAGTAATGAAGATCTATTCCCAAGCTATGAGGCCCCTACAGTGTTGGGACTTGTGTGGGACACCGCAGACGATCTCCTGAGCTATCCTTCACGGCAGATGGAGGTAATGGGTAGAGTGACAAAGAGAGGTATTCTTCAGACCACTGCTAGAGTATTTGACCCCCTTGGATGGATTACTCCAGTAACTATAAGATCTCGTATGTTCCTGCAAGAACTGTGGAGAACTAAGGTAGATTGGGATGAGGAACTGGATGATGAATTCAAATGTAACTGGATAAAATTAGTAGATGATCTTAAGAGTGCAACTACTTGTGAGGTAAGCAGAGAAGTAAGTTTTGCTCCAAATACACAGATACATGTTTGCAGTGAAGCCAGTATGAAGGCTTATGGATCGGTTGTCTACACTGTTACTGATGAGAGAGTAGATTTTCTAATGGCGAAGGCAAGAGTGACACCCATAAAGTGCCCTACACTTCCACAGTTGGAATTAACCGCAGCAAATCTATCAGCCAGATAGGTAGACTATGTTTTAAAGTCATAGAAGCCTACTTTGGATAAAGCCCCTATTTTCTGTTGGACAGACAGCAACATTGTTTTACACTGGTTACAATCACAGAAACCATTGAAAAGCTTCATACGCCAACGGGTAGGAGAAATAAACCATCTGTTGCCTAGTGCTGAATGGAAATATGTTAACAGTTGTTATAATCCTGCAGATCTGTTGTCCCGAGGGATGACAGCTAAGGCCTATTTCCAGTCTAGTTTGTGGCACCAGGGTCCTGGTTGGCTGAAGGATCCCTCCAAATGGCCGGTAACCGTAATCAGCTTGAGTGCATCAGAACAAACGACAGCAGAGGTGAGTGAAACCGTCAGTTCTTCCTACAGCAATAGCTGAATCAAAGGATAAACTAATTAAGATTGAGCGATTCAGCTCGCTATCTAAGCTTCTGAGGGTTACAGCTCTAGTACTAAGATTCGTGAACATTCTCCGAAGTAAAGTAATTGAGCAAAGGTCGGACTGTACCCACCCAAGAATAACTGACTTGTCTATAAAGGAAATGGAATCGGCAGAGATATTTTGGATAAAGACCGTGCAGAATGAAGTCTACGGAGATGTTCTACAGTATTTACAGTCAAATTCTCGCAGTGCAGCACCAAGCATAGTCAGACAGCTTCAGATAACCTTGATAGATGGAGTGCTTCATTGTGGAGGGAGATTTTCTCAGGCGCATTTAGATGATTGCACAAAATACCCTATTCTGCTTCCACCTAACCATCCGTTCACCATGCTTGTCATCAGGAATACTCACCAGCTGTGTAAACATGGAGGACCTAGCATGACCGTCGCTCATCTTAGACAGAATTGGTGGATTCCACGCTGTAGACAAAGGACTAGAGCTATGTTAAGGCAATGTACTTTGTGTAAGAAAATTTGCGGTAAGTCATACGACCAACCACCACACTCTCCTCTTCCATCATTTCGTACTCAGGTCACTCGTCCATTTGAAATAACTGGTTTAGATTACACTGGCGCATTGCTAGTTCGTAATCAAAAGAGAGAAACTAAAGCATATGTAGCATTATTTACCTGTACAGTGACTAGAGCGGTTCATCTAGAATTGGTATCTGATAACTCTACAAAGTCCTTTTTACAGGCTTTCAGGAGGTTTGTGAGTAGAAAGTCACCACCACGTCTTATCATCAGTGACAATGCAAGTACCTTTGTAGCTGCATCTAACATTTTGAGGAAATTATATGACGATGCAGAGTTTAAAGATAGCATGCTCAGACAGAAGGTTGAATAGAGATTCATAACACTGCGTGCTCCCTGGGAAGGTGGCTTTTATGAGCGGTTAATAGGTGTAACTAAAGGAGTGTTGAAGAAATGTTTGGGACGCTCATTTGTGACTTTTGATGAACTACACACTCTGGTAACTGAAGCTGAGGCTATAGTTAATGATAGACCCATTTCTTATGTCAGCAATGATCTTCATGATGATGTGCCCATTTCCCCTTCTCACTTGCTTCATGGACATCTTATAACCCCTTTGCCTGTAGTCAGTTCAAGGATTCCTAGTATTGGAGAGGTAGGGCAGACTGTAGCTGATATTGGCCGTCGGATGAAGTATAGAGCTAAATTATTAGAGAACTTTTGGAAGCGTTGGCAAACGGATTATCTGTGTGCACTTAGAGAGAGACACCAATGGAGTAAACATAACTTAAGGAAGGTCTCTATAAATGACGTTGTACTAGTAAAGAGTGCTAGTCCTAGATTGACATGGAAATTGGGGAGAATAGTCCATTTGCATCCCAGTAGGGATGAGTACATTAGAGTTGTAACTGTTCGCACTTCAGCAGGGGAGTTAGTCAGACCAGTATCTCTACTTTACCCAATTGAATGCAAAACTGGAACCCTTCCCTTATATCAGCTGTCTAGCCCACAGAAGGACGATGCCCCTCTAACAGAAACCAGGTGTTCGGCAGTGCAGTCCGCTGACGGTGGCCCATCACCCCAGCTCCCAGGGTCTACTCGGAGACCTCTCCTGGCTGGTCGACAGAAGTCTGATCTAGGTACCCTTTCTGTACCTGGCTCACAGACTAATACTCCCAGCAACCAACAGGCGGCAGTCCCCAGCAGGACCACTCCAACCGCAACTACTGCAAGACCGACGTGTGAAGCAGCCCTTAAGGCACACCTATGTTGGCAAAATAATTAATTGTACTCAGTTTAATGTATTTGCTCAGTGTCAAGAATATTTGTAAATTCTAAAGCTAAATTCATTTGCAAGAAATGGTTACCTATTGTAATTTGAACTGTTATTTAAGACTAAGTTTAAGATTGGACATTTGTGAACATTGTTATAGTTCAATCAAATTTGCTTTGATAAGTTTATCAATTAAGTTTGTTAAATGCTAGGAATTAATTGCATTAATGTTTCTAGTTGATGAACAAATAGAAGAATAAGTTGATTTAAGAAGCAGATTAGATTTATGTGAGCCTCCGTGCAACTACGTCACCTTGGCCGCGGGAATGTGGAGAATTTTGGGATATGACTGTACATTCATAAGAATTTCTCGTCTTGCTTTGGAATAGGTATAACTTAGTTGATAGATTATGAACCTAGCTTCGTTTGAGTATCAAATGTTTCATATAACACGAATCCTTGCAGTGTAAATTAGACGATTCACTCGCATGTATTGATTGTTTCATAGGGTTCATATATCTTGAGATGGTTATTAGTAATTCATATGCCTCGAACTTGCTATTGATTCATGATACTTGTAAAGTGAGATAATGAATTTGATTCAGAGGTGATGTAGCAGATATGAATTTTGATAGAGGCAGTTGATCACTAAACGCCACAGCCTGAGGACGAGCTAGTCCGACGGCATATTCAAGGATTACTGTGTATATATTGAGAGCTGTAACTATATAATATATGAAAATACTGTACTCCAAGTTTTATTCCACCACGGCCACACAATAATTTCCCACATTATGGTGCCGTGACCAGGATCTACTCGGAGACCTCTCCTGGCTGGTCGACAGAAGGACGATGCCCCTCTAACAGAAACCAGGTGATCGGCAGTGCAGTCCGCTGACGGGGGCCCATCACCCCAGCTCCCAGGGTCTACTCGAAGATCTAGCTCATCCTTTAAAGGAGACTCCTGCGAGCTGGGGTGATGGGCCACCGTCAGCGGACTGTACAGTCTTATCCCAAAATTCTCCACAAAAGCACCAGGAACAGATGGAGTGTGTGGGGAAATGTTGAGGTATGGTGGTGAGATAGTGATCGAATGGGTATGGAAAATGTGCAAACTAGCATGGGAGAAGGGGAGTGCACCCGATGACTGGAAGACTGGCATAATAGTCCCCCTATATAAGGGCAAAGGGGTAAGAGGAGTGTGTGGTAACCACCGAGGAATATGTCTTCTAAGCGTAGTAGGGAAGGTATACAGTAGGGTAGTGATTGAGAGAGTGAGAGTGAGAATGGAGAAATGGATAGGCGATGAGCAGGGAGGTTTTAGGAAGGGAAGAGGATGTGTAGATCAGATTTTTACCCTGAATTGTGTTGTGGAGAAATATCTGGAGAAGAAGCAAAAGGTGTATGTTGCCTTTATGGACTTGGAGAAAGCCTATGGCAGAGTGGATAGAGAAGGTTTGTGGAAAGTACTTAGAATATACGGAGTAGATGGCAAGTTGCTGAAGGCAGTGAAGAGCATAATTATATGAGGGTGCAAAGGCGGCAGTACGTGTGGAGAGTGAGCAGAGCGAGTTCTTTGACCTGAATGTTGGTTTGAAACAGGGGTGTGTGATGTCCCCGTGGTTGCTTACTGTATAGATGGATGGAATCATGAAAGAAATACTATCAAGAGCAGTGGATGTTGGTGTATCGCTGAAAAGGGGGGGAAATGAGTGGAAGCTACCTATACTGCTGTTTGCGGATGATACAGTTCTGATGAGTGATAATGAATGGGAGTTGCATGGTCTGGTAAATGAGTTTGGAACAGTGTGTGAAAAACGGAATTTGAAGGTAAATGCGGGGAAGAGCAAGGTTATGGTCTTCGAAAGGGGTGAAGTCACAGAGTGTGAGGCTATGGAGATTGTCAACTCTTGTAAGTATCTGGGCAGTGTGTTGAGTAAAGATGGGACTATGGATGAAGAAGTGCGGGAGAGGGTACAACAGGGAAAGAGGGTTGTAGGAATGCTGAAAGCAGTAACAAGAAATAGGTGGTCAGTATGGAAGTGAAGAAGTCCTTGCATGACAGTGTGGTAATCCCAACACTGACTTACGGAAGCGAAGCATGGACATTGGTTGAGAGACTCGGACCAAGAGTGAGAGCAATGGAAATAAATTACTTAAGAAGTGCGTGTGGAGTTATATGGAGGGATAGACAGACTAATGAAGAAGTAAGAAGGAGGTGTGGTGTGGAGGTAGATGTGCTGGAAAGTGTGAAAAGGAACAACTTGAGATGGTTCGGCCATATGGAACGTACGGAAAGCGAGAGAATGACTAAGAGGGTGTACGAGAGCGAGGTGGAGGGACAGAGAGAGAGAGGTAGGCCGAAGGAGAGGTGGAAGGATGGAGTGAGGAAGTATATGAACGAAGGCGGTGCTGGTTGGGGGGAGGGGCGTCGACTGACTGGGGACAGAGGTGCATGGGGGCGGTTCGTTCGTGGCCACCCCTTCGGGGGTCACGGCGTCAGGCAATAGATATATATACTGTATATATATATATATATATATAAAACTAAAACAGTGACTGATAAAACATTAATTTCAATATCTACTTATGAAGTTATATATAGGATATTATTTAGTTATTATAATTCTTGTTCATTTGTCTTATGACTTTTGTAATAATTTAATTCGTAAAATTAATTAGTCACTACGTGTCCGTATACCTCCAATACACACATTCGTTCACATGGAGGAATGCCGTGTGTTCAGCCAGTAAATAATCAAGCTTTGTAATTCATCCAGGTTCTTCGTATTTCTTCATGAAGGACATATATTCATACCTGAATATTTACTCGCAAGACGAAAGTAACACCATGTTAGCTCATGACCCTCGAGATTATTACATATTTGGCTAAGTTTCGTTGACTAAGGTATCATGAGCGCAATTATTTCATGCAAAATTGTCAACCGGTAGAACATCCAACATTACTCTTTTTCAAAGCAACATTAAAGTAATTTTTTTTTTTTTTGTTTTTTTTATATATTCCAACTACTCCCTCTCGGGCATAGGCTGAGAGCCTGTACATTCCACCGCTCAACACGGTGAAGCCCGTGAGGTCTTGTTCCAGTCTGGGGAGTGAGACATGTGAAGCATCCATCATGGCTCGAAGCAGCTCCATCTCTGAAGCGGCCGGTTGCTTCGCTCAAGTGCTTCACCGTCTCACCCTCCAGACTCAGACCCTCACTCTCAGAACGCCACCTATTGAGCAGTGAACTCACTATTGTCCTATTACTCATCATAATCAATACTTTAGACAGCATTATAATTCTAATATTACCAAGGAATGATACATGATGTAAATATCTTGACTATCGCATGAGCATTCCTGTAAATAACGTTCATAGGTAAACCCTTTTAGTTTCGTTTTCACGCCACTGACTTTAATGTGTCTCTTGATAACTATATAATATGTAATAACTTCAAAAATATGAAGACTCGCCCCGAGAGTCATATAGAACTATGATCTTACATCATTTGGTGATTACGTCCTACCAATTATGGACACGTTTTCGAATTACCTTGCATATATTCCTATTGTAGTATGGCCTCTTATGTTGTACACATTGACATTAGATATAGTGACTTTAAGGGGGGTCACCTGCTTTTTTATCCTTCTCTCCTTTTCTCTCTTTCTCTGGCTTGTATCCATTCAGCCAACTGTTTTAAGAAGTTTATCCCCATCCAGGTGTCGATTTCTACCTGGCGAGCGATAGCGAGCAATCATTGTATGGAGAAATCCGGCTTCGTCGGAGATTTTTCTATCGAAAAATTTACAAATTTAGCATGCTGTAAAACACAAATATATATATGCTGGCTCGCTACCGCTCGCCAGGAAGATATTGGCACCTGGATGGGGGTAAACGTCTTAAAACAGTAGGCTGAATGGGGCCGAATGGATACAAGCCAAAGAGAGACGGAAAGAGAGAGAACATAAGCGAGGTGGGCTCCCTTAATAAATGATAATGTTTACCGATTTCATGCTTTATTGGAGTTAGCTAGTAATAACTGTAATCTATATATAGGCTATCGTATATTTAACGTAGGTAATTAACTATTACATTTGCAAGGTTGTGGTTTCATTGACTGCTTTGCCTTTTGTTATTTCTATAGAGTTTGAGATAATGTACTGTACAGTTGTTAGTACTAATTATAACATTTGTTAATATATATATATATATATATATATATATATATATATATATATATATATAATATATATATAATATATATATATGTTTCTAGTCTCTCAGTGGGGATCGAACCACCGACCATCAGGATGATAGCCGACGCTTTAATCAATTACACCACGGCAGTCTAAAAGACACTCAGCCTTCTATCCTATTTATGTTGATTAAAGCGTCGGCTATCATCCTGATGGTCGATGGTTCGATCCCCACTGAGAGACTAGAAACATTTAGTGGCTCACGTGTATTTGTGATATATTCTCAATATATATATATATATATATATATATATATATATATATATATATAATTCACGAACGACAGAAATAACAAACCTGTGATATCCTCTAAGACGAAGACAGCGCTATGTGTGTATTTATGAGGGTTTCTTCGAGCTTCATGAACAAAAGACTGGATTAGGGTTGGCAAACATCGCCCAACCCTCTGCACAAGTTGAAAATGTGTATAAAATATCACACTGATTGAAAAGTGGATGACCTAACAAAATTAATGATATACTATTTATATGAACAACTCCAGTTCATATAGTAGCACATTTACAGTATACAGTATATATATTTATTATTGCTATTATTATTTTTGTTTTGGCGGCACATGCTGACTTCATTTATACATTATGTCATGCCTTTCCAGGTAGACATTATTGACCAAGCCAACCGTGAGGTTGTTACCAGGAAGCCAGGAAGATTTGTATGTATCTTACCTTTAAGGGGGGTCGCCGGCTTTTTGTTTTATCTTTCTCTCCTTTTCTCCTTTTCCCTGGCTTGTATACATTCGGCCCCATGCAGCCAACTGTTTTAAGACTTTTATCCCCATCCAGGTATCGATTTCTTCCTGGCGAGCGATAGCGAGCCAGCATTGTATGGAGAAATCCGGCTTCGCTTGGGAAATTTTCTATCGAAAAATTTACACATTTAGCTTGCTGTCAAAACAAAAAATATATATGCTGGCTCGCTACCGCTCGCCAGGAAAATATTAACACCTAGATGGGGATAAACTTCTTAAAAAAGTAGGCTGAATGGGGCCGAATGGATAAAAGCCAAAGAGAGAGGGAGAGAAAGAGAAAAAGCGAGGTGGTCTCCCTTAAAACAGTAAGATATTGTGTTATATTTAATACTGGTAACTACTCCCCCACCATGACACGTTTCTCGTTTTTCTTGCTAATACACAGGGATTTTCTACAGCTTTGACATGATCCCTCAGACTTACATAGCCGGGAGCAATATCACACATACAATTTGTTATAACTTTAAAACAAAGACATTGGATTCAATGTTAAATGTATTTATACTTTGCGTGCTTGAGGGAACTGGTGGTATGGTGTAGTAGGTAAATTAAGATGCATAATATATATAATGATGTGGATGGTATACATATGAGGTATATAAGTCATATGCCATGTATGACGTAAAACATGTTATAGTTTTCTGATGTCTGACGCCTGGTAACGTCATAATAGCACCACTGCCTTTTTTGGTTTAACTTGATTGTGTTCTGGATGGGAAGAGACTCAGCCAAACAGCTTTATTGTGGATCAGTCCACATCTAATAAAGATTATCCCTGATCCCTCGTGACTATCACCCTCACCTAACATCCACTATGATCTGTTGATCATTTATAACCCAGAACAAAAAGTATTTAACTCATCGCCAGAGAAGTATGTGGTATTTATGTTGAGTGTGGAAAACGAAATATATTACAAGTAATTTATATTGTTCATCATACATTGCCAAATTTGCGAAATATGGACATTTTGTACGTAGTTTATTTTATGCAAACATGTTATGCATAAGTAATGTAAGTATTGTTGATATTGCATCTAATTAATACACATTCATAATATTTTCCTGTAAACAAAATGTCCTGGTCAATGGCCATTTTCCCCTTAGTATCGCTCTCCCAAAACAACATCAACACCTGCATATGGTGTAGCGTCTTATAATAGCCAAACTAAGCGGTGAAACCTCATAGAATCGCTAAGCTGAAGGGATGAAACGTCACAAAATCGCCATTGTACTGGATCAAAATAGGGCCCAAACGATCGTCCTTGGATGAGATAGGGTTAACCCCTTCTGTACCGGTGACGTCCTTTTCATTATATGCTGGCATCTATTGGACGATTTTATTCAAATTAGGAAGAATGCCTACCCATTAAAAGGCTACAGACTATCCCAATTAATCGTTTTAGCTACCACAAACCCTTCCTTAGCTTCATGTAATCCTCTAAATGCAGCTGACATCAAATATCAAAGACGTCGCTGGTACAGAAAGGGTTAAGGGGTTAGTTTTTAGTCTATTTTTGTATTCATTCATATACTTGTTAGCGTCCTCGCTAGCCCTCCATCAAGCTTTAAGAGACCGATAAACTTGTAAATTTTTCGGGTCTTAAAAATACAGGCTCGCTATCGCTCGCCAGGAAAACATTGACACTTAAATGGCACGAAAGTTCTTAAAATAGCCAAATGGGACGAAAGTGGTAAAATAGCCATTCTCATGGTCGGAACGCCTTATAATCTCTAAACTAATGGGGCTAAACATGAGGGAGAAGGTGGTCGAGAAAAACCCTCTGCCTCCCCTTAATATTGGAGTGATGGTCCGGGGTGCACCAGTTGTTACCTACCCGTCCACAACTTTGAGAGGTCGTTAGCAGCTCAGTGTTTGATTGGTTTGCCTGTGTTCGGGCAATTTAGGCTTAGTTGGTCCCCTAAGCTAAAATAATCCCTCGCAAACTCTTAACACTAGATTATTTACCTGTTCAGTACCGGTGCCGTCATTTTGACTCTCTCATGGTTACTATTAGACGGTGTTATTTAGTTTAAAAAGGGCCTCAAACAATTAATGGGCTTAGCACTATCTCGCTTAACACATTTTACTACCACATATCCTTCTCAAAGTGCATACAAGCGTCTAAGTATAGTTACAATAACATTAAAAAAAGACGTCGCTGGTACAGGAGGGGTTACACCTCACTAAAGCTATGTCCACCCTGAGGTTACGTAATTTATGTTACAGTAACATGTTTCTATAACACGGGTACTCGAAGTTGCATGTTCCAGAACTTTGTCAGAAACGTTATTAAACATACCCAGTCCACATTGGTTTGTGAGGTTACAGAACATTTGTAGTGGAGATGTCGGAGGAGAAGGCTTTGTTAGCTAGTGTGTGCTACGTGGTACTGCATATACTAAGAAGAAGCGCAAAAGGAAAGTTTGGACGAGACAATTGTTACATGATCGTAATGCATGTGGTGGACTGAATATTTTTAGGGGTTTGTCTACCGATACGGAAGGATAAAAAAACTGTACAAAGCTAACCCATGCAGATTTTGAGAACGTACTTTCACTCGTGGGATGTATAATGTGCAAGAAAAACACAAATTGTCATAGTGCGATTACACCAAATGAAAGACTTTTGGTTATGTTACGATATCTTGCAACTGGTGATTCATATACACGCCTGATGTACAGTACCTCTTTAAAATCTCCAAACAAGCAATCTCTACTATAATTCCTGAAGTATGCAGGTCAAATAATGAGGCTCTAGCTCAGTATGTAAAGGTGAGTGACAACATGTCCTAAAATGTTTATTATAAATAAGCAGGACGGCACATAATCAAGTTCACAATTTGCTTACAGGTTTTTCACATGAACTGCTCGATTATTAAATGCATTTTATCATGAAATAGTAAATTTCATCGTAAGGATGCTATATTTTGTTAGTGTAGGACCTACATATTTAACCATTATACGGGTATCACATGGGCAGGAATCCAGCCAACCAACAAACCAACCAATCAATATCTTGTGAGTTGAGATGTGAGGCCTGGTTATGAAACATGTTACATGTTATCGCTCACCCAGTGATAGCTGTGCCTTAGTTACAGAACCCCATATATGTTCTGAAACTGTTTTGGAACAAATCATTATACGATACCGTAACTTTGTTCTGTAACACAAAGTTACAGAACATTGCTCAGCGTGGACGTAGCTTTACAGTAAAGGTTCCCAAAACCTTCATAATGAAATAAGCACGAAACAAATGGTGATCTTTTGTTTCTGAAATTGAATGCGCCGGATTTAGTCTGATATCACAAATGATAAAGATTTGTATTTTTCGTTCGATATAATGCTGGTAGCACGCTTACAACACACTTTAAATTACGATTGACTGAAGAAATCAACACCAAAATAATCTGACGAGACATCTTAAAATCGCCAAATTTATATGATGAAACGTCTACGTGGCACTAGGAGCATATTTTACCTTAGGGGACGCACTATTCATTTGCCGATTATCAAACTAATAAAAGGGACCGTCTTAAGATCGCCAAAATGGTGGAACGAAAGAGGTGTGGGTTCTTTGGCTCAGACCGGGTTAATGTCAGGATGATAGCTTGGTAAACCAGTTGTGTGTGCCAGTTGAGAGCTTTGATGACACTAGCTTATTGCTTGATTGTTTTGGCAATATTTGACTCATGTGTTTTTAGTTTGCTCCTTAGACTAAAATAACCTTCTTTCCCAGACCCCATTCAAACTATAAACACGCCAAACCCTCCTTCAAGCAATATGTATACATATTTTCGGTATAAAATTGTCCCTACCAAAGGCCAGTTTTCCCTAATCATGGGGCTTGCGATCAGAACAGAATCGACACCTAAATGGAATAAGGCGTCTAATATTCGACTAAGTAATGGAGTGAACCACCTTAACATTGCCAAACTACCGGGGCTAAAAAGTGATTGACCATAATACCACCTCTGAATTTGATACTGTTAATGTTGAAGTGACGGCAATAAATAAACCAATTGTCGTGTGGCGTTTGAGAGCTTTCAGAGGTTGTCATTGTAACGGTTCATTGTTTGATTGTTTAAGCCATACTAGAACAATATATTATTAGATTACCCCTCACACAGAAAACTATGTATATATATATTCCGTCCTTCGCATAAACTGCTCTAGACATTATCGTCCGCCAGATGCCCCCTTTCAAGCTTAATTCATGCATTGTTCATAGAACATTCCCTATTTTGCAGGTTTGCTATCGCTCGCTTAAAACAAAGAGCAAGAAGGGGATGAACGATAAACATCACCCTTAGGATCAGATAAGGTTAATGTTGAAGTGATGGCCCGGCATAAACCAATTATCGTGCACCGGTTCAGAGGTTTGAGGGGGGTCACCGGCTTTTTTTTATCTTTCTCTCCTTTTCTTTCTTTCCTTGGCTTGTATCCATTTGGCCCCATTCAGCCAACTGTTTTAAGACGTTTAACCCCATCCAGGTGTCGATTTCTTCCTGGCGAGCGATAATGAGCCAGCATTGTATAGAGAAATCCGGCTTCGCCGGAGACATTTTGCTATCGAAAAATGTACAAATTTAGCTTGCTGTCAAAACAAATGTATATATATGCTGGCTCGCTACCGCACGCCAGGAAAATATTGACACCTGGATGTGGGTAAACGTTTTAAAACAGTAGGCTGAATGGGGCCGAATGGATACAAGCCAAAGAGAGAAAAAGAAAAAAGAAGCGAGGTGGGCTCCCTTAATGTTGGAGTGATGGCCCGGGATAAACCAATTGTCGTGTACCGGTTGAGAGGTTTGAGAGGCTGTTATGGCACCCGGCTGAAAAGTGGTGGGCTACGATAAAAAGCAAAGTTGGAGAATTAATGTTGCGGACCTGATGAATGGGGCTGAAGCGGTGTGTATACGGGTGTGAGAGAGAGAGAGAGAGAGAGAGAGAGAGAGAGAGAGAGAGAGAGCATGATAGTACAAAGCATTAACATATCGGACTCAACATACTCAGATCATAAATTAATTGAGATCAAAACAACCTTAGCAAGTTTTTTGTGTTTTTTTCTTTCTATATTCCAACTACCCTCTCGGGCATAGGCTGATAGCCTTTACACTCTACCGTTGAACACGGTGAGGCCCGTGAGGTCTTGTTCCAGTCTAGGGAGTGAGACATGCGAAGTACCTACTCACGGCTCGAACCCAACTCCATCTCTGAAGCTGCTTCACCCCTGCGCTTCACAGTCTCACTCACCAGGCTCGGACCCTCACTCTCAGAACGCCACCTATTGAGCAATTAACTCACTAGGCATTGCCCCCCTGTAGCATATTTTGAATATGGGAATATTCATACAGTGCTATTTAATCAGGGAACAATGAGGGTATTTTGTTTTGGCATTTCGGTGTGCTGTGGTAATGCGCTGAAACTAGGTATAGCACAAATTCCATCCCAATAATATCTTCCCATTGACATACTGGGATTCGAACCCGGGTCCATTGGATTACCAGTCCAGTGGCAAGACCACTCTGCCACACCTCCCCTAGTGTACAGACAACCTCAGAATCGAGACCAAAAACCGGCCCTTTCAGTAAATTTAACTTCAATAACAAAAATATTAGGTGGGAAGAAGTAAATCAAGAAATGGAGGAAATAGACAGGGAAGATTTAATGAATAACCTGACACCAGCAGAGTGTCTAGTCCTAATAACAGAAACCATGACCCAAATCTGTAGCAACCACATGCCTGAAAGACAAACAAGACGAAGAAGCAAACAATATCGGGAAAGAAGGAAGCTGTACAGAAGAACACAATTACTCACACAATGACACACACATCGAAATCTACAAGATAGGTAAAAGGCAAAAGTAGATAGAGAAATTGTGGAAATTGAACAAAGACTAAGAATATCATAATTATGAACTACAACATATGGAAGAGGAGAGGAAAGCTATTGCAGGTATAAAGGAAAATTCCAAGTACTTCTTTTCATATGTCAAACAAAAGGCTAAATCAGCATCAAACTACTACTAAGCAAAGGGACCACTAAGCAAAGGGGATGGGTCATTCACAGGGGACAAAAAGGAAATGAGCGAACTCTTATGCCGGCAGTATGAAATAGCATTCAGCCTGATGAAACAAAAGCCATCAGAGACCAAAATATATTATTCATGAAAAACCTCCCACACGGAACCCCCCCCCCCCCCACCCTGATGCTGGATATTTATTTCGGTCCAAATGACATAGAAGAGGCCATTTCCAACATGCCATCCCACTCGGCACCAGGCCCGGACTCATGGAACTCGATCCCAATGAAGAAATGTAAGGAAAACCTCTCAAAAAACCCTGGCTATAATGTGGAGCAGGAGTCTAGACACTGGTGAAATACCAGATAGCTTGAAAAATGCAATAATTGACCCTCTGCATAAAGGAGGGAGTAAAGCACCAACAAAAAATTACCGCTCGGTAGCTCTAACTTCCCACATCATTAAAGTTTTCGAACGAGTCCTGCGAAGCAAAATCACAGCATTCATGGAGGCAATGGAACTACACAACACCGGTCAACATGGGTTCAGAGCGGGAAGATCATGTCTCCCACAACTTTTGGAACATTTTGACAAAATTCGTAAAGCGCAAAAAGAAAAGAAAAACGTGAATGTCATTTACACCGATTTTGCTAAGGCATTTGATAAATATGACCATGGTATAATAGCCCATAAACTAAAAGAAAAAGCTATAAATGGGAAAATCGGACGGTGGATATACAATTTCCTCGTAAACCAGAAACAATCAGTAGCAGTAAACCAAGTCACATCGGAGCCTTTGGATGTCAAAAGCTCAGTTCCCCAAGGAACAGTGCTAGCGCCCCTTCTTTTCCTCATTCTAATTTACGACACAGATGCCAACAAACGACACAGTACGGTGTGTTGAGTGGTACTTGAAAAGTAGACAGAATGGATAAAAAACACCATCTGAGGAAGAGCACTTTATTGACAATGTTTCGCAGATAGCTTCATCAGGTCATCAGGTCACTGACCTGATGAAGCTATCTGCGAAACGTTGTCAATAAAGTGCTCTTCCTCAGATGGTGTTTTTTATCCAGAGTACGGTGTCTTCTTTTGCTGATGACACAAAACTAAGCAAGGTAGTAAACACACAAGAGGACACAGGCCGGCTGCAAGAAGACATAAATGTAGTGTTCCAGTGGACCAGGGAAAACAACATGCAATTCAATGAAAAAAAAATCCAATTAATAGGATACGGAGATAATAATGTCGTTAAGTTAAGGAGAATATAAACTACGTAACAGAATCTAACCACATAATAGAAAGGAAAGACACTGTATAAGACCTTGCAGTGTTAATGTCTGAAAATATGGGTTTCACAGAACATAACCAGGTCAAAGTTGCGGCTGCGAAACGTCTAACGGGTTGGATTCTGTGTACATTTAAAACATGAGGTGAATTACCTATGATAACGCTCTTCAAATCTCTAGTGCTACCGCGGCTTGAATACTGTAGCGTATTAACATCCCCATACAAAGCATGTGAAATAAATGACTTAGCGAGTGTACAAAGGAATTTCACTTCGCATATAAGTTCGGTAAAACAGCTACACTATTGGGAGAGCTTAAAAACACTGAAACTGTACTCGTTGGAGCATAGAAGAGAAGGTTACCTAATAATATACACGTGGGAAATCGCAGAGGGCTTAGTACCAAACCTATATACACCGATAGTCATGAAATTCAGTGATAGGAGAGGCTGGGAATGCAATATCCCCTGGATGAATAACCGGGGTGCTATGGGCTCTCTGCGAGAGGGCTGGTTATCACATAGAGGGCCCACGTCTCTTCAACAAACTCCCGCGGTAAGTAAGAGACATGAGGGGCGTCTCGTTGGATAACTTAAAGAGAGCCCTCGATGTCGAACTGCAAAAAGTGCCAGACGAGCCCATCTTCGCAGGGGAGCATATTGGCCCTTCGAACAGTCTGCTGCACCAAATCACCACCCAGAACGAGAGGCAGCGGGTTCCTCGGTGCCACTAGCAGTGGCGAACTCAACAAAGGTAACAAAGGTAACGTATATGAAACGGGTAAACAGGGGATGAAGCTGATGTACAGACGGATCAGACAGAGGTAGAAATAGAAAAGGTGTGTAGAGGCTCAATGTTTGTTTGTGTTTGGAGAGAGAGAGAGAGAGAGAGTGTGTGAGTGCGAGTGTGTTACACGAAGTTACAAGGAACAGTTAGTATCTCGGATTCCGGGGAGATACTTGAAGTGGTGGAAGGAGAGTGATTGTATAGTGACCTCCACTCATCACAGAGTGTGCTCAATACTGTTTACAACTTTTGAGGGAAGCTTGCTCCAGATAGAGCAGATCTTATATGGAAAAAAAAAGTGTCGACAAGTACTAGTTCTTAGCCTTTTCAATGATTACTTCCAGCTTTGGTTGTGTGTTGTATTCACATTAAGGCTACACATTTGGCTATAATCCTATTAATCAAACCCATTTAAAATTTTAACAACTTCAATGAGCTGACCTCGTATCCTGCGTATTTCCAACGGAACGAGAGAGAGAGAGAGAGATATTTACATACACTTAACCCTTTCACGTTTTATGACGCAGAAGTTGCCAGATTAGCAATAATAAATAGAGTTCTCTCACTCTTATAATTACCTCTCCAAAATTAGTTTTCTGCCCACAGCTAACTCAAAGACAACTGCAGAGGTTGAAATACCTAAACTAAAGGTTTCTAAATACCCTTGATGGTAACAAAGGCTTTAAAGTATCCCTAATAGGCTCAACATTTCGTCAAGAACGTGAGAGGGTTAAATAGATACACTGGCCACACAGACCTTACGGTCCAAACGAGGTGGTCAGGACTTGATTCTAGTAGAGATGACTATCAGATAGAAAAGGAAAGTGAAAGGAAAGGATAAAAAAGAAGAAGAAGAAGAGAGAGAGAGAGAGAGAGAGAGAGAGAGAGAGAGAGAGAGAGAGAAGGGTGGAGGGCTGAAACTGGTGCTCTAACGCATGAGCCAGAGAGAGAGAGATAAACGGGGGATCTGAAACGGTGTGTACTGGCCCATGTTGGTGTGTGTGTGTGTGTGTGTGTGGGTGTGTGTGTGTGTGTGGAGATAAATATTCATAGATACACTGGCCACACATACTTTATGATCCCAGTGAGGTGGTCATGGTCAGGACTTAATTCTAGTAGAAAAAGCATACCCAATATAAAGGGACATTGGAAGGAAAAGATACCAAAGATATAGGCTCTCTCCCCACTTTCTGAGCCCTCCGGATATTACCGTACATGAAGCCAGTTGGAATGGAATAACCTTGTAGGGCTTGAAAATCGCCTGAATAATAATATAATTGTATACATGCAGACCTTCACCTATAATATTATACACGCCCACTTGTTGGTGTTTTCTTTGTCATTTTGCCTATGCTTTATCAACTCCATTTAGATTTTGCTGTGGTATGAGTCTAACATTTTTGTAAATGTATCTATTGAGCCACTGTTAATACTTTATTTAGGAGCTAATTCCATTCACTTGTTATACTATGGTTAACAAATTTGCTTTGTTGTAGCTAGGTTCGCTCTCTTGCCTATACATATTAATTTGTTTCCTCTTCCTCTCTTTGGCAATATTAAATACATTATCGGTGCTCTGTTACTAAATCCTGTAATAATCTTTGAACACCCGATCAGTTGTTCTCTTCTCCTCCGTGCCTTAAGTGTAAAGAGATCGACGCCTCTTAATATCTCACTACATGGTATATTTCTTAGTTATGGGACTAATTATGTTGCCCTTCGCTGCACGGATTCCAGTATATCAATGGGAAACACAGACCTGCACAACATACTCCAAATGCCGCCTCACTATGCTTTTATACTATGACTTAACATATTCAGTACCGGTGACGTACTGTATAGTAAGGGATATTTATGTCTTTGCTATGATAATCAAAAAGCCTTCAGATGAACCCTACCGCTCTGTTTGCTTTGTTAGCTGCTGCCGTGCTCTGGCTTGAAGATTTTACGTTTTAATTGTATGTAAGCACGTCTAGGTCTTTTACCAGTGTACACTATTTACTTTCTCTCCGTTCATGTAGTAAGCCCATTACTTGTTTTTGAAGCCTATTGCAATATCTGATATTTGTTTCTAGTAAAGGGCATTTGCCAATGTAGTGACTATTCCGTAATTGTATTTATATCTGATTGCAAGCTGATTCTATCGCTTTCTGTAATTATTGAGTTTCCCATCCTAGCGTCTTCTGCGAATTTGGAGAGTACATTAGTGATACCATTGTCTATATCATTGATATATAGTGTTAACATAAAGGAAGACATTAAATATAGACCCAAGACTGAGCCCTTATGGATTTCACTAGTCACTGGAGTCCATGCCGATTCTAAACCATAAATAATCACTCTTGGTTTTCTTTCATTAACTAGTTTTAATCCAATCGGAAATGTTGTCCAGTATTCCTAAGCCCTCGACTCTCTGCAGCAATTCGTTATGTGGAACCTTGTCGGGGATTTTCTGAAAGTCCGAGAGAGAGAGAGAGAGAGAGAGAGAGAGAGAGAGAGAGAGAGAGAGAGAGAGAGAGAGAGAGAGAGAGAGAGAGAGAGAGAGAGGAGATTCATAGTTTACCATATTTTGTGGAATCTATTTCATTAGCGGTTTATTTATTTGCTATGCATGGCATTTATTGTAATTTCCATTTTTATTCCCAATGGTTGCCAAGTCATTCCAGGCGATTACTCCAGTTTTTGAATAGCACAAATTTAATTAGATGTGGTCAGATGAGATATATGCAGCGGTAATTAATTCCATACCGTCAAAGGCCAATTACGCTACCTCTGAAAAAAAAATAATACAATTACAACGTAATTTGACTATTAGCATTACCCTTTATGAATTACTGTTCTTTGTTTTACTGTTCTATATATGTTTTGCTGAGGAAATCTGAATAAGCTCATACATATATACCAATAAATAATATCACATTTAAAACTCATGCATAAATCTCTAAAGTACTGTATAATATACAGTATAACACCAATGCCTCTTCAATTTAAAACTCATATTTCCTATTGACTTAACATATTAACGTATTCCTTGAAAACAAAAAATCATTGATCTAATTATACTTTCACGTGAAAGTATCCAATTAGCCTACCTTGTACATTTTAGTTGGAATTTTGGAACATTGAAGCGTAAATTAACAAGAACTTATCATACAAATTAACCATACTTGCAGCAGATTTTTTTGTTTTTGTACATTACATACATATCTCATATGTTCACAATATATTTTCTCTTTATATTATGTGGCAAATATGACGATCTATCTCCCATAATAATGTGGATGTTTGCAACTCTGAACGGCTTGTAATGTGGCGATATCGATGTTACACCAACAATATTCTGGAATATAATATGTACACCGAGCAGTGACCCGATGATGTTTCTTCAATACATATTTGAGTGTGTGTGTGTGTGTGTGTGTGTGTGTGTGTGTGTGTGTGTATGAATTCGACAAACTCTCATCGATCTCTTCTGTATGTGCTATTAATTTTATAATCGTGATAATAGTATTATTAATAATTATAATAATAGACCGGTATATTGATAAAACGGCAGTCGGATGGGGCTGAAAATATTAATCTTACATACTAACTGATGAAGATGGAGAAAAAGGTAATAATTTACATTACTGACGTAAGTAATGACATGGCTAAGCTGAACTAAATAAAAAACTCATTTGCAATTTCATGCGATGTGCACTGTAGTAATAAATGGCTTACTATCATGAAGGACTAAATGCATAGAATACGTATAACACAAAGTAACGTATTTGGAATATTTGGTCACTTATGTATAGCCTTCTCGATGATGTAAACATGATTTTACCTCGAGGACGAGGTCTTTAAAAAAATCATATTTTATGTATTGAATAATTTGCCTTTGAAATTTGAAATGGAATATGCCGCACCATTATTTACATTAATATGATTAGGCTAGGAGGCTAAAGGACAAGTTATACTTTATTATATCAGTAATAATGCTATGTGGATGACCCAGATGTTATGAGAAATGTGGACACACAGATAATTTTTCTCAAAAATATGCTTGGTCAGGCCTGTGTGCCTTACTATTCTGACTATATAGTGGGTATAGAATATATTATATTATATTATATATACTCCGGCCCAATCCCCTTTTCCAAAAAAAAAAAATCGTATAGTATACTATGAATAATCACGATATAACTTATATACATACATTTATCAGAATTGTATCTATCAAGCTGGTTTGTGAAGTAAGAATGTTTTTCCTCCCATGGGTAATACTGGAAATACTTTTGATAAGTCACCGGCTTTTTTTTATAGCTTTCTCTCCTTTTCTCCCTTTCCCTGGCTTTTATCCATTCGACCCCATTCAGCCAACTGTTTTAAGACGTTTATCCCCATCCAGGTGTCAATTTCTTCCTGGCGAGCGATAGCGAGCCAGCATTGTATGGAGAAATCCGGCTTCGCCGGAGACTTTTCCTATCGAAAAATGTACAAATTTAGCTTGCTGTCAAAACTAAAATATATATATGCGGGCTTGCTACCGCTCGCCAGGAAAATATTGACACCTGGATGGGCGTAAACGTCTTAAAACAGTAGGCCAAAGGGGGCCGAATGGATACAAGCCAAAGAGAGAGGGAGAGAAAAATAAGAAAAGTGAGGTGGGCTCTCTTAACTAACAATAAACAATACACATGGAAGAAGTATAAACCAAGTTCTTTATGTATTTTGTAATGAGTTGAAGCGATTCAAGGAATAAATAATTAACCTTTCAAGATCCGATTAAGAGTTTCATTAATGTCTAGCTATTATTAAACGATGTTATGCAGTTTAGGAAAGGTATATGGAAGTCAGAGGGTTTAATGAGATAGGCTTTAACCTCATAATTCCCAAGGATCCTTTCCCAAATGTATAAAACAGTTTAATGATAGCCAGAATAAACTATTCAAACGTGTCAATATTTTCAAAGGTTAAACCAAATAACATAATTATAACATAATACAAAGTCAGGTTTGCACTGATATTATACACGTTTGATATTGGTCAAGAATTGAATTATATGGATGCAAACTTGATAAGCTTATAAATCAATGCCAATCAACATAGATGTTATGAGTCTGCCTATAAGGTAATGAACGGCATACGGAATAAAAACAAAAGACCCTTTACATTCGCTAACCACTTCAATAATTGCTAGATATTGACTGTTTAGATAATATCTAGATTCCGGTTACTTCCTAGATCGAGTTGTATATTAGTCGACTGTACAGTCGCGCTAATAAGTCATTTCCCAGCTGTTATTACGTTTGGCTTGCTCAGTGCTGTATTAATGTCTGTCAGATGTTGATTGGGTGGATAAGTGTAGGAATAGGTTTATATATTTCACTCGATATGAAGAAATGAAGCTTAGCTATTGCTGATACCATATATAGCTCTAAACATACTTCGTGCCGAAACATCACTTATTAGCGGGACTGTACACACATACTGTAATGTTATTCTTAAGGTGGCCCACCTCGATTTTTTTGTCTCGCGCTCCCTCTTTCTCTGGGTTGTATCCATTCGGCCCCATTCAGCCTACTGTTCTAAGACGTTTCTCCCCATCCAGGTGTCGATTTTTTTCCTGGCGAGCGGTAGCGAGCCAACATATTTTTTTGAAATAATTTTGACAGCAGGCTAAATTTGTAAACATTTTGATAGAAAAATGTCTCCAGCGAAGCCGGATTCTCCTTATCGACACGTGGATGGGGATAAACGTCTTAAAACAGTAAGCTAAATGGAGCCGAATGGATACAAGCCAGAGAAGGAGAGAAATAAAAGAAGGTCACTCCCCCTTAATGCTTATACGGCGAAAGGCCAATAATACCACACTAAGGAGCAAGCATTCAAATGGTACTGTCTCCTTCAAACTTAAGAATCTCATACTCCATATATTATTATATTCCTGATGAGGCCAAATCTGTTCTTTTACTTGACAAATTTGTGTTTATCAATATCAAATATATCAAACTTGCTAACACTATTTCTTCCTAGTCTTGCTGGTAATTAGCCAAAACACTCTCTAACAATTTTACTTCCTCGTCTTTCCATCCACCTTTCCACTCTGACGTCACTACCTTACCTTTTTTGCTCAAACTTTCACAAAAAACTCTACCTCGGGTGATTCCGGTGATATTCTAACATCTCCATCCCCTCTCTCCTAGCCATGTATTGTGACTTAATCTCTCCTAATAGGACCATTAATTAATTAAAATGGAGATCTTGTTGATGATGAAGTCCAAATGAGTAATAGTTTCCATAACTTTGAATAAGATTTGCACTCGATTCCACTTGCCACACCATCTCTAATAAACATGAATGACAAGTGATATCGTAATAACAAAAATATATGTACTAAACAGCATAAACAAAATTAAATTATAATAAAACCCCTGGACCTGATACTATTTCTCCAAGAGTTTTGAAAGAAGTAAGAGACGAGATGTCAAAACTATTAACACTACTTTTTAACAATGCAGAGTGGCATTGTACCCAATGAATGAAAATTAGCTAATGTAAGTCCTATCTTTAAAAATAAATACAACAAAACAACAATCACTACCTTACAACTATCGTCCAATTAGCTTGACTTCAATCATTTGAAAATTCCTTATATAATTATCAGAGCTAAATTTGTAAACAATTTAGAAGAAAAACAAATAATAAAAGAATCACAGCATGGTTTCCGAAGCAAGCGTTCATGCCTGACAAATCTCCTTGATTTTTTTCACATCTTTAATATGCATGACTGATAGCTTGCTTGGAAATTTTGAACGTGCAGCCGAAGCCGCTGTAGGAGTCACCTGACGCCAGAAAACGAAATGTCACAGGAAGGCTGTCTGTTGCCGATATTGGCTGCATAAAAAGTTTGTGTCATGTTTATTTATATGGGTGCCAGTCATGCCCAATAAATGATCAAAATCATATCTGGATATCCGAAAGAAAAAATGGAACACTCATTTTTCTTGAACTGTGTTTGGCAAATACAGATATCATCCTCTGTTAAACTGTGCACAGGACCCAGCAGTCCCGCACTGTTCCTGGTACGTAAAGGACGGTGACCAGACTTAACGTTGGCGGTCGGCGTCATCTCCGATGCCCAGACAAAATTAACTACCACCAAGGCATCATCGAACGCCGACATGACCTTCACGTCTACACAAACCAAGTGTGGAATTCCTCACCAAGTGGACCTTGCTGCCAACATATTGCCAATTTGCATACAAGCACTGTTACATACCGTACATTGTTGTAGATACGTATCCAAACGTCGACTGTGCTGTTGGAGACCAAATGTCGCCAGTGTGAACGCACCTTAACAGTATCTTCTGATCTATCAACTATATCCGACTGGTGCAGTGAAATCCTTGTTGCTTTTAATGCTTCTAAAACCCAATTGCTCCATCTACCTACCGGTCATAATCGTCCTCACGACTATCTCTTACTTTTCAATAATACAGAAATCAACCCTTATATAAACAGTAGGCCTTCTATGTGTTTATTTTTCTTCTAACCTTTCTTGCAACCAGTCTTGCTAAAACACTTTCACAGAAGTTAGGTGTGCTCAAATGTCTAGCACAGCTTCTTGACCTGTAAATGGGCACTTTGTGACCATGTATCAAGTGCACTACCATGTGTGGGGGGTTCCACTCATACCACTCTTATGAAAAGGGTAGAATCAAAAACATTTTGTCTCATCAACTCATTTCCTCATACTATTTCTTTATGATCTCTTAATCTCTTTCTACATGTCACAATGTGGCATTTCTCTCACTCTTCTACCGTTATTACTATAAACAGTGTTTATCAGCTCTCTTAGTGTATACCTCCTCCCTTGCAGAGAACAGGTGGCATCCACCTTTCAACATACTATTCCCATCTCTATTCTGTCGAACTCTCTATCCAATCTTCTGTCTTTCTTCCACTCAACAAGTAAACTCTGGAACTCTCTCCCTCAATCTGTCATTCCTCCATCCTATGACTAAGACTGCTTCAAGCTTCATGTATCCAGACATTTTGACTCCAACGCTTATTGAATTTGGCTCCCTATAATTATTTTACTTTTTTGGGGTACACTTGTTACAGGTCGCCTTGCCTTTTGTTTTCTTCATACACATGAACAAAGACAAATAACCTACCCTAGATTATGTATCTGAGGCAGTGGTGGATCTTCATTATAAATACAGTTCAGTATGAATGAAATTTCAAATATTATATGGAAATTGAAGGTACAAGTGCCTACACAAGTAGCATATAAAACAAGAGCAAAATTAACATGTAGGAGATAATATTTATTGAAAAAACACGGACTCTGAGTATGTGGCTATAATAACAAATGTTTCAGCACTGTCTCATATTCGGTCCATAAAGCGTTCATAATGAGCACTGAAGGCAGTTGTACAATTACTTGCTGAGCTAGTTGGCACACTACCATTTGTTAATCTGGTAGCAGTGCCCAATTTGTTCATCTGGTAGCAGTGAGCTTTGATGAATCGATGCTTAGATCAGGGCACCATAAATTGTGTTTTTCTCTCTCATAAGAATTAATCATGGTCGTGTGTGAATCTATGACTCTCTTGGTGGTGTAATGGGTAGAGTGTGAAAGTTTTGTATGTGGTGTCCCGAGTTCGAATCCTGGGAGGATTATATGTTTTCATTAATTTCATTTGAGGGTGATTGTTGTTAAGAATGAAACTAAATTAAGATTATTGCTATAGGTTCAGGAACAGTTCGTTCCGAGCGATCCTTTGAGATCTGGATATCATTCAAGACGTCTTGCGCTGCCCTATTAGAAACAATTTATTAGGGGAAATAAGGACCAATAGACTCGCCATATTTTTCTCATTATAGTCCGCATGGAGGAATTTCGTTATCGACACTTGAAAAAACCCGATTACACCGAAAAATAACACCAAAATAATAAGTCCTGATCATAAACAAAGCATTCCATCCAAGAAATCCTTCGACTTGACCTCCTTCTTCTTCTTGTTTTGAATGATGCGGCGGGCGCGATTCACCCAATAAATGGCGCGAGCGTTATCGAAAAAACTAAATACCGTCAACCTGTTCTTGCCCCCTTACAGATAAACATATATGAGGATGACAATAACTCATATATATTACCTACTGTAAAAGCTCGATTCACCCAATATTGGACGCCATATCTTCAGATTAATAATATTAATGGGTAACTTAATTGCATCCTTCACTCAAACCATGAAAAGCAACAATGTAACGCTATACTCTTTGCAATTAATAAAACAAAAACTTGGTAAATAAGGCGGCTCTAGCTGTCTTGAATGCTACCCCATTATGGGTAATACAAAGTTAGGCTAGGGAGTAAATAAGAAGTTCTATAAACTTACCTCGGACGATATAACCCCTCAACAAATCATCCTATAATAACCTAACATATAGAGTTATAAGGCCTCGAAAAACTGTAAAGCGGTTAAGGGGGGGGGGGGGTCACCATTTTGTTTTTATCTTTCTCTCCTTTTCTCTCTTTCCTTGGCTTGTATCCATTAGGCCCCATTCAGCCAACTGTCTTAAGACGTATATCCCCATCCAGGTGTCGATTTCTTCCTGGCGAGCTGTAGGGAGCCAGCATTGTATGGAGATATCCGGCTTCACCGGAAACATTTTTCTATCGAAAAATGTACAAATTTAGCTTACTGTCAAAACAAAAATATGTATATGCTGGCTCGCTACCGCTCGCCAGGGAAATATTGACACCTGGATCTTACCTGGTTATCTTACCTGGTGGGGCCACCCGATCCAGCGTCCAGCCAAAATTCTGGCTGGAGGGAGGGGTGTGGCCCAAAACAATAGTCGGGTACGCCAGTCAAACGTGCAAATTGCAGACCAAAACAAAATAACAGTAATGGTTGACTGATTTAGTGTACCTTACACAAGAGCTAGTTTAAAAAGAAGTTCATGAGTTCAAATAATAAAATACTAGATAAGGACTAACATGGGCTTATAGCTTTAGGGGACAATGGGGAATGGAGGTGGGATTGGTTTGCATATCAAGTATTAATATAGTTGAACAAGGAATCTCGTAAAGCATCGTGGAGTCTGGATTTATTAAATGAGTTAAGGGAGGGAGCATCAACTACATGGTCAGGAAGAGAATTCCAGTGCTGGACAACACGGCAAGATTTTTTTTTCTTTTTCTGCGGGTGTCAAACTGGAAATGTTGAACTTGGATTTTGAATCTGTGGCCTCTAGTGCAGCCAACATTAGGAGAAAGGGCAACGAGATCTTCAGGTTTATTAGAGGACAGACCATGGAAAATTTGATAACAGTAGATCAAATCGCACCTTAATAGCCTACCCTTAGCTGAATACAGATTTAGGTTATCGAGTCTGTCAGAACTTGTTGAGAGCATGGACCTGCTTGAACCACCTACGTTGTACAGATTCAATCAGTTTAACATCACCAATATAACCTGTATTCCAAACTGGAGAAGCAAAATCAATAATAGGGCGAACATCACTTGCAAATAATGTAGTCATAAATTGAGCAGAACAACAAATGGTTAGGTTTGATGCAACTCCTCCGGCCTTAGCTACAGTAAGTCTGGTGTGTTGGTGAATTTTAAGTCAGAGTCAATTGTAACACCCAGATCCTTGTGAGAATTGAAGCGTTTAAGGGGTACACCTCCTAGTGTGCATACTGTAGGTCATGGGCAGCATCGTTTGCACGGGATCGGAAGAATCTTATATGGACACACTTTTCAATAGAGAATTTGAGACCCCAAGACAAGGAGATCTCATTTAGTAAGTCGATGTCGTGCTGGAGATCCGCCAACATATACCTAGGATCTGAGGGCCGGGAGAAGTGAAGGCATACTTTATGATTATCACCAAACATCTTAATTTTACAACCAGTCAAGAGGCGATATAGTTAACGAATACTAGAAACAGTAAGGGACTGAGAACTGATCCTTGAGGAACACCACTGAGAACAGGATTAGGATGACTTTTGTGACCGCTAATAGTAACACACATACAGTATATCGGTTTAGTAGGAAGCTCCTGATCCAGTTGAACAAATTTCCAGTGATCCCAATCGCCAACAGTTTATCCAAGAGAACATCATGGTGGACCCTGTCAAAAGCCTTTACATGGTCGAAAAGAACAAGATCCACAGTATGGGGTAAACGTCTTAAAACAGTAGGCTGAATAGGGCCGAGTGGATACAAGCCAGAGAAAGAGAGAAAAGGAGATAAAAAAAGCAGGTCACCCCCCTTAACCCCTTATTAGCGGGGCCCGACTTAAGTCCGTATAGAGAACACCTGCCCAAAGAGCGGGGCCCGACTTTAGTCTGTGTGCAATTTTGGAGCAATATTGCCTCTGAGAGAGAGACGAGCGGTGGGCAGAGCGTATGTCAGGCTCTGACCGTTCGCCACGGGTCCCGCGGGCCTACTGACATTTACTCCACACACATCCACCCTCCCTCCCTCACTACACAGGGTATTATGTCTAGAAAATTCCTGTATTTTAGGGGTTTTTCCTTCGTCTTGCACGATCGTTGCAAGAGAACGCGTGGTCGTAGGAGGATGGTTCTGGTGTCATTGGAAAGCTGAATTAATGCCCTTTCAGCGATACATAATTGTATTACGCTCTGGCTCTTGTTTATGCATGAAAAAGAGCACGGAAACAAGGCCATTTAGGGTAAAAACCACCCGCTTGGCGGGTAGTAGAAATTCCTTACGGGCCCGCTCGTAAGGCGTTAAAGCTTACATACCACGTGGTCTGGGGTGGTGTGAGCTGGTCCAGGGGGTGCGGGCAGGCCGGGTGTGAGGAGGCATAACAAATAGGTGGTATCTGAACAGAATCCAATGAGAGACTGGACCTATATCAACACAACACGTCACACTTGTGGGTTGGTTCCTTTAGTATAATTTAAATGTCCAAATAACTAATACCTTCGATACCAAAGTATTATATATATTTGGTATATACAGTATTTACGAATCCCATTAGATCCATATGCAGGAGATAAGCAACCAAGAAAAATATAGGAACGAAATGGCTATCGTGCAGTACTTTACAGTTATGAGGTACGATAATCACAAATCAACTAGCTATTGTACACTCGGATACCATAGTCTCAAGCCCGCTCATACAAATTAGTGACTTCACCTATTTCTAGTTATGGAAGCATATCTCTGACAACGAATTTATGAATAACATTTTCTATAAATCAACTACAAAATTATATATACTATTTATTGAAAAGCAAGCTCTATCTTAAAATAAATCCGGATATAATTGCATAGAAAAAAACATAGGGGGTCCACGAATGTTCATGAGTGTGCTAGAGACTATGGTATCCGAGTGTACAATAGCTTACAGCTATGAGTTACGATAGATTTTATCTTGTGCATTTCATATTCTGTCGCATATTTTAAAATTAAAATATATTCCCTAGCGATGAAAAGTATATGCTGCATAGTTGCTCACAATATTCATCCAACTAAAATGGAAATAATATATTTACTTGAATAATTGTTCACACACTCGATACTAATCGAGGGTAAAACAAAATCGGAGAACGAACCCCCAAGTTCGAACCTCGAAACAGCGAAACTCACATTTTCGCAGTTTCGAGGTTCGAACTTGTATGGAATATTTCTAAGCGATGGGATTAATTGTGTTGCTCTACTCTGAACGAATTAGTTGTGTTCTGTCTTTCATTAACTGAGAGAGAGAGAGAGAGAGAGAGAGAGAGAGAGAGAGAGAGAGAGAGAGAGAGAGAGAGAGAGAGAGAGAGAGAGAGAGAGAGAGGTAAGAGGAACGGTCGAAGTTAATTGAAGAGAGAAAGAGAGGGGTGGGGGCCTAGTGATATCGGAGTAGGGTTAGAGGAATCTTTTGAAGGCTGGGGATGAGTTGGGGGGGAAGCGAGGATGAAAAATGGTTAGCACTAGCCCAACCGACGTTTGAGGGTTTAGTATGATGTTTTGTGGCATTGATAAAGAGGGTCACATTTTTACAATGATAATTCGAGGTTGTGATATTAATACAATACCCTTTCCTTGTTTTATGTATGTATAATAAAGTGTATCAATAATTATTCTTATGGTCTCAAACCGACCGAAAGTTAAATTGTTCGGCCCAACGGCCGTATTATATAAGCGGAAAACGATCATATTATAATATTAATAAAAAATCCAATATTTATGATAGAATATTTTTGAATAAGCCATCAAAATAAGTGGATGTTTTTGTTTGTGATTTCGTATTACAAATACATATAGTTATTTTGTGATCTTACAAATTATCTTGAGTTTGAGTGCAGAGAATTACACATTATTAGGGAAACATTACTAATATATTTTATTCACGATATTCATTAGACCTTCCATGGTTTCTCTTTCAGTAATATAATATTATTGCATTCCTTCTATCTTCTGATGCATAATAAAGCACAGTTAGGGGGAGGTATTTAGTTTGTTCCATAGACCTCCATCAAGCTTAAAATTAAACCCCCTTGAGTCCCTTTCAAGATAAATTTGTAAATTTTTCGGTAGAAAAATGTCCCGGCCGAAGGCCGGTTCCTCTTAAATTACAGGCTCGCTATCGCTCGCCAGGATAAAATAGACACCTGATTTGCACGAAAGGTCTTAATATGGGGTGAAAGTTCTTAAATCGCTAAACTAATGGGACAAACGTTTTATAATATCAAAAGCAATGGGGCTAAACATGAGGGAGAAAGGGGTCAAGAAAAAAATCCCTCAAGTGGAGACCTCCCCTTAAGCCAATATTAGTGGGTTAAAAACGAGGGATAGTAAATATATGTGGTGGAACGATTGGGGAATCGTCTGGGATAGACGATATTATTAATGAGAAAGATAAATGATCTGATCAAATCTTCCATAAGTTTTGCCCGGATACTGGGAGGAAAAACATATAATGATTGATGCACACAAACATTGGGTCTAGACTTAAAACATATAATGATTGATGCACACAAACATTGGGTCTAGACTTAAAAGTAAACACATATAATGATTGATGCACACAAACATTGGGTCTAGACTTAAAAGTAAACACATATAATGATTGATGCACACACACATTGGGTCTAGACTTAAAAGTAAAAACAGTTTCCGAATGCTCAATTTCATTAGGTAAATTATTCCACAATTCAATCAAAGAGTCCTAGAAGCATTTACAAGATTCATGGAAAAGTCATACAAATTCAAAATAGACCTAGTTACACGTGCTGGAGCAAACGGGTCTGGTAAAACAGCATGCAAAGGAAGCTGATAATTATTACAGACTTTGAATAACATGCTGGGGGTACCAAATTGATGCCGATGACCAAATTGCTTCAAACTCTGTGTGTCCAGACATTTTGGTTCGAACCTTCCTTGATGTTAGCCTTGTTACTCTTTCAACTCTGGGGGAGGCACTCATCGCAGGCAGTTTTGCCTTTTGTCACCCTCATCCACATGCAAAAAAACATATGGATGAAGTCATGAACAACATACAAAGAAGAGCAGTGGATTTTGGTGTGGCTCTGATAAGGGAAGAACATGAGCGGAATTTGCTTGTCCTGTTGTTTGCTGATGATACAGTTATTATCATTGATAATGAGTGGGAGCAAGGTCTGGTAAATATGTTTTGAACCTTGTGCAAGAAATGGAACCTGAAGGTAAATGCGGGGAAAAGTAAGGCTATGGTTTTAGAAAGGTGCAGTGACAGAGTGTGAGGTGCGGTTGAATGGTCAGGTTATGGAGAATGTTAGCTAATTTAAATATGTGGCCATGTGGAAGATATGGGAAGCGATAAAATAACTAAGAGAGTGTACGAGAGTGAGGTGGAAAGACAGAGAGGGAGAGCAGACCAAGAGTGAGGTGGAAGGATGGAATTGAGAGGTATATGAGTGAAAGCGATGTTGGATGGGAGGAGGGGAATTGGCTGACAGGGCACTGAGGTGCATGGGGGCGATTTATTCATGGCCACCCCTTTGGGGATCATGGCATTTGGCAATAGATAGCTAGATAGACCATTAGCATCAGAAATAAGTTTATTTTTAAGCCCAGAACCCTTGTTAGCAGTAGAAATAATATATAACAAAAGTCCGAGGACGCTGCCTTGCGGGACACAGGAAACAACAGGCTTAGAAACAGAACAATTTCAATCAACGCCAACACGTTGAGATCTATTTCTTTAAAATCTGTAAGTATACCCGTGAAATGACGTAGCTTCGGACGGGGGCTATACTTCGGACATTTCTGGATACAAGTATGTAAGATACAGGTATGGAAAAATGACTGCAATATGGAAGAACACCGAAGACATACTTGTTTTTCCATAACATCATGTATATATCCCATAACTGTGGTTCATTGTACATGTTTTCTGGAGTGTCCGAAGTTACGTCATGTTACCATATTAAACAGATTTCCGCCAAAACTAAGGAGCTCCAGGTTATAATAGAGGGTTCGATGGTAGAGCGGATCAAAAGCAAAACTAATATCAATAGCCACAATACGAGATTCATACCCTTGATCCAACGAAGATTGTACATTATGAGTAAGTGACAAAAGTGCCCAAACCCTTGTGAAAACCAAACAGAAAATTATGTATTAAATTATAATGATTACAGTAAGAAGATAGGTGTCTGGCCGAAAGCCTCTAAAAGTCCTTAGAGAGGATTGGCCGTAATAGAAATAGGACAATATTCAGAAGATGTTGAAGCAGTAGCCTTACGCCAACAATGCGGAAAACTACCGAACTTCGAGAGTGACCTAAATACCACAGCCAATTTAGGTGCTAAAACCACAGCAATTTTCTTAAAGAAGAGAGGAAAAACAACAACAGGGTCAGGGCCATAAGTATCAAATTCAAGTAAATATTTTATCAATTCAGTAATTTTGAATGCAACTGAACTGAGATCCAGAACTGCGGAAACATGTTTAGAGCAATGGCAACTCTTGATCATCTGCTTATTAATATAAATATTAGAGAGAATATTAGATCAAAAGAACTAGTCAAATCAGAATCTCAAAGTGGGGACATAGAGGAATCAATGAGGACTTCAAACAAGCCTACGATATATTTATGTGATCGAGTTGCTCCTGAAAAAACTCCTGTAGTGAAAACTATAATCTGCCTCAGCTGCATTTTAAACTCTCTGTGCAAATGCCCTGAGAGATATATAATTATCCCAAAATCGACTAAGTTTGATTACGTTTCCAGAGATGGTAGGTAATCTGTTTGTAATCAAAGGCACGCTTGTAATTTAATCGGTTTAGATGGAATTCGTCTGCGAAGAAAGAAAAAAACACAAAAAAACAATTATTTAAAACTAAAACAGGGTAATGGGATCTTAGTATGTTGTTCTATTTAATGTGATTAATCTCATCACATACATTATCCCAGCTAACCCAAGGTTTGAGATAGCCCTTACGTTTAATTATCAATATCAGGCACTACATATTCAAGATTAGTTTTACAGCTTATGGTATTGTGATCAGAAGTACCCACAGGTGCAAAAACGGCAGTCTCAACTACACCGGGAACATCTGTGAAAACTAAGTCAAGGCAGTTCCCAGAAATATATAGAAGTTCTGTATTAATCAGCTGGTCACAACCAACTATTTCCAATTGGGGCAGAGAAAACCTTGTTACCTTTAATGATTCCACAACCCAATGTATTCATCTTACTAACCGTTCGGAACTCCAGAGGACTATCCCATACACTTCAACAATACAAAAATCAATCCTTCATCTTCTCTCAATATTCTCGGTGTCTCCATTTCTTCTGCTCTCACTTGGAAAGACCATATTACCAGACTTGCTAAGGTGGCCTCCCAGAAGCTGGGTGTGCTCAACCGTCTCAAGGGGTTCTTTACTCCTGCGCGGCTTCTGGCTCTGTACAGGGGCGCAGTGCGTCCTTGTATTGAGTATTGTTCACATGTGGGGAGAGAATTCTCTCACACCGCACTCCTAGACAAAGTAGAAAGGAAAGCCTTTTCTATCATTAACTCCCGTCCACTCACCAACTCTCTGCAATCTCTCTCTCTTCGCCGCAATTTTGCATCTCTCTCGCTATTCTATCGCTACTACAATAATCAGTGTTCCTCAGAGCTTTCCTAGTGCATACCACCTCCTCAACGTAGGTTATGTAGTACGCGTTTTGAAACACAATCCCATCCCTACTCTGTGCAACTCTCCAACCCAAGAGTGTAATGCTATTTTAAGTTTTTCTTCTATTCAACAGCTGAGCTCTGGAACTCTCTCCCAGAATCAGTCTTTCCTTCTTCCTATGACTTAAATTACTTCAAACTCCGTGTGTCCAGGCATTTTGGCTCGAACGTCCCTTGATTTTTGCCCTGTCACTCTTTCAACTCTAGGGGAGGTAATCGCTACAGGCAGTTCTGCCTTTTGTCTACCTCACTCACATAGAAAAGAGAACGAAAAAAGATACATTTGCAAAATCCAGAGCAACAAGACCATTTTCATTTGTTAGACACTCTGAATTCAACCATTATTGACGATGTGCATTTACATCTCCAACAAATTGGTCTTATAATCAACAGACTGTAATGAAGCCATGGCAGTTAAAAGCCATGTGTAATGTGTTGAATGTGTAATGGTTGTTTAACCTGCTGGAAACTTTGACTAATTGCATCTAATGACAATCACAAATAAATCTAGTTAGATACTGGGCATTAAACCAGATCTGATATATTAACTCACACCACTAGTATGGGGAAAAGAGTCTTACCGAACACGAACTGGTTTATTAAAGTTTGGAATAAGAACATCAGCAAAATCTGTGTAGTTAAAAACAAACAGAAAGGCCATATCACCAACAACGACGCCATAGCAAGATCATTAATATCCGTCCTAAATTACATAAATTCGTCAAATGACAATCAGGGAATAGTTCAAAAGCGCCCTCAAATAATTGAAGAGGTAGCTTTCGCATGGTATGCCTTAAAAATTAGTTATTAAAATCAATTATCTATTTGAATGTCGCTTGCGTAAGAGTTACAGATTATAGATGTGATTGTCATTAGGATATACAGTAAGTAGTCATAAATGCTCTCAATATCTACAACGGGTAAATAGAAAGAAAAGGATGTTTTAAATGGTGGCTGTAGCGAGGGAGCGAAACGGAAGAGATTCGGGAGATGGGGTGGGGTGCCATGGAGAAGGAAAACAGAGAGAGAGAGCGAGAAGGAGAGAGAGAGAGAGATATATTTACATAGATACACTGGCCACACAGACCTTCCGATCCAAACGAGGTGGTCAGGACTTAATTCTAGTAGATATGGCCGGCATATCCGATGGAAAAGGAAAGTTGAAGGAAAGGATAGAGAAGAAGAAGAAAAGAAGAGAGAGAGAGAGAGAGAGAGAGAGAGAGAGAGAGAGAGAGAGAGAGAGAGCGAGAGCGAGAGAGATTGGGACACAGACCACTGTCTTCATCCCAACGAGGTGACGCGGCCTTAAACATTTTTGGTAAGCATTTCAGTGCCATATCCTATAGGAGTGGAAGAACAGGACAAAAGAGCTAGAGGCAACTGAGGGAGAGAGAGCGAGATAAAAAAAGGTTTGTTCGAGATACACGGTGGAAGGGACAACAGACGAATTTGGTGAGAGCTGACACAAGAATGGAATGGAATGTTGAGAGAAAGTAACAGAGATACACTGACCACAAATATCTTACTATTCCAGCAAGGAGGTGAGCTCTTATTCCTAGTAAAAATATACTTATTCAAAATAATGGAACATAGAAGAAAAGTAAAGCGAAGCAAAAGGTTGTTCGTCAACTTGAGTTTCAAATTAAGTCAGCTGTGAATAGATCTGTGGCGATCTAGTGGATAGCACGCTCCTGTGTGAATCAACTTGACCTGGGTTCCATCCCAGCCAAGGTAGACATATTCAGTTGGTTTGGTAGTGCGTCATAGTGTGTTTCACATGCTCGCACCCAGTCGGGCAACACCTCTACAACGTAAATACCTTAATAACACGCATAACAAATGAACTCCAACAACTTCCTCTCTCTCCAACACTCCTTCTCCCCTCTCAACACTCTTCAAACAGTAGATACAAGGTGCCGTTGTAAATGCTTGTCCCTCAATACCTTCTCCTAACCTTTTGATACCCTTGCAGCTGGCGAACATAACTTTTAATGGTTAATATTTGTTGTAGTTGCTGATTCCAAAGCCAAAATATTTAAATTGTATGCACTAACTTATGATTTTCACCACCATAATGGGCGTTTGAATCTTGTAGTTTTTATACTGTGAACAAATTTACTGTCACAAATTTTAAAAGAAACATTTGAGCACATTTTAATTTTCACATCATAAATTTCTTCACATATTTGATTCATTATAGAACACCTATATATTACACCATGTGTGTGTTCAAAATGCCTTAAACACTATTATAATTGAGACAACAAGATATTATACACAGATTATGTAGCAGTGTTGTTAATCAATAGGTTTTATATCGCAACATAAAATGTGTACAGTGTAATTAGTAGATTAGTAGAGTCAGCTGGCCTGATTCCGTTCGTAGAGTAAATAAACTAGTAGGAATAGGATAGGATAGGATAGCAGCATGAAAGTAAAAGTAAATATGCATATTTCATTAATAAATGTATAAATAAATACAAATGGAAGCGATAGAAAACGTATGATGCATTACTACAATGACGTGTTCGTTAGGTAATGAAAAAACTGTCGCTTTCATGTAAACGTAAGCGGCTTATTAAAGAACAGAACAAGGGTGGTAGTTATTTTGTTCTAGTTTTTAAATAAAGTTTAATGTCTATTATTTGGAGAACAATGAAAAGAGAAAAAATCAGTAAATATAAGTAGTAGTAGTAGTAGTAGTAGTAGTAGTAGTAGTAGTAGTAGTAGTGGTAGTAAATTAATAGGTGGTCAGTCACAATCAATATCAGTGTCTCACCTTCACAATTTCAACTTAATCTTCCTTTCTTCATATAAGAACATAAGAACATAAGAAAATGGGAGTCTGCAGAAAGCCGATTGGCCTAAGCAAGGCAGATCCCTGTCCCACACAACCCCAAATCAATTACAAAGCCCAATTATAGGCTCAACACTCTAATACCCTGAGGATCATCTTACCAAAACGGTTAGAGATTAACACAGGATTATGGGGGTCTGCAGAGCGCTGATTGGCCCAACCCGGCTGATCCCCCTTCACACCCAACCCTTCTCGTCCATATGCTTATCCAATTTTATCTTAAAGCTCCCTACAGTTTTAGATCCCACTATAGCACTTGGTAGTCCATTCCACCCATCTACAACTCTGTTACCAAACCAAAATTTGCCTATATCTTTTCTGAAACGAAATTTATCTAATTTGAAACCATTGGTACGAGTTCTTTCGCTATCACTGAGCTTTAGTACATTTGTCATGTCCCCTTTGTTAATCCCACTAACCCACTTGAACACCTCTATCATATCCCCTCTAACTCTGCGTCTCTCTAACGAATGTAAACCTAATTTCTTCAACCTTTCTTCATACGGAAGATTTCTAATATTATGGATCATTTTTGTCATTCTACGCTGTACTCTCTCCAATGAATCTATGTCCATTCTGTAATAAGGACACCAAAATTGGACAGCATAATCCATATGGGGTCTCACTAATGACAAGTAAAGTTTTAAGATAACATCAGCAGTTCTGTTACTCACACTCCTAGAGATGAACCCGAGAATCCTGTTTGCCTTATTACGAACGCCTATACACTGTTTTCTAGGCTTCAAATCATTGCTAACAAACACACCTAGATCTTTCTCGCAGTCTGAATTTTCTAATTCTAAATTAGCTAGTTTATATTTAACATTTGTTTGCATCTTCCCTATCTTTAATACCTTGCATTTGTCAATGTTAAACTTCATCTGCCAATTTACTGACCATTCATGTAAGGTATCTAGATCCCTTTGCAGGCACTCTATATCGCTATCTGAATCAATTGATCTCCCCATTTTAGTATCGTCTGCGAATTTACTTATCCTACTAGTTATACCTAAATCTAGGTCATTTATGTATATAAGAAACAACAGGGGACCTAATACCGATCCCTGGGGGACACCACTTTTGACTGCTCCCCACTCTGACTTGGTACCATTTATGCTGACTCTCTGTTTCCTACCAATTAGCCATGACCTAATCCATCCCAACAACGCCCCACCTATTCCATGTGCCTCAACCTTTCTCATCAATCTCTCATGAGGGACTCTGTCGAAAGCTTTACTGAAATCTAAATATATAATATCGTATGCCTTGTCATTATCTATTGCTTCATATACCTCTGAGAAAAAACTAAGCAAATTAGTAAGGCAAGAACGTCCCTGAGTGAATCCATGTTGAGAAGAATTGATTAAGTTAAATGTTTCTAAGTGGTTTCTCATTTTTCTAGCAATAATTGACTCTAGTAGCTTTCCTATGATTGAAGTGAGACTAATGGGACGGTAATTGGATGCTATTGATTTATCACCTTTTTTTAAAATCGGAACTACATTTGCAAGTTTCCAAGCTTCTGGAACTATACCTGTTTCTAATGAATTGTTAAAAAGAAATGTTAATGGGTAACTTAACTCATCTCTGCATTCTTTTAATACTCTGGCATATACCTCATCGGGGCCAGGCGATTTCTGAGGTTTCAGTCTGTCAATTTCCTTAAGCACATCATTTCTACTTATAGTAACCGTACTTAACCTATTTTCTATACTATCGCTATATACCTTACGGACTTCTGGAATCTGTGCCAAATTTTCATTAGTGAAAACGGATAGAAACTGACTATTTAATGTACTGCACATTTCTAAATAATTTTCTGTCATTTCTCCTATCGAAGTTTTAAGGGGGCCTATTTTATCTCTAACTTTAGATTTATATAGCTGGTAAAAAGCCTTAGGGTTATTTTTTGAGTCATTGGCTATCCTGATTTCATAATTTCTTTTGTCTGTCCTTATACCTTTTTTAACCTCTCTTGATAGATTCTGATAGTAAGCAAGTAGGTGAATTTCGCCTTTCTTAATTTTTCGATATATTCCTCTCTTTTTTCCTAGAAGGTCTAATAGTCTATTATTCATCCATTTGGGTTGGTTCTGTGTTGATCTAAATTTTCTTTTGGGGATATATTTATTTTGCGCATTGTGGAGTGAAGAAATAAAATTATTATATGTAGCTGTCAAATTATCCTGAGTTAAGACAGGTATCTGAGAGAGAGTATGTTCATTAGCGCACCCGGGTCCACTTAATAGTTTAACCATAGGATCGACTCTTAAGGCTCGTCTTAATCCACCATAATTGGCTTTTCTGAAATCTGGGATAAGTGTCGTATTCTCTTTAGCCTTTCCTGTCCATTGTATGTTAAAATAAATTGATTTATGATCACTATTTCCTAGTTGGTCTCCTATCTCTACATTATTTATCATTTGTTCATTATTACTGAGAACTAAATCGAGGATATTATTACCTCTAGTAGGCGAGTCTATGAATTGAAATAAAAAACTATCCTGTACCGCCTCAATAAACTCTTTTGAATCTGAGTCGCCGATTTGATGCTGCCAATCAATATTCGGAAAATTAAAATCCCCCATAATACACACATTGCTAAACCTTGATGCTATTTTCACTTCCTGCCATAAAGCTGTACCTTCGTTTCTACTCATATTTGGTGGTCTATAAATAACTCCAATAATTATGGTCTCACTACCTTCGCTAACCTCAACCCAAACACTTTCGTTATCAGTATTTAGTCTAATACCTGATTTAATACAGCTTTTTAAAGAACTCCTGACAAACACTGCTATTCCGCCGCCCCTCCTACTTGTTCGGTCGCGTTTAAACAAACTATATCCTGGTATATGGAATTCTGCTAAAAAATGTCTTGATTCTGTATTAATCCATGTTTCAGTCAGTGCTATAATGTCTATATTTTCGTTGCTAACAAGTGCTCTAAGTTCATCCATTTTGTTACATAAACTCCTACAGTTTGTATAATATAATCGCAATGAATTTATTTTACTGGTATCGGATTTACCTTTATTTCTAACTGAATTCCCATCTTCTGTTACACCTTCAATATTTCTACTAGCAGTACAATTAAAATCCTGTGACTGATATTTTCTATTCCTATCTGATGTACCAGTACGGCAATTTACCCTATCTAGACAATTATTCTTACTCATATTCTCAGGCTTTATTTTCAGCGAAACCCCGCGACAATCCTATCTATTGACCTAGCTAAATTTGCCACCCCTAGCCGAGAAAGATGAACCCCGTCCTGTGCGTACAACTGATTTTTACCATAGAAACGGGTCCAGTTACCAAGGAATGGTATTGCATTTGCATTACAGTATTTTTCCAGCCGACAAATGATACCAATTGCCCTAGATGACCATTCCTTGCTGACCCCTCTCCGTGGCAAGATACTGTGTACTACAGGTATGTACTACTGTGTACTACAGGTATGACAGGTAAGACAACATGGCTGTTAACATAACTAAACTAAGTTTATATACACAATTTGTATTGTAAATACTGTTTTATCTTATCTTAGAGAGATGAACCAAATTGATATTATGGAAATGTGGCATGGATGTTTATTGTATTGTAATCCAACTCAGTGATGAAGCTCTCAGTAGAGAAAGACAAATCTTCAGTAGCGAAAAGAACTGAAGCTGTGACGGTAATTTATGAGCTAGAGTGTTGCCAATCACATACCAAGCCAATTATATAGAACTGAGTGTTTGATAATACAGGGATGGTTTTTACTTTGATAATGGCTATGAATAAGGCTTTAGAAATGATAATAGTTGAGAACATTTCTCTGCCATTCTGTGTTTATGTAATTTGAGTTGGTAGTTAAGCATCAAGGAGAACAAAATTATGCGGTTAGCCATTCAACTGACATAATAAAAATGTGTGCCAAAATTGTACATTTGACTATATGCAAAACTAATAAGGTGAGTGACCTCATTGCAATGATGCTGAAGCATGGATGTCTGAATCTTGAGACGGAATCAGCACTGCTTCCACGTTAAGTGGGTATTATGTTAACCATGCATGATTAAAAGTAAGCAGTGCAATCTATAATGTCAGATCTCCTAGTAGCCTAGGTTGAATGTTGCAGTAACTACACCTTTAAAGCTGGAGGGACCATTGAAATCATCACAAGGGAATGAAGTTCTCTTACAGAGGCTCGATCCAGTCCTGGTCGTGATTAAGGAAGACGTCTGGGGTTCTCGAGCAGGACAACCTCCGGGTTTATATTTCCAGTCTAATGTTCTTCCTGACTTTCAGGTTGGTGTAACGATCCTCTCGGGTCGACAGCCTCTAAAGTCCTATTTAACTAACTTGAAGTCATAATGGAACGTATGGAAAGCGAGAGAATGACTAAGAGGGTGTACGAGAGCGAGGTGGAGGGACAGAGAAGGAGAGGTAGACCGAATGAGAGGTGGAAGGATGGAGTGAGGAAGTACATGAACGAAGGCGGTGCTGGTTGGGGGGAGGAGCGTCGACTGACTGGAGACAGAGGTGCATGGGGGCGGTTCGTTCGTGGCCACCCCTTCGGGGATCACGGCGTCAGGCGATAGATAGAAGTCATAATAGTGCAATTACTTTAAACATATCAGTATGAGATAAAGTTCTATGGCAAAGAGGTTTACAGGATAGGGAGAAGGTATAGAAGAAATTATAAAAGAAAGAAAAGTAAGAGGAGGAAGGGGTGGAGGGTAGGAGATAGAAGATTATGTGGGGCAGGACACAGAAGAATAGCAAGAGGAGGAAAGGGAGAGGAAGGAGGGCAGGATTTTGAGGTGGATAAAGAGAAATGGGGGGGGGGGGATTCTATGACACTACGAAGAGGAAGAGAGTGAGAAGGATTGGAGGCTAAAAGGAGAATGAGTTGGAGGAGATACACCAGTAGGAGGACGATCTTTGAATGTAAAACAGGTTGAGGAGGCAAAGGGAAAATCGTTATACAGGAGAAATTGATTGATGTGCAGTATATACAGCATATGATACGAGGAGGAGGGATATGGGTGAGTCCGATTGAATAAGGGATTAGGACGAGGGAGATGGCAAGGAAGGGAGAAGGATGAGGAGGAGGAGGGAAGAAGGGGGAGGAATGGAGGGAGGCAAGGAGATGAGTAGGAGGACTAAGAGATGGAATAAGGACACGGTGGTTTATAGACATGAAAAGGAGGACTAGGGAGGCGATAAAAGGAAGGGAGAGGAGGAGAAGAATGAAAGGAAGGAGGAAGATAAAAGGGAGATAAAGAGAAAGAAGGGAAAGAGGAAGAAAAATAAGAAAGATAGACGAGGAGGGGAGGCAGGGAGAGGGAGTCTAGGTAGCGTGGCGTCAGAAAATAATAATTCTTCTCCCTCGTAACTCTTGCCAGAAAATGAAGTTGGGGTCCAACATTTTACTCACACATGAATTTTTGAGATAAGGGGAGGAGAGGAGGAGAGAATATAAACGGTGAAGTGTGGGCCGCGGGAATTAAGGCGGAAAATGGGAATCACGTAGTTAGAATTTATAAATACGCTAGGCGGCCTCGATAAGTTTGGAAGAAAATAGTTTCAGAAAATGGTCATATAGAGTGTTTAGGATATATGGTTATACTAAGTATGTGTCTATAATTTTACAAGGATAGTTATAGAAAATGGGAATCGAGTGTTTAGAATTTATAAGTATACTAAGCAGCTTAACAAAATATATTTATAAATAAACATAACATGGAGGTGGAGGAGGATGGTCATCGCGTCCTTATAATTCGTAAATGTACTGAGCGGTTTAGATAACTTAACAAATTAGAGCGCGGGAATTATAGGAAAACATGAAAATAGTGTGCTCAGAAATATACTCAGCTGCTTCGATAACACTGTAAGTATTAGGTTAGAAGAAATGGACTAAGCATTCAGAAATAAACAATATATTTACTGTAGATACCTCGATAACTTTGGATAAATTAGTGTAGAAAATGGGAAATGGGTATTTAGAATTTGTAAGTATACTGAGCGAAAGATGAGAATCAGGTATTCGGAATGTATAAATACTGTATACCGAACGACTTTCATAAACTTGAACGAATTGAAGAGGAAAATGTAAAGCCGGTACTGTCGGTGTTTAAAATATATATATATATATACATATATATACTGTGAGACTTCGATACATTTGCAAGAAATTGGTTACAAAGTAATGATGAAGTATCCGGAAACTATAAATATACTGGGCTACTTCAATCACATTGGAGGAATTTGGGAAAAAAATGGTCGTGTAGATTTGAGGAAATCTGGATATACTAAATTACATTAATAATTTTACAAGAAAATCGCGAACAATGTGAATCAGGTAATTTATGAATAGGCTATGCCGATTATAAAATAAGGAAGAGGTGTTCAGAAATGCTAAATATTCTGAGCGGTCTCGATAATTTTGGAAAAATTAGACTAGACAAAGACTATTGGTGCATGCTTAGAATATATATATATATATATATATATATACTTGAGTTTCTTTGATAACGGTAGAACAACTAGGGAAAGGGAATCAGTAGGCAGATAATGATAATTGGGTGATTAATATTTACATAAATATTGTGTGGCTTCGGTAACTTTGGGAGACTTATGGTAAAAGGATATTTATGAAAATATATAATTTGTTTTTGTTAAGAAGATATAGGGCGTTGAGGAAATTGAGGTGGAAAATGGGAATCGGGTGTTTATTATAATATATAAATATGCCTGGACTGCTTCGATAATATTGTAAGAACTAAGGAGAAATTGTGTGTCAAGTGTTTAGAAAATATGGATGTAAAAGAAAAAGGGAATTAAGGGGACACTGACTGTTTTTTTGGCATATACATTCATTCATTCATTCATAAATTCTTAGTTTCCTCGCTAGACATCCCTCACACTTAGAAAAACATCCCCTATACCCCCCTCAAGATATATTTGTACATTTTTCGGTAGAAAAATGTCCCGGCCGAGTTTCTCTTACAAATACAGGCTCGCTATCACTCGCCAGGAAAAAATCGACACCTAAATGGCACGATAGGTCTTAAAATCGCCAAACAAATGGGCCGAACATCAAAAAATCTAAAACAATAATGGGACTAAACACGCGGGAGAAAGGGGACCAGAACAACGGCCTGTCTCCCCTTAAGTGGGTAACGAGGTGTCTAGAGGTTATTATATATGCTGAGCCGCCTCGATAGCAATGGAAGAAGAAAGGGGGAAAATTGGTATGGAGATGCTTAGAATTCATAACAATACTGAGATGTTTCGATAATATTGAAGGGATATGGAATTAAAATGGGCGTATGAGTGATAAGGAATATTTATGAACATTTATACTAAACTGCCTTGATAACGTTGGATAAATTAGAGGAAACAATGCTTGTCATCTGTATAAGATTAAATACATACCGACTTACATATGATGGTCAATATTTATGAGCCGCACCACAGCTGGGATCTCATTTTTAATGGTAGTTTTGTGTTCCTATCATTTTATGCTTCATTGCTATATAATATTTATCCACCGGAAAAAAATATCTTGGCTTTATTTATTTAGTTTTATTGTTTTGCATTAACCTAACCAAAAAACCTAACCAAACCTAACCTAAATGTATTTGGGGACTTTTAGGTTAAGTTAGGTTAGTTTTTTTTGGTTAGGTTAGGTAAGGTTTTTTGGTTTGGTTAATGCTAAAAAAAAATAAAGCCAAGAAAACAAGTATTTTCCGGTGGATAAACATTATATAGCAATGAAGCATAAAATGATAGGAACCCAACACTACCATTAGAAATGAGATCCCAACTGTGGTGCGGCTCGTCCATATATAGACCAATATGACGGGATATTGGAAATCGGGTGTTTATAATGTATAAATATACTAAGCTGCTTTGACTAAATTGCGGGAATTGGATAATGATATGGGTATCAGATCTTTAGATTCTATGAAAGTACTGAGCGTTTTCAAGGACTTCGAAACGTTACGAGAGAAAATGAGTATTGGTTGTTTAGACTGACATAAATATACTGATCAGTTTCGCTAACATTGGAGGAAATTGCATATAGAGCAAGAACGGCGACCACGACTAATCATAGTTTCGAGATAAATGAGCTTAAAGGAAAATAAATAGAAACAATTGTAACTCCACTATTTACCAAACAATTTCTTTTTTGGGGGGCTTCATGGAAAGGTTAGAGCAAGACGATATCCAATATATATATAGATGAGTGGGCTAGCATGTCATTTAATAATAATTAACATGTGACATGATAATAATGTTTGGGAAGGAGAATGAGGAAAGCAAAGAACAAAATACATAGAAACAGCTGTAACTCCGCTACTTATTAACCTATTGATTTGTGTTTAGGCTTAATGGAAGGGTTAGAGCAAGACAATTAATCGAATACGTATACGTGAGTGGGCTAGCATGCCATTTAACATAATTAACGAATTAAATGTGACATGAGAATAATATTTGGAGGGAGATTGAGGAAATTAAAGAATATTGTGAGTTCATTGGTATAGTTGAATGCTAAACATAATTATACTTATTGGCAGTTACCTTATTGATGTTGTAGTAAAGGCCTGGCAAAGTGGTGTGGGATATGGGAGGGGGTGTGGTTAGTAATCCACAAGATCGTTGTCGTCGCCGGAAGACCCTCCGTCGACGTCATCCGTTCACAGTTTGTTGTCACAAGTTTAGTAATATACAGATTTTGGGCTGTATAGCCTAGTCACCAGGGGCCCAAAAGTTATCAAACATTTCCTTTACAGATGCATGTCCAACCTTGGTAAAACAACCACAACCACATGGGGGCCCTACCTCCCTGCTAGCCACTTGTTTTTGTTTATTGTAAACACTTTGGTATCCTTTGTTGGAGTTCCGATTTGTCTTTGCAATCACCTTCCACTTATTTGGCTGCCTTAATTTCTTTCTGGTAGGACCTGCCACCTCTGACTCACTACTGGATGTAGTATCACTCATTGTTATGGCCCTGTAACATAAGTAAACACAATAAAACACTCGATAAACAAGGAGCAAGCAAGAGCCTGGTAAATTAGAGGGAAACTGAACCAGCTGGCAAGGGGCTCGGCTCAGCTGCGAGCTCCCATTGGCTGGCTGGATGACGTCAGAGGGGTACGACCACCCCATTGGCTAGTAAGCTCGCCCATTTTGCTCCACCAGGCCAGTGACTCCACCAAAATCTCACATGACTTCAACCCTTGTTTACATTGGGAATAAAGACTCGTTTCGTTTGCTGCTTTGGCCTACAGGATAGCACAGGTTCAACACTCCCCGGGAATCTCAAATTTGGCGGGGTCGCCGTTCTCGCTCTTTCCGACTTATAAGGTGTCTAGAAATTATGGAAATTTATAATTTCTTTGATAAAAAGAAATAGGGCGTTGAGGAAATTGAGATGGGAATCGGGTGTTTATTATAATATATAAATATGCCTGGCCTGCGTATATAATATTGGAAGAAGTAAGGATAAATTGTGTCACGTGTTTAGAAAATATGGATATATAATGTTGAAAGAAATAGGGAATTAGTGGGTAACGAGGTGTCTAGTGGTTATTACTGTATATTATGCTGAGCTGCCTCGATTGCATAGGAAGAAGTAAGGGGGGAATTTGGTATTCAGATGCTTAGACTTCATAACAATACTGAAATGTTTCAATAATATTGGGGGAATATGAAATTAAAATGGGCGTATGAATGACTAGGAATATTTATGAAAATATATACTGGGCTGCCTCGATAACGTTGTAAGAATTAGAGGAAACAATGGTTGTCATCTGTATAAAATTCAATACATAATGACCTACATTTGACGGGCTATTGATAATCGGGTGTTTACAATGCATAAATATACTAAGCTGCTTCGACTAATTGCGGGAATTGGATAATGATATGGGTATCAGATCTTTAGATGCTATGAAAGTACTGAGCGGTTTCAAGGACTTCGAAAATGTTACGAGAGAAAATGAGTAATGCTTGTTTAGACTGAAATAAATATACTGATCATTTTCGCTAGCATTGGAGGAAATTGGGCGTAGTGGGGAATTGAAAATACAATTGGTATCGAGCTACTACTTATATATATATATATAGTGAGGTATTTCGAAAAAGTTTAATGATGTCTTCGATGTAAAATGTAGGCAGTAGGATATGTATAGGCGATTCAGTAATTGCATTAGATTAATCATAATACCAGTTATCTCGATCAATATACCATGACACGGTTTGTTTTTCTGGCTGTCATTAGGCGATTTAATCAGATTTGGAAGGGATATTGGAAGTCAGAATATCGACCATATGCTTTCATTAGTTTATTCAAGTACATTGGGGTTTGTAATGGATGATTAATAATGTTAAGAACGGGGTGTTCCTTAATTTATATTGAGATACACTTTACCCGTTTGTTTCATAAATAACCTTTCACAAATAAGTGAATTGTCTAATGTAAACAAGAATAGAGTGAAAATTCGTCCTCTTATGCTGAAAGGGTTTAAGTGCAATAAATATAGACACATTAAATATAATATAAACACATTATATATATATATGCATATATGTATATATACATATAAATATATATATATATATATATATATATATATATATATATATATATATATATATATATATATTACTTATCGCCTATTCTTCCTCTACTCGCTGACAAAAAAATGTAGAAATGTCTAGGTTATGTGTAGCCTAAGTAATAACGAGATCAAAATGTGTGGAGAGTATGGGTCCCAGGCGGCCTTAGTGTGGAATATCCCGTCACCCAGGGCCTGCAGACGCTAGTACTGGGAGCGAGATATCCCATCACCCGGGTTCCGTGAGTTAACACTTTGAATACCAGCGACGTGTGTTATACTTTATTCTGGCTATATTTAGACGATATTATGCAGCTTAGGAAAGATCTGTGGTAGTTTAAAGGGTTGGTTGACATAGTTTGAAGCCTTAATATTTCCATTGGTCTTTCTTAAGCTGACTAAGATTGTCTAACAGCTGCCAGCATATAGTGAAAAGGACGCCACCGGTACTGCACGGGTTAATGTTTCTATATATATTCCTAAGTATAACATGTAACATGCACACAAAGTAATATCACTACTGTATGCATTATTAGTTTTATGTTGAAATAATAGTACCATGTATTTTTTCTTTCACTCCTTATCAAATGCTAACCCTTCCCTCTCATGAAAGTACATGTCCCTCCAATTCACGATCTGTTTTTACCCATCTGTTCCCGTCTTCAAACACACCTTGCCTATTTAATCTGTCTTACACTCTTGCTAATTTATCATAAATATTTTGTCCATATCTATCTTGGGTCTTTTATTTCTTGGTTTAACACTTGTCTCATCCTATTTTAATTATCTGTCTATTAAAGCATTATGGGCGGTGTATAGCAATGATATTATAAATTAATTTGAAACTGCTAAATTTTGTTTTAATTCGGTCCATTACGTTTCCGTGCATTAACACCGGATATATTTTACAACACACCTACCTACTGTATGTCTATATAAAAGTGAACTTAATTTCTATGCACTGTTCACAAAAGTTTTGTTTTAACTATAGTCGGTTTCTTTTCAACTGACGGTAAATTGCAAGGTTCCCATAAATTTTTCTCAGTTATTTTGAAGATATTGTAGTGGAATATGGTGGTAATTATTTAATCTAGATCTTAATATAATGCAGATATATAGTAGTTTCATATTTTTCCATTAAGTACCGATAAATTACCTGCTAAGGTATTTAACTTTATCGTCAGATGAAATGAAATAGAGTATAGATAAGGTACTTGATCCAGATATATGGCTGATGTTATCGTTTGGAGTAACTAATTAGCAAGTGTTGTAGCTCTCAGTGAGACAATATTGACGATTGATATAATTTTTACGAATTTGCAGCACTGTTTGACGAGTTTCAGCCAAATTATTCATATCCTGAAACAAAGTAAACCCGATAAAATATAGTACATTGTGCTCTGATATTTCACAAATACAGCTGTCCTGCCTATCAATACATACTGTAGTTGACCTCCACTACTAGGCTCCCATCTACGTCCAACTCCTTTCCCTGTGGTATCAGAATCAAGTAATCAGTTATAGCAAATGTAAAACATACGTGATGCTTAATCAATATTCGTGCAACAATTCAATGAATGCCCTTTACCCATGTATTTGCAACAAGTTACAGTTTACCAAAAAAATAACTTTTATTACAGTGTTATGTACGAAATTCTTCATTTTGTCCGGGATATTTGTAACGAGCCTTACATTTGCCTCATCTGTATTTACCTTTTTTCATTGCATCTGGTACTTACAGTAGTATCGGCAAATACACTAAAACGTGTATTCAAATGTGAAACAAATACACGTAAAGTTCTTCAGTCATGTACATGTTCCATTTAGTAAACATAAACGACTGACATACATTGCAATTGAATTATTTTCGTCACATCTAAAAACACAGTAATTAACCCTGGATCACTATCAAGGGTGCATTTGGGCAACCAACGCATGCGCAAAAAAACGATTATTTTCATGCCACTCAGCCCTGGCGGGCAATATCTTGGTTCTCGGACTGCGCCAGGGCAGTCTGAGGCATGCCTCGATGGTGAGTAGACCTACGCCGCTCCAGCTCCAGTTCAGCAAGTTTTCCGGTTGCATTGGTGCAACCGCGATAGGAAGTAATTACCTTTTGTGTTTATGCAATACCTGCATATTTAGGCAAATTGTGAGCCATATATAGTAACTAGGTCTATGATATGTCAACCGTATATGCATGTAAGCCTAATCTAACAGGATCGGCCATATTGGTTTGGGTAGGGTAGGCCTATGCTGGACTAGAGGCTCTGAAACCTGATAGGAAATATTTCCAATTTTGCAAAACTTTCACATTTGATGCAGGCATTTGATTATATTGTGGCTATATATATTTTGTTAATTAAATATGATAGAATAACTTACTTTTACCTTAAACCTGAGAGTATACTAAGGAATGATAGATTAATGTTGTGTAGGAAGGATAATGAAAAATACCAAAAGTTATGGAGATATGGATTTTTAAAGTGGCAGTAGCAAATGTGCAACAGCGATAGATGAATATCTTACTTTAGGAGCGATAGTGATCCAGGGTTTTAAGTGTACTCGTTGCGTAATCGCCCCCAACTTTCAACAATTTCATATTTCCGTCGCGTAGTCATTACCTTGCTATTCATCTTTTTCCCCAACCTATTTATGAGCAAATGGTATAATTATCAGCATATCACACAGCATGTTGTATGGTACTTGTAATGAACAAGAGGTATACTGTAAAAAATATCACATAGAAATATTCAAACATAAATTTGCCACACAATCCGAAATGTCATTATTGCAGTTTCCTACTATTTATAGCATGATTTAATATACAGTATACCCCATTTATGTTCATGCATATGTTATGTGTATGGATGATGTTGTCATTCCATCGAATTTATGTCGCTTCATTGTCTATTGGGAGGTTAGTGAAGTATGATTATGATTATTCGATTGATGAAAATTAATTTTCCTAGCGAATATTAAATATTTGCAAAGGTCACTAACCATCTGTTTCAGTGATACTGACTGTTCAATATTTCATTTTAAATAGAATCCCCTCTGAAGATTCAGTCTAAGGGAAATTGATGTAAATAAATGTTGTTTAATTCCCATAGACCCAATTGCTTAGCTTAAGAGCTTTCTAAATAATTACCATAGGGAAGCCAAGGTAGGCGATGTAAGCAGGAATATATCATATTTATACATCTATAATTATATCAAGTTCAATATCACAAATTTGCTCTATGTTTATTCAGATTTGATCTATATGGGACACCCATAATTCATGTGTAATCCTTTCTATATGATGGTGTCATTATCTGATTATTCAGGCTGGCTCCTGTTTACCAACAACTCATTGTATGTATGTAATTTTTACGATTATATTCAATTCAATTATTATTAATATTTAGACTGATATAAGCTGCATTAAATAGCTTACAAAGAGCCAACAACGTTAGGCAGAAATCATAAAGCTTATATTGCACTCGTCTCGCCATTTCCAGATCACAGCCGCTTTTAATCCGCTCACGTAAAAGTACTTTTTATTTGTTTTTGTTTATGAATAAATAAAAGCAACACAGTATATTGTCCATGCTTCATGCTAGCTCTAAATGTTTGATTAATTTCTCCTACTATGCTAATTTTCTTTAGTTTACAAATGGTCTATCACAGAACGAGATTATTAAGTGTTATCCCACTCGTGCTGTATGCAATAATAAGCGAAAGGAGGTGAAGAAACTGTATTTTAAGCCTTTCGGTGCGGTGGCTTCTATAGAGAAGAATGCACCTAGGCTGTTATTTTTCCGCTAATTCTGCTCAAAATACGTCGCCCGAGCACCATATCTGTAGCTTTGAGCGAATTTATATTAGCTCCAAAGAAAAGATTGGGTTGAACTCTCCCAATAACAGTCACCATACCCTCCCTACTTCTTCACACCACCAACAAAAATCAATCATTAGTTTGCGTGTTTCGTCGCTGCCCAGACGACCCCAACTTTCACTTGCAAGCTAAAATATACAATTTTATCATTCACTTCCTCTCACCCCAACTTTCCCTTGTAAGCTATAATATAAAATGTTATCCTTCACTTCCTCTCACAATAACAGTATTTTTGTATTTTTATGTGTATGGAGGAGACAAAAAGCAGGTTGCCTGTAACGAGTGTCTCCCTCAAAGCCAAAAGAGTGACAGTCGAGCCATATTCAAGGGATGTTGGGGTCTAAATGCCTGGACACATGAAGTTTAAAGCAGTATAAGACATGAGATGAAGGAAAGATTGATTGAGGGAGAGAGTTCAAAAGTTCACTTGTTGAGTAGAAGAAAGACAGAAACATCTGTCCTGGACAACGTAGGGTGCCTGCAATCCCCGCAAGGAAGGTGGAGTGCTCTGAGAGAGCTTTGAAGAAAATTGATTGTTGTAATAGTGATAAAAGCGTGACATCCTGAAATATGAGTCCAACGACTTGTGTATGAAATAGCATACTTTCTCCAAGTAGGATTTCTCTTCTCCTTAATACAATTAGGAAACGGGTAAGTAATCTTTATCACGCCATGGTAGAGTTTATTAAAGCATGGACACTAATTCTGACTGTCTGTGTTCGAGCCCGACTGAGAGTATAAAACGGGAGGGGGAAAGTGGTACGTGTACAATAAGTTCATGCTAGTTTTTGGGAAATAGGTACGTGGAAATAGGTACGTGGAAATAGGTTGGAAAACCTGCGAACTTGTTTCCCACGAACCAATTTTTTTATTTTGAAAAGGGAATTGGAAATAGGATCGTATGTAATATAAAATTTAGTTGGAAATACGTACGTGGTAATAAGTATGTGTTGATAGTGCAGGGTTTGAAACAGGTACGTTTTCGAATTTCTTTCCAAGTAAACGTCAGTAAGTTCGAAAAGGCCAAAAACTAGATTGCTGGAATTAAGTTCGAAATGTTCTAGTTTGAATTAGGTTCGAAAAGTGCTAATTGGAATTATGTTCGAAAATATCCACTCGGTATTATATTCGAAATTCGGAAATAAGTTCGAAAATCCTTCGAACTTGTTTCCCACGAACCAATTTTCTGATTTGAAGAGGGACTTGAAAATAGGATCTTATGTAACATTATAACATTTAGTTGGAAATACGTACAGTACGTGGTAACAAGTATGTGTTGATAGTGCATTATATACCGAGTGGAGATTATCGAGCATAATTCCAGTTAGCAGTTAGTGGTGGTGGGGGGAAGTGGGACGGAGACACATGTTAGGGGAAGGCAAGAGGTGGTGGTAAGGAGACATAACACTGGGACTGGAGCGTGTGTTATACTTCTGGAAGGCCTATCGAGGGTTAAGTCAAAATACATATTGCCAGTCTACCTTGTAACCTAATAAATAAAACCATATACTGTATACCACATTCATGTACTCAGTTCTAGTCTTAGATTTCCCAGTTGATGTAGGACCATTCGCTATCTAATACTGAGAACGTATGAGAATGTTGATTTGTACTCGGCATCTTAAAAACAAAACAAAATTATAATATTTATATATATACAGTATATATATATATATATATATATATATATATATATATATATATATATATATAAATAGATAGATAGTGTATATTATTATGTTATTTACACCAACCAACTTCACATCTAAACTCAATTAACCCTTTCACGCTCATATGACGCAGAGGTTGCCAGATTAGCAATAAGAAATAGTTCTCTCACTCTTATAATTACCTCTCCAAAATTAGTTTTCTGCCCACAGCTAACTCAAAGACAACTGCAGAGGTTCAAGTAACTAAACTAAAGGTTTCTAAGTACCCCTGATGGTAACAAAGGCTTTAAACTATCCCTAATAGGCTCAAAATTGCGTCATATGTGGGAGAGGGTTCATGAAATCAACAAATACTATGTAATCCAAAAATACTTGTCTTCCTAACTTCCAAGTGTCAGTAGTTCCTGGCCTCTAATAAAAATAAATTAATAAATATATAAATATATAAACAATACATTTAATTTGCCTTACCAGCTCCAAAAGCAAAGTACTCCATCATCTGTCTTGACCAATGGTCCGAAACAACGCCGTCGCCTCTGACATCTCCAGGGAACTGTCATTTGTTACTCTGTCGCGCGGTAACTTAATTCAGGATTAAGTTGTCGCCAAACTTTGAGCGCAGGAGACAGCGTTTCGGACCCCTGGCTTTAACTGCGTTTCCTGAGAGCCGTCGGGAAGGAAGGTTATAATTGGTTTGTTTGAGCCGACATATTGCATTCGTGGAAGTTTGTTCTGCTGGTTTAGTAACTGCTGGACAATAATGTAATTATATAATGTGTATATTTATTGACAAGGTTGAGTTTTAAAAAACTATTGGGTTACGTTAATTTTAGACTAGTAGTTTTTGTTCAGATAATCTATTACTCATATATAAATGCTATTGTATTTAATAATACAAAGGAGTTTTGCAGCAGATTTGATCGTCGGTGTATGCCTGTTTGTTTATGTGTTTGTATTTTTAAGTACAATTCTGAAAATGCTATCATCAAAAGAATTCACACCCATATATAAATATAAATATATATATATATATATATATATATATATATATATATATATATATATATATATATACAGTATATATATATATATATATATATATATATATATATATATATATATTTTTTTTTTTTTTTTTTTTTTTTTCTATTTGAGTGAGCGAAACAAAAGGCAGAACTGCCTGTAGCAAGTGCCTCCCCCAGAGTAGACAGTGACAGGGCCAAAATCAAGGGACGTACTTCCTTTGTACTCCTTTGACGTTCGAGCCAAAATGCCTGGACACACAGAGTTTGAAGCAATTTAAGTCATAGGAAAAGGGAAATACTGATTCTGGGAGAGAGTTCCAGAGCTCAGCTGTTGAATAGAAGAAAGACTGAGAATAACGTTTCACTCTTTATTTATGACCATTTATATTTTATATCTTCTTCCTTGGGGAATACTCTATGATTCATGGCTGAGGAAAGTCGAACATTACGTTGGAATAAGCTTGGAATGGACCGACTCACAGCCTAGGGCCTTGGTCGGAAATACCCCCAAAAGTAAAGTTGGAGGGTATGTGCTGCTACCCGCTGTCACAGCATAATCTCCTCATTGTTTTGATTGAGTTTTGCAAAATTTTATTTCGGGCGTAGACATATTTCGGTGTAAGGAGAGGCTAATGAAACCAGCGACATCATTGTGGCCTAGGTTAACCCATCTGTGTTACTATACACTGTTGAAGCTGTGTGATAATAATTATGTAGTAAATATTATGATACACGTAAGAAGTGATTCAATCGTTGTTGTGTACTAGTTTGAAGTTGTATTAAGCGACGGAAACACGTAATTATATATATTATTACTATCCTGTAGCACACGATTTATACTCTGTATTGTCTTTAGTATAACCAAGGCATCACTGTTGATAGCACTAACAAGCAAGGTCCAACACATACATTACTATTGTATCGCAGGCTTTAATGTTCTTCGTGCCTGGGGTGATATGTTTGGATCACCAATGTTTTGCTAAAATAAGTTGGCGATTTTAAGACGTTTCATCCTATTTCTTCTGATTGAGGAATGACGAGCCTGCTAATTAGAAAATACCTGCCTTAGAACGACACATATTTGTTTACAAAAATGTATTAATTTAGCTTGCAGGGAGTCTGAGAAAGCGGTTGTCTTTCTTATTATTTTGTTCATAAGTTTGACGAGCGTCTGGTCGGCTTTTGTTGTTTTGTTATAATATTAGCTACTCGAAAATGGCAAGAAACGAGGATAACAATTACACCAAAACACCATAATAAACACCCATACGTCCGATGGCTTAGTCATAGTGTTTTGTACTGTTCAGCAGTTAATATATATTCGTGGATCTCTCATTTGTTTTCATTTTGCAAGAATATGTATGTATGCCTAATATTGCCTATACATAAATACAATGTTAGTGCCATAGATCAAATCATATAATTATTATATAAAGCACATCACTAATAATAGATCCCTATAATAATATGTATAGCTTTTTATAAACACTTGTTATACACTTACAGTATATACACCTTTCGTTTCAATACTTGCCAATACCAGAGTAAAACAAATAAACACAAAATAAGACAATGTAGCCAGAACAAAGTTGCGGGTAAAACATTGAGGGAAACAGGGCTCATGTAAATTCGCCAAACTCCAAGGTGCGTACTGCCAAAGAGTTGAGATTGTGGTTCTTATAGACGGCATTTCACTTCGCTGCTGCCAGGTGAAGTTTGTAGCGAAGTTCCAGACTTACTAAGTATTATGTACAAGTTATAAATAGCTAATGTGTGTAAGAGTTTTCTGTAAATATACCCAGTAATACTAGATAATTGTGTGTGTGTTATATCCAGAGTAAGGCAGTAATGCACTGCATTATGTGAGTGTTTGATATAGAATACATGAACTGTCGCAACACTAGTGAGAATATTAACGAATCAATAGTTTTGCATAAAAGCTGGACCGCGTTCCTCAGGCTAATTCCTTAACATGTACACGGCGCATATCATAAATGCGTTTGTGACGCTCACCACTTCCCCCAGAACCGCATGGCTTACTCGCTAGGACTCGCCAGGGCAGAGAATATAGCTACAGTCTACCTATCATTGTGTACTTTCCTTCTCGAGAAAGCTTGTGTTGCAGACAGTTCAGATCTGTTCTTTATTTTCGTCTGTCACAATCCTTTCTATTTTATTTAGTCAATTGAAAGTATTGTGTTAAGTAGTTGAATGATGGGAAGGCGAGCGAGAGAGGGAGAGAGAGAGAGACAAGGTGGTGTGACTTGGTAGTGAGTGCGGCGCGTGGCTGGCCCCCTTACATAGGCCTCGCGGGATTCGTTGCCTCCTGCCTAACACTGCCTACTACGCGGCTGCTTACTGGGCGACTGCCGCGCGCCCTCGTGCTATTCTTGCGAACTGGGACTCCAGCCAGGAGGTCCATGGGAATATCCTTGTGAGATCCTTCCCAGACAGCATACTCTAAGCATTTCCCTTGAACTGTCCCACACTCTTGTCTTAGAATCTTTCTCTCCTACTGCCTCTATCATTTCCATTACTTCCTCACCTTTTATTAATATCAATTCCCCTCTGGTTCTCTGCATCCACACCTTGAATTGGTGGCCAGAATGTATTATATGCTGGATCTCACATTTCTTATGAACTAGATTAAGGTTGAAGATAGTCATTGTCTTTTTGGGAGATTGTATTGCTCAGACGGTCTCCATCAATCACTAATGTTTCTACAGGGTTAAATAATGCTAGACTAGGGATCAGGTACCGTGCTGTTGGTGTTTTCAATGTGTGTAGGCTACTTTTGAGCTACACGACACTACGGATTCTGTGGGTTACCTGGGTGGATCTTTTGTCTGTGTACCTTGGAGTTTAGACTGTGTAGTGCGTGAGGGCTGCTTGCCTAATCCACCCAACACTGTTCTATCTCTATTTGCTTTTACTTTTGAGGATCGCCAGGAGGATACTCGATACTTGTGATCGAGAATCCTCAAGAGAGCACCCCTTCATATTAACGTAATCAGGCCGCACAGACCCAAGGTCCACACTAGGCTAGGAGCTGCCTTGCTCCACCAGAATTCTGTACCTTTGCGCATCCCAGCTAGACTTTATTAACCCGGGTAGACATTAGCTGGATTAGATCATATACTCTTTTATGCATACCCATTATTTTTACACAAGCATTTTGAGGTCTAGGTTGCTGTAGAGAGACACAACCAGCATAGACCTGTTTTGTTAATAGGAGTACTACTTTTTCGTGGCAAGCATTATTACAGTTGCACCGCTTATAATATTCTTGTGTCCAATAACATTATATGTCCAGCCTTTTTGTGTATTTAGCCTACACGTGCATTGTCCTGCCTCCTGCTATTTTGTGGTTCCATTTCCGATACGTTCTTCTTAGTAGCATCCGACATTATTCAGAAGATTCCTTGTTCGGTGCTGGAGGACTTTACAACACTTTCTTTCATAAAGGAGTGACAGATATTATTGATTAAAGTAACGTTAAGTAAACCTTCTTCTTGTTTGCATTAGATCACTCTTGTGATTGAATTAAGTTAACTATCTTTGCCTTGTGTACTATAACTAAGCAACCATATGTTATAGGTAATAGGCTGTTTCAGAGAACATCAGCCTATAGTAGAAGTACATAGATACTGAGAGTTAAGATACCCCGCTATCGCAGATATAACTCTGGAGGGTATATGTGTCCTTTGTTCGACGGGATTATATATCAGGGGTTGGATCTAGCGTTTCCGTTGTTGCATTTATGCCAGTCTAGTCCAATGTATAAGAGCCACTGATTTATACGAGACCCTATCGTAAAAAATGGGGGCCTAGCTCAGGATTTGGTGAACTGACATATAATTGCAGGTTATTGTGCAGATTTTTCTCACAGTTTAGGCAGTGAACATTTGTTGATTTTGTGGAATATTTTTTGAGGACATGCAAGAATCATTTTTTTAGCAAAGTAATATAGCACTTAAGCTGTCTCCGAGAATTTTGTATTGTGAATATTGTGGTATAAGAGTTTGGGGTACTTCTTTTTTGTGTATCAAAGTGAAAAATCTTCAGTGAGCATCATGTCTTATAGCGGATCAGTGCAGGATGAAGACACAGTACGTGATGTAGAAGCTGAGGAGCAGCAGCATGGGCAGGTTGTTAACTTGGTGAACAGTGAGGAGGATGCAAGGAATTTTTTACAATGGCCTGTTGCTTCCGACCGGTTGGTGGGTGTGAATCGGTACGGTCTCCAGTGCTTAGCCGCAGCTATCGGTCATGTATGTACTAGTGGCATGACCAAGGATGACCTGGTGACGTGTGTGCTGGGTGGTGTGACTGGCATACGAGTTAGGTGAGTGCTCAGAGCCCTTTGGCCTAGCTTCCCCTTCACTCGACTCCCAATCCTCCTATTGGAGTACCGATCCTGAGCACGCTTCCGCAGGTGGGTAGTGACTGGCAGGGTGGTTTGCCCCTGGGGGGATCACCGGGTATTTCTAACATCATTGCATCTCCTCCTCCTCCTCAAGGTTTGACCCCGGAGATGCTCTTTCAGCTCGAGATGGCGAAGATGCAACATCAGAGTCAACCGCAGATAGAGCTAGCTAAGATAGAAGAGAGAAAAGAGCTGGCTAGGATGCAGCAACAGACGAGGGAAGCTGAGCTTAGGACTGAACTAGAATCTACAAGATACTGTGCCGACATGGATTTATGGAAGTCTCGTGTTGAGACGACGGGACAGCGACTCAGTACTGGAAACCGTGCGCATGATCAGTCTCTGTCGCACCTTCTCAAACTGGTCCCTGTATTTGACGAGTCTGGTGTCACAGAGTTTTTCAATAGATTTGAGAAGAAGTGCCGGGAGCATCAGTGGCCTGAAGTTAAGTGGGCGGCCCTTGTGTCCTCTAGACTCGTAGGTAAGGGGCTCAAGGCTTACGATGCACTGCCTTTGGAGTCCTGCATTGTTTATGAGGAGCTCAAGGAGGTTGTCCTGCGGGCATACGAGCTACAACCCGAGACATATAGGTTAAAGTTCCGGGGTGTGACTAAGGGGCGAGACAGTACCTTCTTGGAGCACGCCCGGGACCTGTCCGACGCTATGGGAAACTGGCTCAGATCAGAGAAGACAACTACGTTTGATGAGATGAAACAGATGATGCTTCTAGAGCAGTTTTATAAGTGTACGTGCGGCGACTTGACTTTAAACCTTAAAGAGAAGAACCCAAGAACTCTCGTAGAAGCAGCAGAGATGGCAGATCTTCGGTTGTCACTAATTCGTGGGTGCGGCTCTGCACAGAGAAACGATGTAGGCGTTAAGGAGCGTTACCCTCCCCGGAATATGGACACACATAAATTTAAAAGCAATAACACCAAGACTGATCACAAACCTAGCACCGCCCCGTTTAAGAAGGGTCAGGGGACTTTTACACCTCAGTATAAGTCCAAGGGGAAATTTGAGTGTTATCACTGTCACAAAGAGGGGCACATGGCAAAAGCTTGTCCGAGCAGACCTCCCACGGCGGCTGTGTCATTGGCTCGCAGCATTGGGGTGTTCCAGATGTCTTCTGTGTTTGCTGGAGGCATAAGATCAGAGGATGGAGCACCGCCAATGAAGAAGGATCCGGAAGGCTCGAACCCTGTCCGCGATGCCTTTTGCGACCATAGAGGGCATGGCTGCGTGAAGTGGGGGGGCAAGAAGCGCGGGGTACAGCTTTTGCGTGACACAGGTGCCTCTCAGACACTTGAAGAATTTCACTGGTAGACCCATAAACGCGGCGCAGGTAGTTGTGGTGCAGGGAGTTAATGCAACTAGGTCATACCCGCTTGTTAGAATGGAGCTTGAAGTTGAAGGCGTGACTCGCGAACTGGATGTGGGAATCGTGGAGAAATTGCCTGTTGGGGGCGTCGACCTCCTTCTCGGCAATGATTTTGCGCTGCCTGCTTCTAAGGTTTCACCCTTAGTCGTTGCCAAGGAGCCGGCCGACGTGAGTAGGGAGGAACAGGAGTGGGTTGAGAAGTGTCAGGTGCAACCAATGGCGTGTGTTGTAACCAGATCTCTCGCATCCAGGGAGTCACAGCCTAACCAACAGTCTTCAAATAAGCGGAGGAACGGTCACGAGAAGGTGCTGAAAGCTGATACGGTGGAGAGTCTAGTACCAGCAGCGCTTCTCGGGGACTCAGTATTAGCACCGTTATTAGAGTCTGGAGAAGCACCACCACCTGTCACTGAAAGTGTAGAGGCAGGGCTTAAAGAGACTCAGAGGCAGCAACGGTATACACGGAGAGAGCAACGGGATGCAAAGTTCGATGTTGGGGGAGGGCATGAGTTGTTTCGCAAACACTTAGACAGGCTAGCTCCCTCAGATATTCGCAAATTGTAGCTAGAAGACCTGGAGGTTCTACAGTGTAGTAACGGTGCTGTCGAACTCGAAGAGGACAGGGATGCAAAGTCTGGAGATTTTGTTTTCATTGATGGCATCTTGTATCGGCGATTCCAAGACCCGCAGAGAAGTTGGGAGGGTGGATCAGGAGTGGTAGACCAGCTGGTCGTACCGAGGGTATGCAGGGATAGCCTACTAAGGTTGGCTCATGAAGTACCGCTGGCGGGACACTTGGGTGTCCGTAAGACGGTGGCGGCTTTGGGGAAACTGTTTTGGTGGCCTGGTTTGAGAGCACAAGTGGTGTCATGGGTGGCAATGTGCAGGGTATGCCAAAAGGTCGGGAAACCTAACCAGTGCATCCCAAAGGCTCCGTTACACCCAATTCCCGTCAGCGGGCCTCCCTTTAGTAAAGTAGTAGCCGACATGGTTGGCCCCCTCCCCCCCACAAGTGCCGGTAATAAATATCTCTTGACAGTCATGGACGTAGCAACTCGGTACCCAGACGCATACCCGATGAGAAATGGTTTGGCGAAGACGGTGGTCCGTAACTTGCTATTATACTTCTCCCGGTACGGATACCCGCAGGAGTTACAGTCAGACCAAGGATCGAATTTCACCTCCAACTTGTTCGTTCAGACAATGAAGCAGCACGGGATAGTCACTGTAGTGTCATCTGCTGATCACCCAGAGAGTCAGGGGGTGTTAGAGAGGTGGCATTCCACTCTAAAAAGCATGCTTCGCTGCTATTGTCTTGAGAACGGCAAGGACTGGGATCTTGGCCTGCCGTATGTGTTATTCGCTGCACGAGAGGTTCCTGGGGAGAGTTTGGGGTTTAGCCCTAATGAGCTTGTGTTTGGATACCGCGTCAGAGGGCCTCTCCACATGGTAAAGGAGATATGGGAAGGCACCGCTAAACCATGTTCTATGCTTAAGTATGTCCTTGAGAGTAGAGAACGAATGTTGCGTAGTCTGGAGTTGGCTGGCCGCAATTTGGTAGGCTCTCAAGCCCTCATGAAGGACAGGTACGACCACAAGGTGAAACTCAGGGAGTTTCACGTGGGTCAGGAGGTGTTGATACTACTCCCTCTTGTAGGTCACTCCTTATCCGCAAAGTACGCTGGTCCTTATAGGGTAGCAGAGAAGCTCTCGGACTTAGATTACCTGGTGGCCACTCCAGACAGGCGTAAGAGGAATCAGTTATGTCATGTCAACCTGATGAAGGAGTATATGAGGCGCCGACCTGAGCCTCTCACTGTCCCCGTGATGACTTTCAGCAGTCAAGGTGGAGAAGGAGAACGGGACAGTCATGCGCAGGTGGATGACAACTGGGATTATCATGTTTCTGCAGATCAGTGGGCGGGAAACACGAGACAGGCGGCTCATGAGGCTTTGTAACACCTACCTGAGCAACAGCGTGTGGCTGTCGAGCGCCTATTAGGTTTATACCCTACTGTATTTGCGGAACACCCAGGCCTCACTACTCATGAGGTGCATGACGTTGACGTCGGAGACCACCCACCCTTCAAATCAGTGCCCTATAGGGTGCCCCCTATTAAACTTCCGGCCCTCCGGGCGGAGTTGGAGTATATGTTGCAACAGGGACTGATCGAGAAGGGGGCGGTAAAGTGGACATCTCCCGTAACGCTGCAACCTAAGCCTGATGGCAAGGTGCGCTTCTGTGTTGATTACCGCAGGCTAAACGGCTTGACTCCCACCAACCCATATCCTCTTCCCCGGGTCGATGACTGTGTAGACAAGATTGGCAGGGCCAAGTTCTTGACCAAGGTGGACCTGGTAAAAGGTTACTGGCAGGTGCCTTTGTCTGAACAGGCGAAAGAGGTGTGTGGTTTTGTGGTGGATGGTGCTACATATCGTTGTAATGTCATGCCGTATGGTCTAAAGAACGCACCAGCGACCTTCCAAAGCTTGACGAACGAGTTGGTGGCTGACATTCCGAACTGTAACGTGTACCTGGACGACGTCATTATCTACGATGGCGATTTCAAGAGCCACTGTGAAAATGTAGAATCCCTATTTAAGAAATTAAGCGAGGCAAACTTGGTGGTCAACCTGGGAAAGTGTGATTTTGTGCGGGCTACCGTGCAGTATCTGGGGTTCATGGTGGGTTTGGGCCAGGTGTGCCCCCCACAGAACAAGATATTGGCTATTAACCACTTCCCCAGGCCGTCCACCAAGAAGCAGATCATGAGGTTTTTGGGCATGATTGGTTACTACCCCCGCTTTATAAAGGGCTATTCTACTGTGCTGGCTCCTCTGACGGACCTATTGGCCAGAGATAGAAAGTTTAAGTGGGCGCCTGAGTGTGAGAGGGCTTTTTTGATAGTAAAACACCTGTTGTGTACTCACCCAATCCTCAGGACATTAACCGACCATTCCAGCTGGCAACTGATGCCAGTGGTGTGGGGGCTGGTGCCGTTCTGATGCAATCAGACGAAGATGGGCTGGAGCACCCAGTCAGTTTCTTCTCAAAAAAGTTCAACTCGGCGCAGAAGAACTATTCAGTAGTTGAGAAGGAACTGCTGGCGATTGTGCTAGCGCTCAGGCACTTTGAGGTGTATGTTCCAGCCTATGGACCAGTTGTGGTGATCTACACCGACCATCATCCCCTCAAGTTCCTGAATCAATTCCATAACCGGAATATGAGGCTGACCAGGTGGTCATTAATGTTGCAGGAATACAACCTAGACATACGCCATATTGCCGGTTCTGAGAATGTGATTGCAGATTGCTTATCGAGGGTGGAAGACCCGGGGTAGATCATCACAAGGGTAGCCTCCTACTTTGGTTTGATTAGTATGTTTACGTCTGGTGCTTGTTGGCTCGCATGTGTAGCCCAGCGTATTGGGTCGTAAAGTAGGAGTTGCTGTGTTGGTATAGGAGTAAAAAACTAAGCTTGCCCCTGTAGTGCAGCTGCCATAAACATATTAAAAATATAAAAGTCCTATAAAAACTCTTTCTTTGATAGTTAAATTTTTTTTAAGCATGTTATAGCAGAAATTCTGAGTTGTACTCCTCTCAGAAGGCTGGGCTAGTGAAGCTCGCTCTTATGAGCATAACTATGTAATTTATTCTATTGTGTTGGGAAGGGTTGTTAATTTTTATAATGTGTTATTTTGATGAAAACTGTGCTTTACATTTCATTGTCGCTGGGTGGCTAGGAGTGGCAAATTTTGTATGGGTTCTGCGTGTCAGATTTAGAGCTCATAGTTGGAGCCTCTCAAAAAATCTTGGGTGGGGTGTGACGCTCACCGCTTCCCCCAGAACCGCATGGCTTACTCGCTAGGACTCGCCAGGGCAGAGAATATAGCTACAGTCTACCTATCATTGTGTACTTTCCTTCTCGAGAAAGCTTGTGTTGCAGACAGTTCAGAACTGTTCTTTATTTTCGTCTGTCACAATCCTTTCTATTTTATTTAGTCAATTGAAAGTATTGTGTTAAGTAGTTGAATGATGGGAAGGCGAGCGGGAGAGGGAGAGAGAGAGAGACAAGGTGGTGTGACTTGGTAGTGAGTGTGGCACGTGGCTGGCCCCCTTACATAGGCCTCGCGGGATTCGTTGCCTCCTGCCTAACACTGCCTACTACGCGGCTGCTTACTGGGCGACTGCCGCGCGCCCTCGTGCCATTCTTGCGAACTGGGACTCCAGCCAGGAGGTCCATGGGAATATCCTTGCGAGATCCTTCCCAGACAGCATACTCTAAGCTTCTCCCTTGAACTGTCCCACACTCTTGTCTTAGAATCTTTCTCTCCTACTGCCTCTATCATTTCCACTACTTCCTCACCTTTTATTAATATCAATTCCCCTCTGGTTCTCTGCATCCACACCTTGAATTGGTGGCCAGACTGTATTATATGCTGGATCTCACATTTCTTATGTACTAGATTAAGGTTGAAGATAGTCATTGTCTTTTTGGGAGATTGTATTGCTCAGACTGTCTCCATCAATCACTAATGTTTCTACAGGGTTAAATAATGCTAGACTAGGGATCAGGTACCTTGTTGTTGGTGTTTTCACTGTGTGTAGGCTACTTTTGAGCTGCACGACACTACGGATTCTGTGGGTTACCTGGGTGGATCTTTTGTCTGTGTACCTTGGAGTTTAGACTGTGTAGTGCGTGAGGGCTGCTTGCCTAATCCACCCAACACTGTTCTAACTCTATTTGCTTTTACTTTTGAGGGTCGCCAGGAGGATACTCGATACTTGTGATCGAGAATCCTCAAGAGAGCACCCCTTCATATTAACGTAATCAGGCCGCACAGACCCAAGGTCCACACTAGGCTAGGAGCTGCCTTGCTCCACCAGAATTCTGTACCTTTGCGCATCCCAGCTATACTTTATTAACCCGGGTAGACATTAGCTGGATTAGATCATATACTCTTTTATGCATACCCATTATTTTTCACAAGCATTTTGAGGTCTAGGTTGCTGTAGAGAGACACAACCAGCATAGACCGGTTTTGTTAATAGGAGTAGCCTACTACTTTTTCGTGGCGAGCATTATTACAGTTGCACCGCTTATAATATTCTTGTGTCCAATAACATTATATGTCCAGCCTTTTTGTGTATTTAGCCTACACATGCATTGTCCTGCCTCCTGCTATTTGGGGTTCCATTTCCGATACGTTCTTCTTAGTAGCATCCGACATTATTCATAAGATTCCTTGTTCGGTGCTTGAGGACTTTACAACACTTTCTTTCATAAAGGAGTGACAGATATTATTGATTAAAGTAACGTTAAGTAAACCTTCTTCTTGTTTGCATTAGATCACTCTTGTGATTTAATTAAGTTAACTATCTTTTACTTGTGTACCATAACTAAGCAACCATATGTTATAGGTAATAGGCTGTTTCAGAGAACATCAGCCTATAGTAGAAGCACATAGATACTGAGAGTTAAGATACCCCACTATCGCAGATATAACTCTGGAGGGTATATGTGTTCTTTGTTCGACGGGATTATATATCAGGGGTTGGATCTAGCGTTTCCGTTGTTGCATTTATGCCAGTCTAGTCCAATGTATAAGAGCCACTGATTTATACGAGACCCGATCGTAACACATTCTTTAGTGAAGGTCAAACTAGTGATATTATATAATTGCTTAAAGTAATATGCTTTAAATTAATATTTGCTTTGCTACATTCTATGTGTCCTCTTATGGCAAGCAATAGTTACAGAGTACAGGGTTCTTTAGCAGAATCATCGAAATGTGGGTTGGCATAATTTGTTCTGACTATTTTGACTGCCTTCAGTATGATGGAGCTTATATTTAGTATATTCAGCCATTCATTACAACATTTTATAACATAGAGGGAATTTCATTGGGTTCGAAGGAAATCACAGTGGTTCAATAATAAAGTTCAATACAACTTGGGTTCTGGTTCTAAGGATCACCAGAGTTATAGGGTTATGGCGGCCATGCTGCTACGAAGTCGGTAGTTTTTGAAAAACATGATGATATGGTGGATGTTAAGGACCTCTCCAGGCTACTTATTTAATGGTGACCCCTCCATCCAAGACGTACTGCCTATATTTATATTTGACGCCGTTGCTGCTTAGGCAGCATTCGACCACCACAACATGAACTAACCAAACTATCATAGGCGGCATGATTAAAGTACATATGGGACGTCAATTAAATCGGATGCCACTATGATATATATAATAACAATAATAATTGCAGAATATTAAGCTTCTGTCTGAGCACTTCCCATTGCTCACTTGTTCCTGAAGAGTTCGCACCCCTTCCTCGAGCCATACTCGGTCTTAGCTAGTGGATGCTCATAGGGGTAATGTGTGCTCAGTGCCTCCAAGGCTTTCTCATTTTTGCCTTGGTGTCTACCATAGTGAGTCTTTTTTTAAATTCAGCCTGCGTATTGGCAATATAGGAAGTTATTTATGCTAGTTAGGCACCTTTTATAGAGTGTTTTCAAGTACATTCGTCATCAGGTTAAAATACCCATCAGGCCGCAAGTTGTGAATAACATAGGGGATTCCTGCCATTTTGAGTTTTATTATTTATCACCTAGTTTTTTTGCTGATTGGAGGCCTGTTTTGGGGCAGCTTTTTAAGGTTCTTTTGATTATTAAGGGTTACACACTTCGGCCACAATGAGTAGTGCATCAGGTTATGAATATGTTTATTCTTCCTCACTTGGTGAGATGGTTTTATTTAGTCCAACATCTTCTAGAGATGTTCTTGCGTCTTCAGGAAGACATTTGGGCACTTGTGACTGATGCGAGGAGCGCAAAAATTAGGTAGTCAAAAGTGCCCAGGAAGCGCAATTTTTACCATTCGATTCTGACAGAATTTGTTATATATTTCAGGTATATATATATATATATATATATATATATATTTGTTTTCATCAACCCACCAAATAAATCACAACTAAACCTAACTAAGGAAATAAATGAAACTAATGAATACATATGGTTCTCCAAGGACTCGAACCTAGGATACTCACCCCCAAATTCCGCACACTAAGCATTCCGTATACAATTCTTTATACTAATACAGAAACACAACACATTGGATCAGCTGGTGTTTAAAACAAAATTGCGTCGGTTATCGTTCACCCATAGGTTATATATATAGAAGGCCCACACTGCGGGCGACGTACCTGTAGGCATTGGTATTACCGGCTGAGTTAGTTGAACCAACCCTCTCCGCTTGTTGCCAGATGCTTCTAGGTTCTCAGTATGCCACCCGTACTCAGATCAGTGTGGTCCATGGATTCATTGCGGGAGGGTGTGTGTCCAAACAACTTGAAGCAAGAGGTGTTTTAGAAGCTGAAATACACCCAAACAGTACTAAGTCTACATTTATTTGTGACACCTGTATACCAGGTATCAATGTGACGTTCATTTCCTGTTGAAAACATTATCCATGCTGACCAACAGACACATTAGTTGCTAAAATATCTAGTTACTTCATTTCGATATCGCGGGTGTAAGGATATGAAAGGTGGAGACAGAGATGGTTATTATAAGTTTGATGAGTGGCTGCTTGCCGGGGAGAAATGAGGAAAGTCTCGGTTGATATTCCCAAAGTGGGAAGGGAAGCAATGAATGACTGAAGATTTTTATGAGGAGTTTTAGACTCAACCTTTTCATTTATGGTCAAGGATACGGATATAGTAATAGGGTGATGCATATTGAGTGGAATTAGCTAAACATGAGGGGGGGGGGGGCTAGAATCCCCCCCCCCCCCTCCCTTAATCGGGAGAAAAATAGCTGGATGAATGAAATGGGTTGAATAATGGGAATACAGTAAGAGAGATGGAACGATAGGGTAGACCAACATGAATAAACTAAAAGGAATGGAATACAATATAGTAACAGGAGTAGAATAATAGGGATCCAATATTAGAGATATAACAATCAGGAATGGTAATACGCGTAGAATAATAGGGATACAATAATAGTTATCGAATTATTGGGAAAAAATAGTATAGATAGATTAATAGGCGTATATATATATGTATAGAATAGGAGTGATAAAATAATAGGGGAAGAATATTAGTGATAGAATAATTGGGATAAAACAGTATGGGTAGAAAATAGGCTTTGAAATATAGGTAATAATAATACAGATTTAAATAATATGGATATAAAAAAATTGATATAATGAATTAGGATTAATAATAGGGACACAATAATCGAGATAGATTGATTAGGGTAGAACAATAGAGATACGATAATACTGATATAATAATGTGGATACAATAATAGTGAGCGAATAATAGGGTAGAATACTAGGGGTACAATAATAGGGATACAGTAATAGGCATACAATAATAGAGATAGAGATCCTATTACTTTCACTATAATACACAAGCACACCACACGTCTTTCCAATAAAAAAACACAAAATAAATATAACATAGCGATTATCAAGCTGTCAACCTTGGGGAGGACACTTGTTGCAGGCGGCTTGTCGTATTGTCTCCTTCATAAATATAGATGCAAAAAGGACAAATATATTAAGTCCGATATGTACTGTACTGTTGATGTATTGGCTTACCGTTTATATACGTGATCATCTTCAAAATACAATGGACACACACACGGATATGTACAAAGGCAAAAAGCACAAGCAACACGAACATGAACACACATACACACACGCACACAGACAAACATGCATACCGATTATCTACCTAAACACACACAGACACATAAAGGTTGCGAATCACACACAAATTCGCACTCCGTCACACATACATATTCTATCTACCTTGACACTCGAATACACAGAAGTACAGACACAGACACAGACTCATACATATTGTATCTACTCAGTCACATTAAAGTATACATAGGCACATACATGTATACAGACCACACACACAAACGGACACACGAACAGACATACATACCTGACTTTCACTCAACTTTGTGTGGACCTTGGAAACTTTGTAGTTTCACATTAAATTCGCATAAAAGTTCTCACAAAGGAAAAGTTACACGCCCAGTCACACAAGCACACACACACACACATATACACACACACACACACATATATATATATATACCAGGACCTTTCTAGAATTAATGAATGGGGACAACAGAATCTAGTTTCCTTTAATGCACAGACAACCAAGTACATTAAATTTTCTAACCGACAGAATCTCACTGACTCCCATATATTTTTTAATTATGTAAATATTCCCACTTCCGACACATTATGTTGGAAGCATTGCTAAGAATGCCTCTAAAAAACTGGGACTCCTGTACAGAGTTCGAGAATTCTTCACTGACGAGCAGTTGGCCATAATATATAAAAGTCATGTGCGTTCTCAGATGGATTACTGTTCACCTCTGTGGAGTGGAAGTGGAGTGGTTGCATTGAGGCAGTTGGACAAAATTCAAAATAAAGCTATTAGATAATCAATAACCCTGCAATCACACAGGACCTTCCTACATTATCCATACGAAGAAACGTTGCATCCCTTGCATTATTCTACAGATATTTTCACAGAAATTGTTCCGAAGAACTTGCTTCAATTGTGCCGCCTCTCCACATCTTTCCCCGTAGAACTAGGGCAGCTGAGAGCGCCCATGAATTTACACTTTCTCCTCCACAATGCAGAACTTCTGCTTATCAAAATTCATTTATCCCCAGAACTACTACTCTTTGGAATTCACTTCCCTCGAGTTGCTTTCCACAAACTTACAATCTGCAACAGTTTAATTCCAGTTGTTACAAACATTTTATGAATGGAGGATGCCTTTAGGCACATGGACCTTTTTGTTTTATGTGTTTTTCCTTCCTCCATTCATTGTCTCTTAAAAAAATAAAAATAAAAATAAAAATAAAAATATACGTTAGCTACTACATGTTTTATACTCCCAGCCGGACTCAACCACCGAGAGTCAGGACGAGTATCCATGCTTAATCAACTACACCATGGTGTGATAAAGGATACTTAACCTTTTCCTATATATATTAAGGAGAAGAGAAATCCTTATATGATAATGTATTCAATTTCAACACAAGTAGTAGGAACCATATTCCATGATATAATACAGGGAGTTTTACAAGTGCCCCCACGCAACTCTGGTTATAGATATTTAATTTAATTTTCATCCAGCCAAATAGGCGAGTATATTTAATATCAAGTATATCTCGCAAATACATGTGAGATACAAAATGTGTTTTACTCCCAGCCAGACTCGAACCACCGACAGTCAGGACGAGTGTCTATGCGTTAATTCACTACACCATGGCAAGATAAAGGATACTTAACCTTTTCCTATTTATATTATAGAAAAGGGAAATCCTACTTGGAGAATGTATTTTCAATTCAACACAAGTCGTAGGATCCATAGTCCAAGATACCATATTCGAAAAGCATATATACAAAGGGCCTTGTATATACAATTTATACAAAGACGATATACACAGACATATACACAGAGAGACAGACGCAGACATATACAGGGAGTAAAGAAGACAAACAGACAGACCGAGAAGCAGATATACATGATGATGATGATAAAGATTTTATACTAGCCTACTGAGCCAGTGGCCACTTATAAGGCTAGGAGACCAAGTATGGGAAGCAGAGATGCATGGGTAGGTCAGTTATAACTCATGGAAAACATGTATGGCTTGAAGATAGGAACGGAGCGGTGCAAAGGTAAAGGTAGGGGAGTCACAAAGCAATTCGGGAAGGGAACGGTCCTGGAGATAACGCAAACGTTCATACCGAAAGTTACGGCATTCGCATAATATATGGGGAATTGTAAGAACTGTATGACATTGCTGGCAATAGGGAGGTGGAGATCTAGGTAGAGACATTAGGTAACCATGTGTTAGCCTAGTATGTCCAAGACGAAGCCTGGTAAGCACAACCTGGTCAATACGATCAGAGGAGGGAGGAGTCGTCCAGGGAAATACGTCGTCTTTGAAAGAACGGAGATGTATAGTGGTAGGGAGACTCTTCCACTCCACACACCACTTATCACAAACTTTAGACTTAAGGACCGGAAAGACGTCAGGTAGGCGCATGAGAGAGACGCTAGGCGTGCCCCGCCTAGCTCTCTTGGCCAGAGTATCCGCTCTTTCGTTCCCACTAAGACCGACGTGGGCAGGGACCCAGCAGAACGTGATGGTACGGCCCAGGAGCAGGACATGAAGCAAGCTGGCAATGTGCCTAACAAGGGGGTCACACGGTGCATAGCAATGTAGTGCCTGCAAGGTACTTAAGGAGTCACTGCATATGACAATGTGAGGAACGTTGCACGGGAGATCACCTATCAAGCCCAATGCACCCTGTATAGCTAATAATCCAGCGGTGAACACCGAGTGCTCTGATGTGATCCATATTCAGACACTGCTGCACAACCTACTAAGCCATCTTCTTGGAACCATCGGTGTAAATGTAAACAGCCGGACGGTGACAGAGCAGGTGGTTCAGGGCCAGAGTGCGCAAAATAAACGCGTCAGTGGACTTGCCGGACAAAGACAGGTGAAAGCAAAAGGCGGGACGTCGAATGCACCACGGCGGCTCGGCGCACTCAGGCACAGAAGCCCGAGGGAATGGGACGCTGTGAGTGGAAAATAGGTTCAGGGCTACAAGGGGAAAGGATGGTGACATATTGTGCAGTGGGCCGTCCGCGAAATATCGATCAGTAGGTGGCGACGCCGATAAGCGAACGGCAGAGGTCATCATAACCAATATGCGATGATGATGGAGAGGCAGCTCACCAGCTTCCGCCAGTAGACTACTAATCTGGGAAGATCGAAAAGCCCCAGAGCTCAATCGAATCCCTAAGTGGTGGACAGAGTTGACCCGCTGCAAAATAGCGGGGGAAGCATTACCATATATTGGACAGCCATAGTCCAGTACCGATAGGACTATGCCTTTATAAAGCATAAGTATAAGGTGGGTCTATCTGCCCCCCAATGGACCCGAGCAACAGCCTTAACGACGTTCATGCGCTGGAGACAGCGGGCTTTCACTCCATTGATGTGATCAATCCAATTGAGGTGGGTGTCAAAGGTCATACCAAGAAACTTTACAGTGTCGTAAAAGGGGATGCGGAAACCCCCCAATCTCAGATCGGTGGCATGGCCGCGCAAATGACGTTTGTCACGGTAAAATATCATGGCCTTGGTCTTCTCTAAGGAGAGCTGGAAACCCGTCTTGGATGCCCACTTGTGAAGGGCACCCAAAGTGGTGTTAAGGTGACGTAATATGTGTGGTAAAGTGGGGGAGATGTAGTAGATGGCAAAATCGTCAACAAAAAGACTATGAGAGACGCCCTCCGCAAGGCAATCAGTAATTTCATTGATCGCAATGATAAAGAGTGTCCCACTAAGAACACAGCCTTGGGGTATTCCGGATTGAAGTGGTATGCAGCACGACGGCTGTCCCCCAGTCTTAACCTGGAAAGTCCGATCCGTCAAAAATGCTTGTAAGAACAATGGGAGAGGTCCCCTCATGCCAGAGTCATACAAAAGCTTGAGAATCCTGTGTCTCCAAGTCATGTCATACGCCTTCACTATATCAAAAAATATGGCGACAGTAGGATGGCGGTTTACAAAACCTGCCCGAACCTGGTGTTCGAGATGGGTCAGGGAATGTAGAGGAAATCTACCGGGGCGCGACCCATTTTGGTATAGTGACAGAAGGCCATTCGTTTCAGCATAGTGCATTAATCGTGGATTTATCATCTTCTCCATTAACTTGTACAGGCAGGACGTGAGGACAATGGGTCGGTAATTAACAGGAGATGTTGGGTCCTTTCCAGGTTTGGGGACCGGGATCGTGTAAGCGTGGCGCCAAATCGGAGGGACGTAATTTACACTCCAAAACTGATTGTATAAATGGAGGAGAAATTGTAGAGCATCCTCATGGAGATGTCTGACAAGCGCATACGGAATACCATCGGGGCCAGGAGTAGTATCTGAACATGACTGTAACGCGTGCAAGAGTTCAGACATAGTGAAAGGCTCATTGTATGGAAAGGCCAGACCCCCACCAAACAGAAGGGACTGCGATTCGGCGTTGCGTTTGTGGCGAAGGAACTCGTCTGTGTAGGACTCATCAGAACCAACCTTAGCGAAATGGGAGGCAAGGCAATTGGCAATGTCACAATGATTCAATATAGGTTCCCCGTAACAGCACTTGTTAGGGATGACAATGAAGGGCGAGCATGCAGACCATTTATTTTCCGCAATTTCTCCCATATTTGTGTAGTAGAAGTGCGGTGAGTGAAGCTAGATATATAGGCTCTCCACGAGGTCAGTTTGCTCTGTCTGATCGCTCGCTTAGTCAGTGCAGAGACTCTGTTGTGAAAAGACTTCAACGACGAGAGGTGCAGAGCGTCACGGACGAGAGTAGGGATCAGTGTCGGGTTATTAGAATGTGGGATGAGCAATCGGGTCTCCACAAAGCGTGCGCGAAGCTGATGGAGGGTTCTTTCAAGGCGGTGTTTAAAGGTAACCAAGGCACTCAAAGCAGGCGACCACCACGGAACCTGACGCACCCGGGTTCGAGAAGACGTTTTAGGGATGGATGTGGAGGCCACTGAGTGGAGAAAATCCATGAAATAAGTGAAGTTCATGTCTGGGGGCTCATCACTACGAAAGTCACCGATGCTGCCGGACAAAGACTGAAAGACATCCCAATCGGCTTTGGAGATGTTATACTGCGGTAGTTGAATGGAGGGAGTCAGTGCAGTGCGCTGGAAAAGAACAGGGAAGTGGTCACAGGAAAAACGTTCGTTAAGGACAGCCCATTCGAAATGGGGAGCCGCAGAATCGCTAGCCAGAGACAAATCTACAGCAGAGTAAGTGTCATGTGCGGTAAGTATGGGCCATCTGGTTGAGGCAGCATAGCTCAGTCGCTAAGATCAACCGCTCAATGTGGGTACCTAAATGTCAGACCGGGGTCCACCCCATAAAGGGGAGTGGGCATTGAAGTCCCCTAATAAGAGGTATGGTTGGGTGAATTGACGAACGAGGGATGTTAAGTCATGTGGGGAATAGTGGCAGGATGGTTGGTTATATAAGGAGCAGATCATTAAACGTGGCAAGTTGGGTAGAGAGATAGAGATGGCAATTGATTGGAGAGGGGCTGGGTCTAGATTGAAGACCGAGTATGGATGGTCAGTGCGGACCAGGATAGCTGTGCGCAAATGTCCCTCAATGGAAGGGGAACAAGAGGCAAGTTGGTATCCTTTTGGGGGAGTGATATATGGTCCTATGTGCTGCAAGCAAATACACACCGGCATGTGTAGCCGTAGCAAACGCTGCAACTCACCAGTGTGCAAACGTGTCTTATATCCATTCAAGTTCCAGTGTATAATACTATGCGTCATGAAGAGGCGTAACGGAAGAGTGGTTGGAGCGGGAGGGGTCAGGGTAGAAGAGTGAGAATTAGTCCGTTGGGGAAGCGCCTGCTCCCGGAGATCCGGGAACGAACACCCAGGTTCACCAGAAGGAGGGTCCGGTAAAGTGGCAACAATTTGTTCGAGCTGATCTTTCAATGTAGTAATAAAATCGGGCGTCTCGAGGGAATGCATCAAGTGCCCCACGCAGACGCAATTTGAGTCGTGTTGGGAAAGAGGGGATGGAGGACCGCGCCGTTCGGAGATAAACGAACGCACTCTGGCAGTAATATCATGTTCCGTCGAGGTCAACGAATCCTTGATGTAAGGGAGAAAACAAGACGTGCACCCACAAAGCGCACCGTGAGAGGGGACGTCATCCTGTTCAACCTGAGGCAGGCAGGCCGGGAGGGGGGGGGACGATATCCTCAACGTCCGGTAGCTCTAGCAGGTCCGTAGGTATCGCAGTGGGCGGATGAGGATCCGTAGGTAACTGATCCTGTGCCGGTAGGGAAAGGGTTACCTTTGACATCGGAGGGGATAGGTTATGACATTGGCCAGTCGACTTAGCAAGTTTAGATGATGTTGATGCGGGAGGGTGGGATGTAGCAGTATCGCGCTCTCTCTTACGGCCGGAAGGTACATCGTGAAGTTAGACACGTGAATCGGATAAGCGGTAGGTAACTAGATCCGTGTCTTCTAGGTTGTGTTGGTGTCTGAAACGCTCCATCAACGCATCCGGCGAAAGGGTCGAGCCAAGAACGTGGTCAACACACAGACAACCTGGGTCATGCGAAGAGGGTAGGGAATCAGGAGGGGCGATCCGTAGGAGGTAAACCTTTAAGGCCTTAGTCCAAGTGCCAGACGGCGATGAGAGATGCTCATGAAAGAAACGCTTACCGCAGGAATTACACCCACAGGTATCGGTATGGTCAGGCAAAGACCATGGCAGCACAGGGGACGTGGAGCCGTCAAACGCCGCAACCTGCATTTCAAGATCATCAGGCGCACCCTGGCTTCGCTGGTTCCCCAAAGTGGAGCACTTCTGAGAAGGAGTCGTAAGTTGACGGGTACTGGAGAGACGAGAGGTACCAGAGATTGAGGGGGCAGCCCTCGTTGGATGGGGAGTCGACTTGATAAGGGAGGACGATGCCCTCGGTGCGGGAAGTGAGGAAACGGCCTTCAGTGATGTAGCTCGAGGTCGGGTGATAAGCCCAGCGCGGGGTTCGCGCTGAGGCCGAGGAGGCTGAGACTGGACAGTAGACCGAGCGGAAGAAGGACCACGCTTAGAATGCGGGGTGGGCGACGGCTCAGGCCCACTACGGGCAGCACTATGGGGAAGATCTGTGGTCGAGACGTCCGCACCTAGAGCCGCAAACGCATTGCGAGTTGCGACGGGAGGACAGGGGGAAGGTCGTGTGGCGTTGGAGGGTCTGGTGGAATGACCAACATGTGAGGATGGATTCGAAGTTAAGGACCCGGGAAGCTGTGCCCGGTTGTCGGAGGGCAATGAAGCAGGACGGGACACAGAAGCATACCTCCGCTCAGGCGTCGTTCCAGACTCACGCACTAGTCGCGCAGCAACCCGAACAGGAACGCCCTTCGCCTCCTGCAGATGGAGCACTTCTCTGGCGAAGACATAATGAGAGCAACGCTTATCCGAGGCAACGTGTCGGTCTCCACAATTTGTACATGATGGGACATCAGCGGAGCACGGGGAAGGGTGAGCGCCATCCCCAGTTTCTACCCCACAGCGCAGACAGTGTCCGACAGAGCGACAATATTTAACGGGGTGGCCGAATTTCCAACAGTTGACGCACTGGCGAGGACTACGAACAAAAGGTCGCACGCGCAGCGACTCGGCACCCAATTTAATTGAGTGAGGCAGTCCATGGCTATCAAAGTATAACTTAGCAATGCGAGGAGGAGGTCGATCGGGATCAGAGCCTCTCCTCGGGGATATCGTGTAAGTTTCAACATTACGTACGGCAGGGAGATCTAACTGCAATGCTAGATACAGACGCGGGCCAGCTTCCCTGAAGTCATCCTCCTTGATGAGGACACTATGGGGAACAACAACTGTGCCCACACATTGGTTAAGCGATACTTCGGGGTGACCCAGTAAAGAGTCACAGGGAGTGTCTAGGAGGGTTATCATGGTGGACGACTGTTTCTCAGAATGAACTTCAACAATTCGAGAGGTCTCCGAGTGATGGAACAGATCAACAGGACCCACCTCTTGCCGAAGGTAGACCTGAAGATCAATATCATCGTGTGGCGGTTTTCAACCTTAAAGTACTTTGGCCATCGTGGGGGTTGAAACAGTGCACCGAGCACATCAGGTGCAGCATGAAATTGCCACCTGGGGCGAGTGCGGGATGAAGACTGTGGCAGAAACGGTTGGAGCGTCGTAATTGAGGTAGTAGTGACAGGGAGCACCGTGACTGGGTCCGAGGGAGGCTTACCCAGACAGGGCGGTATTGGTCGTGGCCGGTAAGGTCGCCGGGGGAGCCGGGGCTGACACAGGAGCAGCAGCCACCGAGCCCAGAGGAGAGTCAGTTGGATTGGTCGTGGGAAGAGCAGGGTTCGTCAACGCAATGTCCAAAGCAGGGGGAAGATCCAATACACTGTCCAAAGCCACGCAGGGGTCAGGATCCGTATTGCCCGGTGAGTCAATATCCATAAGACAAAGAAGGTAAATTCATCAGATCCAAATCCCGTACCCACCAGGGAGCCACAATTAGAGGGCTGGGCTACCGCCCTAGGGATCCGATCAGGTATACACCCCTCCCAAAGTACCTTGAGGGCCGTCGGTCCGTCGAACGAAGACCCAGTACAAGAGTCCGGGTTTGACATAAAAGGATCCCCTCGTTCGAACACGTCAGGGATGCCAGTTCTTAAGGGTGAAGAGGCTTGCCGTCCCACATCACCCTGTCAACAAAACCAAAGAGCAAGTCCGGCCAAGAACCAAGTGTCAGTCGCGGTACCCCCCCAGAAGAGGGGGTAGAGAGATGAAGAAGGGAAACACGAAAAGCAAACAGGAAGAGAAACAAAAGTGCACGGCAAAATTAGTTGGAGGTGACAGGGCAAGCGGTCAAACGACCTTGGCCGACCCACCTGCCAGCCCGGAAGCCCCCATACGACGACAACTGACCATGCGTTATGGAGGAGCAGATATACAATTACAGATATTCCCTTCAACCAGGTACGTTACTGTCCAGCAAATAATGCATCTATCCCTTCAACTATATACAGTATAAAGCCTACGCAGCTATTTATAGATCCACCAACTTGACCCTTGGAAGATTCGATGGATGGCGTATTTCATTTCGGATTTCTGGTTATTATTATACGATTTGTTGTTCTTCAGATTAGGAAGGGTATATGGAGTCAGAGGGCTAATTGAGATAGTTTTTACCATTATAATTTCCACAGATCCTTCCTAATCTGTATATACAGTAATTGCTAAATGGTAGCAAAAGTTAATTGTCAAAATACGCCATGATCTTCAGAGGGTTAAATATAATACATAATTCCATACAACTATTCCTTATGTGCATCAAATTATGCAGGAAATAATCAATTATATATCAACCCAACAATATATTTATGTATTTCCTCACTGTGATCAAGCTACCCATTCAATCTACTAATTCACAAGCCTTACTAAACTATCATAATCGGAATGCAGTCTCATAACTTTTAGAATTGAAAAGTCACATATATGCAGTTATCCCTTATCCACTATAGGTAGCGCCAACGAACATGACACTAATCTGGACCCTTTAACTTCTTATAACTCAAAATTAATGCAAGCAACCAGGCTGACATTTCTATCATTTGGGAAGAGTCCACCAGGAAATAGGTTTGAATATTTACAGCCAGTTTGTTCCAGGTCCTTTTGAGTTACGAAGAGGTCAGGGGTCGAGATAGTTGTCAAGTTCGCTGGCGCTACCATAATCAGTCTATCTATGCCAGTATTCGGTAAACCATCCAACCAAAGCCCTATCTATCAAACTGCCATACTAAAGATTCAAAGCTACTTATTATTTCATATAATAATGCAGATATATACCCCTTCAGTATTCGAGGAACCTTTCCTTCACTTTATTCTGGCAATTAGCGGATGATTGCATACAGCTTAGGAAGAAATTAGTAGCCTGAGTAATATCGTCTAATGCTAGCCACAACAAAATGAAGAAATGTTTCATAATACTGAAGCTTTAATATATCCGAAGACTAACATATCTCTCCATCAAATACTACTGTAATGTACGAATTCCATCTAAGTCATCTTTTATTAGACTAATTATAAGCTTATCCATTAATTCATCAATCCACTAATGTACCCGCTTCATCCATCTTTCATCCAATTCCACCCGTTAATTCGCCAACCTTACTTCGCTGCCATAATCAGAAGGCAGCCTCATAACCCATTCTGATAGACATCCAACTCGCTGATTAGGCGTGGAGAGTTTTAGAATACAGGAGCTGGCTAAATGTGCATCATGAGGCCGTTTTGTGAAAGGGGACTCAGAAACACAACGTGAATGTAAATGCATATACTCATTTAAATCCAGAAGTAATTTACGTAATTGTTATCAATATGTTTTCTTCTTGTAGCTAATCTTGAAATATTAAACAGGGAATTAAGAGAGAAAACATAATTAAGTTTATAACAGAAAGAAGAAAGAACACCCACTAAGCACAGGCTATGCTTCGCAAAGCCAAGACTCGTCTATACAACCCATTGGCTGGTTTGACTTCGCATGATCTAGCTGTTTCTCAGTATAGCAACTTCACAGCCACATCGGATATACAACCTTAAGATGTGTCCACTTAAAAAGGACGCAGAATATTAATACACTCTTCCTTGCAAACATTTACTATTCATGCCTATCTAGTATCAATGATATCGGTAATTATTCAGAAAGGCTCGCACGACCGTTACGTTCGCGTCTAATTTGACCTCTTTGGTGTTGCCCTCACCCTCTGACGACATATTGTTGTCATCATATATGTTGGTAGCAGGGTGTATAATAGCTGGCCGTGGGATAATATCTGAAGAATAACGGTCAAATTAGACATTTAACATAACGGTCGTGACCTCGAGTGTGCGAGCCTTCTCTGAATAATAACCATATTATCACTCCATCAACTGCCTTTTCACGCTTTGACCAACACCGATCCAATACATCCTACCATCTTGATATTCATTGTAATGTGCATACGAAAATGATAATTGTATGTGTTGTTTAACCCCTTCTGTACCAGCGACGTCTTCTTTATTTTATTCTAACTATAATTACATTATTTTTATGCAGCTTAGGATGGATATATAATACCTAAAAGGATTATTTGAGATAGTTTATAATCTATTCATGAGTAGTGGTCTTTCCTCAGCTGAGATAAATTGTCTAATAGTTGCCAGAATATATAGCGAAGGATGTCACTGGTATTTACGGGTTAAGATTCACCAAACACAAAATGTCGGGTGATTTCCAGTCTCTTTTCACTGAAGGGTCTCTGCCGCCCACCTAATGGCATCACATAGGCAGTCAATGGAAACCACTGATCAAGTCATATCAATAATTCATTTAACCTAATTATTGTTCTTTGGAGTTCTGTGTTGTGTGAAGCTGTGTTTGGCGTGTGATTGACAGCGCGTTGAGGGAACCCGCCTCGTTTTTTTTTCGCTCTCCCTCTCTCTTTGGGTTGTATCCATTTAACCCCATTCAGTCTACTGTTTTAAGACGTTTATCCCCATCCAGGTGTCGGTACCGCGAACCAGCATATTATTTTAAATGGTTTTGAGAGCAAGCTAAATTTTAAATTTTTTGATAGAAAAATGTCTCCGGCGAAGCCAGATTTCTCTATACGATGCTGGCTCGCTATCGCTCGCCAGGAAGAAATCGACACCTGGATTGGGATACACGTCTTAAAACAGTAGGCAAAATGGGGTCGAACGGATACAAGCCAAAGAAAGAGAAAGAGAAAATGAGAAAAAAAAACAGGCGACCCCCTTTAATCGCCTATATGCTTGGGTATGATATGAACATCCGCCATAATTGACGGTACCTTCCATAGCCAATGAACACTAATGATACTTCGAAGCCTACCAGTGATGCTTTAGAGCCACGAAAACAAAACAAGGCAATACACTGCTTTGATCAAGTTTTCGTTCATTGCAATCATCAGGAAATCTTTAATCAACCATACACAAAGAAAGTATTGTGTATATCGTTTTGGAATGATTTGTTGCTCACTAATTTACCCATTTGAGGATAATGGCCACTCCTTCACAGGAATTACGGCGTCCAGCCAAAACAAAAATAAATAAATAAATAAATACTGACACGTGTTAACAGTATATTTCAGCTATCACTAAACGATTTCACTCATTTTTGGATGGCTTTCCAGAAATCACAGGGAGAAAACGGTCTCAATCATCCCTCTGACTTCCACAATTCCTTCCTAAGCTGAAGACAATCGTATAATGATAGCCAGACCAAACTGTAACACGTGTCATAAGCCTTAAGGGGGTAGTGTGTTGTTCACTATTGTGACGCTCACCGCTTCCCCCAGAACCGCATGGCTTACTCGCTAGGACTCGCCAGGGCAGAGAATATAGCTACAGTCTACCTATCATTGTGTACTTTCCTTCTCGAGAAAGCTTGTGTTGCAGACAGTTCAGAACTGTACTTTATTTTCGTCTGTCACAATCCTTTCTATTTTATTTAGTCAATTGAAAGTATTGTGTTAAGTAGTTGAATGATGGGAAGGCAAGCGGGAGAGGGAGAGAGAGAGAGACAAGGTGGTGTGACTTGGTAGTGAGTGCGGCGCGTGGCTGGCCCCCTTACATAGGCATCGCGGGATTCGTTCTCTCCTGACTAACACTGCCTACTACGCGGCTGCTTACTGGGCGACTGCCGCGCGCCCTCGTGCCATTCTTGCGAACTGGGACTCCAGCCAGGAGGTCCATGGGAATATCCTTGTCAGATCCTTCCCAGACAGCATACTCTAAGCATCTCCCTTGAACTGTCCCACACTCTTGTCTTAGAATCTTTCTCTCCTACTGCCTCTATCATTTCCACTACTTCCTCACCTTTTATTAATATCAATTCCCCTCTGGTTCTCTGCATCCACACCTTGAATTGGTGGCCAGACTGTATTATATGCTGCATCTCACATTTCTTATGTACTAGATTAAGGTTGAAGATAGTCATTGTCTTTTTGGGAGATTGTATTGCTCAGACTGTCTCCATCAATCACTAATGTTTCTACAGGGTTAAATAATGCTAGACTAGGGATCAGGTACCTTGCTGTTGGTGTTTTCAATGTGTGTAGGCTACTTTTGAGCTACACGACACTACGGATTCTGTGGGTTACCTGGGTGGATCTTTTGTCTGTGTACCTTGGAGTTTAGACTGTGTAGTGTGTGAGGGCTGCTTGCCTAATCCACCCAACACTGTTCTAACTCTATTTGCTTTTACTTTTGAGGGTCGCCAGGAGGATACTCGATACTTGTGATCGAGAATCCTCAAGAGAGCACTCCTTCATATTAACGTAATCAGGCCGTACAGACCCAAGGTCCACACTAGGCTAGGAGCTGCCTTGCTCCACCAGAATTCTGTACCTTTGCGCATCCCAGCTAGACTTTATTAACCTGGGTAGACATTAGCTGGATTAGATCATATACTCTTTTATGCATACCCATTAGTTTTACACAAGCATTTTGAGGTCTAGGTTGCTGTAGAGAGACACAACCAGCATAGATCGGTTTTGTTAATAGGAGTACTACTTTTTCGTGGCGAGCATTATTACAGTTGCCCGCTTATAATATTCTTGTGTACAATAACATTATATGTCCAGCCTTTTTGTGTATTTAGCCTACACGTGCATTGTCCTGCCTCCTGCTATTTTGTGGTTCCATTTCCGATACGTTCTTCTTAGTAGCATCCGACATTATTCAGAAGATTCCTTGTTCGGTGCTTGAGGACTTTACAACACTTTCTTTCATAAAGGAGTGACAGATATTATTGATTAAAGTAACGTTAAGTAAACCTTCTTCTTGTTTGCATTAGATCACTCTTGTGATTTAATTAAGTTAACTATATTTTCCTTGTGTACCATAACTAAGCAACCATATGTTATAGGTAATAGGCTGTTTCAGAGAACATCAGCCTATAGTAGAAGCACATAGATACTGAGAGTTAAGATACCCCGCTAACGCAGATATAACTCTGGAGGGTATAATTATGTGTTCTTTGTTCGACGGGATTATATATCAGGGGTTGGATCTAGCGTTTCCGTTGTTGCATTTATGCCTGTCTAGCCCAATGTATAAGAGCCACTGATTTATACGAGACCCGATCGTAACACTATCTAATGGAGTTACGTAAGGGGCAGCAACACAAATGATGTCCCAGAATGTTAGGAAGTCTGTTGTGTATTCACGAAGGGGGGTGCTTTATAATGGATGAGACTGAGAGTGTGGTGGAGGTGTTTGGGAATCAGAGTGTGGATGTGTGTGTGTGTGTGTGTGTCACAGTGTGTGTGTGTTGGATATGTAAGCTAAAGGGCAATAAAGAAACATTAAAGAGTGTTGAAAAGGTGAGAATTTGAAAATATAATAGGTATGAGGTCTTTTGGCTCGAACGTCCCTTGATTTTGGCCCTGTCACTCTTTTAACTCTGGGGAGGCACTCGCTACAGGCAGTTCTGCCTTTTGTCTCCCTCACTCACATAGAAGAAAAAAACCACACACACTTGGCTTCGCTATGCCGCGTAGCTAATCTCCGTGTCTTAGGTCATTGGAACCTGTGGAGGGTTATTCGTCTAAGTTATCCAGCCTGGTACCCAAGGGTTACTGCATATAATCAAGAGTGTCATATCTTACCTTCCCGGATAGGACGTCACAAATGTCTACCAACTCCAGGGTCCTATTTATTATTACATAAACATAAACATCGGGTGTAAGGAGACCGCTAAAAGTTACAGATCGTATTAGTACAAGAGAAAGGCAAACATAACTAGGACACAAATTGCAATAATAGACAAAACTAAAGAGAAGCACTAAAGAGGTACAGAGACCTAGCAAGCGAACTACAGAAACACCAACATCTACATAAAAGCCCCGCCAAAAAAGGTAAAACAGTAACATTTCGGGTTGGAAAACAGAAGTGCAGTGTTTGGTTACCAGGTAGGCGAGGTCAGGCAAGGAAGTGCTGTACACTCCGATGGCAGACTTGGCTGGGGATGTGGCGTTGTAGGCTTATTTGCAAGTTTTGTTTATATATATATATATATATATATATATACAGAGAGAGAGAGAGAGAGTATTGTTTGCATATGTGGGGAAGTTCTCCCCATACCGCACTTCTCGAAAGGGAAGAGCCAAAAACATTTTGTCTCATCAACTCACCTCCTCTCACCAATTCCCTACAATCTCTCTCTACATGCCGCAGTGTTGCATCTCTCTCACTCTTCTACCACTATTAGAATAATCAATGTTTTCCAGAGCTCTCTTGGTGTATAACCCCTTCCTTACGGAGAGTGTGGGCTACCTGCCTTTCAACACACTCCCACCCCTATTCTTTCCAACTCTCAAACCCAAGATTGAACAAATTTGCAGTTTTTCTGCTACTCAGCAAGCAAGCTCTGGAAATCTCTCCTTCAATCTGTCTTTCCCTCATCCTAGGACTTATTCTGCTTCAAACTCCGTGTGTTCAGACATTTTGACTCTAACATACCTTGATTTTGGCTCTTTGTCACTCTTTCAACTTAAGAGGAGACACTTGTTACAGGCAGCTTTGCCTCTTGTCTCCTTCATTTAGATAAACAAAAAATCTGTCCATTTTAGTATGAGATGATTATTTAAACTTGGGTAAACTCATTATTGTCAAAATAAAGTAATTAACATCTTACCATAATATTGCCATAATGATTAACACTTGTTTATGAAGAAACCTTTCTTAATTCCTTCTTTACCGGCGACGTCTTTTTAATTTCGTTCTAGCTAAATTTAGATGATTGTGTACGGTTTAAAAAGGGCCTCCAGCAATTAATAGGCATCGAACGATTTTCCTTAATCGTTTTTACTACCACAGATCCTTCTTAAACTGCACAAACTCGTCTAAATATAGCTTGAATCAAATGTAAAAGACGTCTGCGGCACAAAAGGGGTTAAGCTGATTACATTGAGAGGTTATATAAAAGGGGTTGATGTAGGGCGCTTTCAAGCCATTGAATGTTAGATGCCGTTGTTATGTAAGGTTATTATCTTCACTTGAAGGGATATTTTGACCTTATTAATATAAATAATATATAATACAATCCCTTGGTCTCGCTTCAAATTTGTAATATAAGTCGTTTCATACCTTATTAAGCAAATTTAGTGCTTTGTGCAGTTAAACTTAAAACAAATTGTCGTACCAAAATGGTTAAATAATCAAATATTAGTTAAATAATTATATATCAATCTACACAGGAGGCTACTCTCAGAGTTAATGGGAGATGGGTAATTTTTCTGGACTCCTTTCTCCCTCGTGTTTAGCCCCATTAGTTTTCATATTTTAAGACGTTCGATCCATTAGGTTGGCGATTTAAAGACCTTTAGCCCCGTTTCTTTGTCAATATCAAGATCTTTCGGTCCAAATAGGTGTTGATTTTTTCCTGGCGAGCAATAACGAGCCTGTAATTTAGAAGGAGTCCAAGATATTTTCCTACCGAAACATGTACAAATTTATCTTGAAGGGGGGACTGGGGGTGATTTTTAAGCTTGGTAGAGGTCTAGGGAGCAAGCTGAATATTTAATAATAAGAAAATATATATATAGATAATAGAATACTCTCCCCTTAAAGAACTATACTTTTTCAAACCAATTTAACTGGGGCTGTGATGGAGGGAGCAAGGTGGCTATAATTCTGGGCGCTATAAAGGAAATGTAGCGCGAAATTGGCTGCTATAACGATCAGGGGGCTGTCCAGATGTTAGCGGCCCATTTGTTCGCTAAGTAATACTGCCCGCGTCGAGAGAGAGAGAGTACAAAGGAGTACAAAGGAAATCAAGCAACAACAGATCTAGTGACCCTTCTAGGTTGCTTGTCCTCCAAAACACTGAGGATCAAGTGTCCAAACAGTGGTTTAGAGTGGGTTAGGGAACATTGGAAAGGGAACTACTGCCCTGCCACTAACGTGGCAGGACTAGGAAGTTAGTAGGGGACATATTGGGTTAGTAACTGAGGGGAGGATAAAGTTATTCATTTACAAACGCAGTCAGTCGCGGGTTTGATGCGAGATATTTGTCTAGGCGGAATTTAAATGAATCAACGGTGCTGCAGTCTATAACGTCTCGGGGAAGCCCATTCCACAAGTTGACAACTCGATTGAAGAAGAAATTCTTAGATTCGTGCGAGTTAAAAGATTTACCAATAATTTTGCAACCGTTTCCCCGCGTGTAATTAGATTGGTCGATAGTGAAGTACTTACTACAGTTCATATTGTCGATGCCTTTGATGATTTTGAACACTTGAATTAAGTCGCCTCTTAATCTGCGCTGGGTTAAAGGAAATAGATTTAATTCTCTAAGACGCTCTTCGTATGGTTTGTTCTTTAGGCTAGGTATCATTTTGGTAACTCTACGTTGAACTCGTTCTAGCTTGTTTATATCTTTTTGGTAATAAGGGCACCAGGATTGAACGCAGTATTCCAGAAGAGGGCGGACTAAGGAATTGTAAAGGGTTAGGATAACTTCTTTGGATTTATGCTCAAATGACCTGCCTATAAAGCCAATTATTTTGTTTGCCTTCTTAACAACTTCTGAACATTGTTGACTCGGTTTTAGGTTACTCGATATTGTTACTCCCAGATCAGTTTCTCTGTTTACATTCTTAAGCTGAGTGCCATTCATCGAATAGTTTGCTTTCTCATTTAGGTATCCGACATGTAGTACTTTACATTTATCCGCATTGAAACTCATTTGCCAAATTTGGGCCCAACATGACAATTTATCTAGATTGTGTTGCATATCGTCAACTTGTTCTTTTGAGAGTACGCTATTTGCAATTTTTGTATCGTCAGCAAATTTTGAGATTGTGCAGGTGAGACCCTCATCTATGTCGTTGATGTAAATTAGAAAGAGAATTGGTCCTAGTACCGATCCCTGGGGTACCCCGCTACTTACATTGGTCCATTTAGATGCCTTACCGTTTATGACTACCCTTTGCTTTCTGTTGCTGAGCCAATTTTCTATCCATTTCAACACACCGTCTTGTATTCCATGCGCTTTTAGTTTTAGCAGTAAACGTTTGTGGGGAACTTTGTCAAAGGCCTTTTGAAAATCAAGGTATATAATATCTACAGCTTTACTCTCATCGTAGAGGTTGAGGATATCGTGGAAGAAGTCTAAGAGGTTTGTTAAACAGGAAACGTTTTTTTACGAAAGCCGTGTTGAGTATCTTTAAGTATGTTATTTTCCTCCAAGTGATTTACGAGTCTGTCTCGTATGACCGTTTCTAGCATTTTACATACAACTGAGGTTAAGCTAATTGGACGATAGTTACTGGGTAGGTTTTTGCTGCCTTTTTTTAATATCGGTGTTACGTTGGCTAGCTTCCACTGATCAGGCATAGTTCCAGACTGCAAGGATTTATTGAATAGTAATGTCAGTGGTTTGGAGAGCTCATTCTTAGCTTCCTTTAGAACTCTAGGCGAGATTGTATCAGGTCCTGGCGTTTTATTTACCTTGAGTTTATCTAAACAATTCAATACTTCTCTCTCTGTAACGGTGATATTGCTTTAGACCATCTGAATTATCAATCTGAATCGGCGATGGTGTAGGAATATCACTGAGGTCTTCTGTTGTAAAAACTGATGCAAAGAAGGTATTGAGGGCATTACTCATTTGTACTTCGTCTTTGGTGTATTCTCCTTTTTCATCGACTAACGGTCCAACAGTTGAAGTAACTACTTTTTTCTTTCTGATATAACTATAGAATTCTTTCGGGTTTGTTTTACTTTGATTCGCAATATGTAACTCTAAGGTCCTTTTTACTTTGCTTAATTAACTTTTTGGCTTTGCGGTCGTAGCTCTACAAATTTCACCCGTTCTTCGTCATTTTGTGAGGATTTAAATCTATCATTAGCACATTTTTTAGCAAGCAGGCAGTTTGAAATATCTTTATTCCACCATTTGGGCTTATTATTATGGCCTGGACGCCGTATTTTTCGATGGTATGCAGTCTTGCACTGCTTTTAGGTAAGTGGTTTCGAATAACTTCCAAGATGTATTTATGTCGTTATTGTTAATTAAAAAGCTCCAGTCAGTTTCTTCTTTAAAACATAGCTCTAAGTTTATGGAAGTTTGCTTTCTTGAAATTAGGGACTTTTTCGATGCTACTATTTGGTTCGTTACTAGTAAAGTTTAAAGTGAAAGTTATCGTACGTAGAGAGAGAGAGAGAGAGAGAGAGAGAGAGAGAGAGAGAGAGAGAGAGAGAGAGAGAGAGAGAGAGAGAGAGAGAGAGAGAGAGAGAGAGAGAGAGAGAGAGAGAGAGAGAGAGAGAGAGAGAGATTCAATATTCCAATGCAATACAAGTCGAGAGAGAGAGAGTAAATATTCCAATAAAATACAAGTAGAGAGAGAGAGAGAGAGAGAGAGAGAGAGAGATTTACATAGATACACTGACTAAACAGACCTTACGATCCCCGCGAGGAGGTCAGGACTTAATTCTAGTAGAGATAGGTACCCCGAGAGTAAGGGAGAGTGGAAGAAAAGGATAGCCAAGAATGAATGAGAGAGAGAGAGAGAGCGAGAGAGAATATTCCAATAAAATACAAGTAGAGAGAGAGAGAGAGAGAGAGATTAAATATTCCAATAAAATGCAAGTCGACAGAGAGAGAGAGAGAGAGAGTAAATATTCCAATAAAATACAAATCTATCGAAGTCTGCGGTCCAAAGTATCACACGGTCCGTTTGACACCGGAAGCAGAAAAACAGAGAAAGATTGACTCCCTGGCAACAAGAAATGGAGAGAGGTATTTATTCGTTTTATGATATTTTTTACGGGGCAGTTGGATCTGATATTCTATAATCTGTTACGTACATGACATCTTATAATTATGATCAACCCTTTTATTCTAGCTATCAAAAGATGGTTGTATCAAGAGAAGGGTCGTTTTTCTGATCACTTCTTTCTCATGTTTAATCCCATTTTCAGATATCAAGACGTATGGATCATTAGCTTGGCGATTTTAAAATATTTCACCCCATTTCCTTGTCAATATTAAGTGTTTTCGTGTTATTCAAGTGTCGATTGTTTTCCTGACGAGTGATAGCGAACCTGTATTATTATATTTATATTTATATTTATATTACCAAGCAAACAAACTACGACTTAACTTATTAAATTCCAGCTGGATGAACAATACACTTCAACACCGTCGAGATGTGGGAAGACTAACAGTCTTCCACAAGGTTAGCATGAAGGAGGTAGACCACTTAAGGGGGTTCCCCGTCCTTTTTTATCTTTCTCTCCTTTTCTCTCTTTCCCTGGCTTGTATCCATTTGGCCCCATTCAACCAACTGTTTTAAGACGTTGATCCCCATCCAGGTGTCGATTTCTTCCTGGCGAGCGATAGCGAGCCAGTATTGTATGGAGAAATCCGGCTTCCTCGGAGACATTTTTCTATCGAAAAATGTATAAATTTAGCTTGCTGTCAAAACAAAAACATATATATGCTGGCTCGCTACCGCTCGCCAGGAAAGTATTGACACCTGGATGGGGGTAAACGTCTTAAAATAGTAGGTTGAATGGGGCCGAATGGATACAAACCAAAGAGAGAGGGAGAGAAAGAGAAAAAAGCGAGGTGGGCTCCTTTAACACTATTATAGTACAGTATAAGTTGGTACTGGCTGAATCTATTAACCCCCCACTGTATTGGCGACGTCCTTTTAATTTTATTCTAGCTATACTTAGACGAGTTGTGCAGTTTAAGAAGGACCTGTGGTAGTAAAAAGGGTAAAGTGAGATAGTTCGAAGCCTGTTAATTGCAGGAGGCTCTGTTTACACTGAATATAATCGTCTAATTGTAACCAGAGCACAGTAAAAAGGACAGCACCTGTACTGGGTGGGTCAACTCATTCAGTTTACGATAACACGTATCCACCGTTTGTGCTGGCTATATTTAGACGATTTGCTTTGTTTAGGCAGGATATGTGGAAGTAGAAGACTCAATTAACACAGTTTACGCCCTTTTATTCCTAGAGATCCATCTATAGTCTAAATGTAAAATGAAATGCTGCGTTATGGTATACTGAAATGGATAACTGAAATGGTCTGCTTGAGTTATCTGGTCACCGATGATTCCCAATTATATTGTACATCTGTCAATGGAAACGACATCAAAGGGGAAATTTAGTATAGTGCCTCCCGCCCACCACTCCCTCCGGTATTGATCCTTAGACATAATTTTGAACTAATATATTTTCAGAAGTGGAGAGAGGAAGAGCACAGGCGCACCACAACACGGACACACACCTGTTTTAGTTCTGCAATATGTTCATGAATTACAGCTGATCCAGACATCATATTACCCAGTTTTTATCAGCTTGTCAGTGTATATGCGTTGCATACCATTTTAACAGATGGAATATTGATATAACCAAGCAAACTACCACTAAATTTATTAAATTCCAGCTGGATGAACAACAGCTGTTTTGCCAACACCACCATTGTTTACACCCGCCACCACCCACCCTATTGTGAACCACCAAACAACCTCAATTCAGCCTGTTAACTGCATTACTAGCCTTGGAGTGTATTTTGGGAATCTTCTCACCTTTGAAAAACATGTAAACCATATAGCAAGAGTGGCATCCATGCAACCAGGATATTTTTTTGTTTTGTTTTCTTTTATCTTTTTTAAATTCCAACTACTCCCTCTCGGGTACAGGCTGAGACTGAGCCTGTACATTCAACAGTACTGTACATTCAACGGTGAAGCCTGTGAGGTCTCATTCCAGTCTAGGGAGTGAGACATGTGAAGCACTTTTGAAATGTAACCAGCCCCAAGCTATCTTGCAAGATGCACGGAGCCCGTCTGTCCAGCCACGGCTCGAAGCAGCCCCATGTCTGGGGCTGTCTTGCCCCAGTTCTTCACTGTCTCATCCCCTAGACTCGGACCCTCACTCTCAGAACGCCACCTATTGAGCAATGAACTCACTAGGCATTGCCCCGCTGTAGCATATTTTGAATATGGGAATATTCATACAGTGGTATTTAATCAGGGAACAATGTGGGTATTTTTTTACATTTTGGTGGGCTTTGTTGTAATGCAGTTGTTGTTGTTGTTTTTCCCCAAGCTGCCTGGCCGAACAGCCCCAAGGCCCCGAGCAAGGCCAAGGCCATAACCGAGCGCCCACACAGAACCCCCCCCCCAGCCGACCACAATAAAGCCTGGGTGACCGAAGCCACTCCATGGCGGGGAGCTGAGGAAGGTGCGGAAACGCCCGGGAAACCAAAGCCCCACCCAGGGCCCTGTGCCCCTCAGCAATTATGAAGAGAAAGTTGAGGGGCAAAGGAAAGATGTGACGCTTTGGCTTCCAATCTTGGTAGATTAGGAGGTCAATCCACGCAAGAGACGCCGTCACTTGAGATCTAGAAAATATATAAGTAAAAGGAACAGTCAGAGTAAGCTATGGGTATGGCAGAGATCGCTCAGTTCTCACTCTGATAGACCAGCTCATTACCACGTTGTAATGCAGTTATACTAGGTACAGCACAAATTCCATCCCAATGATATCTTCCCACTGATACATCGTGATTCAAACCTGGGAACATTGGATTACAAAGGAGTACAAAGGAGTACAAAGGAAATCAAGCAACAACAGATCTAGTGACCCTTCTAGGCTGCTTGTCCTCCAAAACACTGAGGATCAAGTGTCCAAACAGTGGTTTAGAGGGGGTAAGGGAACATTGGAAAGGGAACTACTGCCCTGCCACTAATGTGGCAGGACTAGGAAGTTAGTAGGGGACATATGGGTTAGTAACTGAGGGGAGGATAAAATTATTCATTTACAAACGCAGTCAGTCGCGGGTTTGATGCGAGATATTTGTCTAGGCGGAATTTAAATGAATCAACGGTGCTGCAGTCTATAACGTCCTCGGGGAAGCCCATTCCACAAGTTGACAACTCGATTGAAGAAGAAATTCTTAGATTCGTGCGAGTTAAAAGATTTACCAATAATTTTGCAACCGTTTCCCCGCGTGGAATTAGATTGGTCGATAGTGAAGTACTTACTACAGTTCGTATTGTCGATGCCTTTGATGATTTTCAACACTTGAATTAAGTCGCCTCTTAATCTGCGCTGGGTTAAAGGAAATAGATTTAATTCTCTAAGACGCTCTTCGTAGGGTTTGTTCTTTAGGCTAGGTATCATTTTTGTAACTCTAGGTTGAACTCGCTCTAGCTTGTCTACATTATATCTTTTTGGTAATAAGGGCACCAGGATTGAATGCAGTATTCCAGAAGAGGACGGACTAAGGAATTGTAAAGGGTTAGGATAACTTCTTTGGATTTATGCTCAAATGACCTGCCTATAAAGCCAATTATTTTGTTTGCCTTCTTAACAACTTCTGAACATTGTTGACTCGGTTTTAGGTTACTCGATATTGTTACTCCCAGATCAGTTTCTCTGTTTACATTCTTAAGCTGAGTGCCATTCATCGAATAGTTTGCTTTCTCATTTAGGTATCCGACATGTAGTACTTTACATTTATCCGCATTGAAACTCATTTGCCAAATTTGGGCCCAACATGACAATTTATCTAGATTGTGTTGCATCTCGTCAACTTGTTCTTTTGAGAGTACGCTATTTGCAAGTCCAGTGGCATGACCACTCCACCACACCTCCCGCCAGGGAGTGTTCAATCCCACCGTCGAGACGTAGGAAGACTAACAGCGTTCTACAAGGCTATGAAGGAGGTGGACCACTTAAGGGGGGTCACCGGCTTCTTTTATCTTTCTCTACTTTTCTCTTTTTCCCTGGCTTGTATCCATTCGGCCCCATTCAGCCAACTGTTTTAAGACTTTTATCCCAATCCAGGTGTCGATTTCTTCCTGGCGAGCGATAGCGAGCCAGCATTGTATGGAGAAATCCGGCTTCGCCGGAAACATTTTTCTATCGAAAAATGTACAAATTTAGCTTGCTGTCAAAACAAAAATATATAAATACTGGCTCGCTACCGCTCGCCAGGAAAATATTGACACCTGGATGAGGGTAAACGTCTTAAAACAGTAGGCTGAATGGGGTCGAATGGATACAAGCCAAAAGAGAGGGAGAGAAAGAGAAAAAAAGCGAGATGGGCTCCCTTAACCCCATTATACCTATCACGGCAGACTCTCGCGTACCTCACTAGGACAGCAGAGGCATTACGGTGGGAAGGTCTGTATCTGTGCCACATCCTCATACACTCACACTACCAAAGAACTTCCCTATACAAATATTCAATTATCTGGAATGAGGTTTGTTCTAATATATAGCTTTAAGGGGAGATTTCCACTTGAGGGATTTTTTTTCTGGACCCCTTTCTCCTTCATGTTTAGCCCCATTGTTTTTGATATTTTAACACGTTCGCCCCATTAGTTTGTCGATTTTAAGAACTTTCGCCCCATTTATGTCAATGTTAAGAACTTTCGTGCCATATAGGTGTCAATCTTTTCCTGGCGAGCGACAGCGAGCCTGTAATTTAAGAGGAACGGGCCTTCGGCCTGGACATTTTTCTGCCGAAAAATGTACAAATTTATCTTGAAAGGGGTCAAGGGGGTGTAATTTTAAGCTTGATGGAGGTCTAGGGAACAAACTGAATACCTCCCCTTAACATGTTGCAAATGTGTTAGAATGTATAGAAATGTAAATGCTTACCTATTTATAAGCTTCGTGCTAGATATAAATTAACGACTTGTTGCAATCTTAGTCCTGAATTGTAGGGTGATATAATGGTTTGGGTCTATCAGCAATCGAAGACTATGTCAACCAATAGATCTCAACCACCGCCAAGTCAACCAGGGAGTGCCAATTTAATGACCATACCATTCCTCAACCCTCGGAGGATCATGACGCATTTTGGCAGTATGGGATGAACTTGTGGGAGCTACAAAGTTAGTTTAGATCGTGTGTACCCGTTAGATTCCTGGACATGTTTATTACCTTTTATCTATCTATCTATCTATCTATCTACAGGGACAACACAACAGAAAACAATGAACACACAAACACAAAATCAAAATTCACACACATTCACACGCATTTTATGATATGGTCTTATGATAACCAGAACATAGTGTAGACTGTAGACGTAATGTACGGTCTAAATTACTGAAAAAAACAAAAAATAACTAATCATAAACAAGAAGTATTGGTTGGGACAGTGCAGGTAGGGGTCTATTGACTGAAAAGGTCTGCTTGTTGAGTTATCTGGTCATCGATGGTCCCCAATATTGTACATCTGTCAAAGGAAACGACATCAAAGGGGAAGTGTATAGTGCCTCCCGCCCACCACTCCCTCCGATATTGATCCCTAGTAATGATATGCTGTACGAATACTGTATATTTACGGAGAGAGAGAGAGAGAGAGAGAGAGAGAGAGAGAGAGAGAGAGAGAGAGAGAGAGAGAGAGAGAGAGAGAGAGAGAGAGAGAGAGGAGAGAGAGAGAGAGAGAGAGAGAGAGAGAGAGAGAGAGAGAGAGAGAGAGAGAGAGAGAGAGAGAGAGAGAGAGAGAGAGAGAGAGAGACTTATAATTAGTTTCATGAGAGGGTAGGTTTTTCCAGATATTTTCACCAGTGCTCAGAACACATTACCACTGTGTATTAACCTGCAGTAGATGGCACGCCACAATTGTTTTCTTACTTCAGGTTCCTAGTTTTCGTTTCGTAAAAGTAGACATTGGAAACCTGCCCACACATTTCACCCAGCCCATGAATCGAACCCATTTCCCCTTGGCTGTGAGCCGAGTGCGCTACCAGTGCGCTACAGGATACTCAAGGCATTTGCTGTCAATTCAAGGGAGGCACTTTAGCTCAAAATCAATGTTTTATTGTAGTACAATCATTGTTGCACACGCACATTACTATACAGAGCGGTTGCGAGCCATTTGCCCATAGGAAATTCCCATGTATTTTATGCAAGGTGAAATCATGAATATCGTGTGATATCGACTTGTCATCCATCTAATATTTATACAAAACCTATGGACAACTATTTTGCGACTGCTCTCACCATTCTACCGTTACATTGATGGAAAACTCTCACATACACTGACGCAGTTACAGGTCACACACACAACATAGACAAACTGGTCCCTACAAGATTGTCTGGACTTAAGGGGATTATTTTTTCTGGGCACCTGTCTCCCTCATTTTGAGACCAATCACTTTTGGTATTTAAAAGGTTATCCTCTTTAGCTTGGCGATTTTAAGACCGTTCACCTCATTTGTTTGACAATGTTAAGAACTTTCGACTTATGTAGGTGTTAAATTATTCCTGGAGAGTGATAGCGCTCCTGTAATTTACGAGGAGAAAAATTGTACAAATATAATTCGAAAGTGGGTCTCAGGGGTGTTTTTTAAGCTTGATGGAAATCGAGGGAGCAAACTAATCCCCCTACCACCCCCCTCACCCCCTTAAACACCGGCACAAATTATCTAAGTTATTTCTAATAATTGAAAAAGTCAAGCAAGCAGAATATTTACTTTCCTACCTACACTACATAATATTCGAGCAGTGAGACAGAGAGTAAGACCGAGAGAACAAATGCAAATAATCCGATAAGATAAACCAGAGAGAGAGAGAGAGAGAGAGAGAGAGAAAGAGAGAGAGAGAGAGAGAGAGAGAGAGAGAGAGAGAGAGAGAGTACAAAGGAAATCAAGCAACAACAGGCCTAGTGACCCTTCTAGGCTGCTTGTCCTCCAAAACACTGAGGATCAAGTGTCCATACAGTGGTTTAGAGTGGGTAAGGGAACATTGGAAAGGGAACTACTGCCCTGGAACTAATGTCCGTGGCAGGATTAGGAAGTTAGTAGGGGACAGATGGGTTAGTAACTGAGGGGGGGATAAAATAAAGTTATTCATTTACAAACGCAGTCAGTCGCGGGTTTGATGCGAGATATTTGTCTAGGCGGAGTTTAAATGAATCAACGGTGCTGCAGTCTATAACGTCTCGGGAAGCCCATTCCACAAGTTGACAACTCGATTGAAGAAGAAATTCTTAGATTCGTGTGAGTTAAAAGATTTACCAATAATTTTGCAACCGTTTCCCCGCGTGTAATTAGATTGGTCGATAGTGAAGTACTTACTACAGTTCATATTGTCGATGCCTTTGACGATTTTGAACACTTGAATTAAGTCACCTCTTAATATGCGCTGGGTTAAAGGAAATAAATTTAATTCTCTAAGACGCTCTTCGTATGGTTTGTTCTTTAGGCTAGGTATCATTTTGGTAACTCTACGTTGAACTCGTTCTAGCTTGTTTATATCTTTTTGGTAATAAGGGCACCAGGATTGAACGCAGTATTCCAGAAGAGGGCGGACTAAGGAATTGTAAAGGGTTAGGATAACTTCTTTGGATTTATGCTCAAATGACCTGCCTATAAAGCCAATTATTTTGTTTGCCTTCTTAACAACTTCTGAACATTGTTACTCGATATTGTTACTCCCAGAGAGAGAGAGAGGGAGAGAGAAGAGAGAGAGAGAGAGAGAGAGAGAGAGAGAGAGAGAGAGAGAGAGAGAGAGAGAGAGAGAGAGAGAGAGAGAGAGAGAGAGAGAGAGAGAGAGAGAGAGAGAGAGAGAGAGAGAGAGAGAGAGAGAGAGAGAGAGAGAGAGAGAGAGAGAGAGCAAATATCCCGATAAAACAAAATGTTGAAATCTGATGGCCAAAGCAGTACAGGGTCCGTTTGACGCCGGAAGGGGAAAAGGGAGACGAATTGAGTTTCTGAGAACAAGAGAAAGAGACAGACTGTGGTTATTATTGTTGTATTATTGTTTTTGAAGGGGAGCGGAATATTGGGTGTCGAGACGCTTTTATACATTTGGGAAGATGACCTCTATTCTCTTTATATGTCAATATGATTATTACTTTATTTTGTCTCTATATATTTAGGCTTTGAAAATATCTGTGAGATTAATAAAGAATAATTGGGACTTTTTCCTTCCCAATTCCTGGGAGATTATCTCAAGATGTAAGTAAATATTATATTACTAATTAACATGATCGAATTTTCCTAGAAATGTTTACACTGGTGAATATATTATACCTCATGTCCCCTTGCTCTTCCCCCACTGCCCTCCCCTGCCCCGCAAACCCTTCCTTTAAGGTATATATTGTCACACATTTAAGGTTGTAATCTTGCCTGAAGAAGACTTTAGAGAGAGTCGAAACTGGCATAATATAATAATATGACTTTGTTCCATCATGTGGGTATAACTTCTCCATTTAAGAATTCACGGGAATGTGCATTTTTTTCTAGTTAGTGCTGGCATTGACCAGTACCATGACACAGAATAGTGGCACTCCCTGCTGAAGTGATGTAAGTGACAGGTCGGATGAAACTGAGCTATTGCATGCATCAAATAGGCCAATCATTGCTAGAATATTTGGTACCATCTTTAAAGCTGAAAGACAAAGGGGTGTATTGATATGAACCAAAACCCCCGCCTAAATGCCGCAGCACTAAAAGCTCCGTGGTGGAGTGATGCAACCCCTTGAGAGAGGTGCCGTGACCAACCATTCCTTAGCATTGTGATGACGTCATCAGCCGCCAGCCAATGGGCGAATGACTACCCTGCACACACGATCATTTCACCTGTGCTACCCATATCGATCGCTACCCATATTACGCTTGTTTTTCGCTTTTTGTCCTGTGTTTACAAGTGCTACCATGTATGACAGTGATTCAACTGAAATGCCTGGACTTACATCACCATCTGGAACTAGGAAGAAGCCCCGGGATGAGAAGTAGTGGAAGAAAAATTGGCAAAAGAATAAAGAAACCTTGGCCATGAATATACGTCAGCCTATACAGGCAATACAGTTGAGGAAAGGAAAGTGGGACCACCCTGTAGCTGTGCAGCTAAATGCTACGATATTTTCACAGAAGCCAACATAGATACCATATTTACAGATTTTGTGGTTTCGGGAAGTTAGGGTGCGCAGACCACCTACGTACATAAAGAAACTACTAGTATGACTGTGAACAGAAGGAGGTCAGACAACTTGGATAATCAAAAGGGCTGCAGTAAGTCATACCATGTCACTGTTGATAGTGTGCCTATTACTGCCTGCAAGTTCTCTTTTGCCCATATTAATTATATATCTACTTCATGGATAGATAGAGCTCAGAACAACATGACAGACTCAGGTGGACCAATTGCTGACAGACGTGGCAAGCCGCAAGAGTGGAAGTCATGGCAGGATCTCGGAGAAGCGAATTGTAAAAGATATGAAGAAAGTTTTCCTACCGTTACTAATCACTATTTACGGAAATCATCACCTAATGTTTGTTACTTGCATACTGACATTGTTTGCAAGTGCCAGATGTACGACCTACATAAGGTGTTGCCCAGTACCTGGTAATTTTATGATGACATTCTGACGGCTGAGTACTTAATTGAACCTTATACTTTATAAACCACAGGAAGATGCATACAAGACCTGTGACATGTATGCCTGCAGATCCAAAGATTCATCCCTAATAGAGAAGGAAAAGAAGACAAACGATGTTAGATATCTTTACAATTGGCGAAGGCTGATGTGGGTTATAAGCTACCCAAGAAACTCATGACTGACACCGACAACATAACCATGGTCGCGTGAAAGGACCTTCAGTAGGCAATTCCAATCCCAAAGTTTCTACTGGGATCGCCTTCTATAACAGGAAGATGTGGACGTACAACTTCAACATACATGACTATAAAAATAGCAAAGAACATATGCTTGTTTAGGATAAAGTGACAGCGAAAACGGGAGGCCATTGAATTTGTGTAACTGCGTTAAAAAATTCATCGACACCTTGATACTTCCGGAGGTGGTCAAAGCTCTTCATGTTTTCCGACAACTGCTCTGGACAGAACAAGAACATCACATTATTCATGTTCTATTTATCGCACATTCACTCTGACCGATTTAAGGAATAAACCATGTATACTTCAAAGCAGGACATACCTACATGGCGGCAGAAAAATATGTCGCTCCCATAGAGAAAAACATAAGGCGTTCATTGAAATATATAATACAAGAAATACAGGGGAGAAAGGCAACCACTTCGAGGCTGTGAAGATTCAGCAAGAGGATTTCAAAGGATTTTACTGCTTGAAACAGTTTGTCACTTGCCATAACCCCACCCGCCTGCATTTTATCAATGCCTGCCTCCTCTGTCTGTCTCACACCAACTAGACTAGCTAACTGTGTGACATCGACTTAATTAGCATGAAAGAAAGGGCGGTGAAAAACAAAAGGATTGTTCAGGACAGTAGTGTCAGAGCAGACACATCCTACAACCTCGCCCTCTATGTCATTCCCTGGATGTACACGAGACGCATCCTTCTGGCCAAGCTAAAGTTGCTGGACCTACATGTTCTGGTAGGAGACTTAATGCCCCCTTACATCCGTCGCAAATACTGGGACACCATCCTGGAGACCAAGGCTGACAGTAATGAGAGTGTTGTGGATGACGAAGATGAGGCCGAGGCTGATGACCTTAACCCCATGGGATACATGGACGATGAAGAAACCGAGTCAGTAAGGGGCTTCTATGATTGTAAATAACTGTATAAAGTAAACATAAAATAGTATTTAAGTATAATTATGTAAGAATAATATTTAATAATATTTATCAGTGGTATATATTACAAAACTGTAATAATAGTGATTGTTTGTTATTAAGTATATTACAAGTGAAAAATGCATAAGAAACAACAATACTTTGTATCAGTCTTAAGTAATATTAAGTAAGAATATTAGAATAGTATATACATCAGTGGTATACTTTACAAACAAGAAGAACAAATATCAGTGATTGTTTAGTTCTTATAAGTTGTTGAATGGTCAATCAAGCTTGTGCTTCAATTGTCATCACCCAGTCTCTCATTAACATGATTCACTCATTACGGGTAGGGTATCAAAACAAAATAATGAAATGAGAACAAGTGCTTTAAATGCTTCAGAAAATACCTACTTCTAAATCGTAAGATACTATGAATCGGACAATGGAAGGGAGTGAGGAAAGGTGGGGTGGAAGGTAAGAGGTGGAGTGATGGAGGGGGGATGGGGAGGTGGGTGCAGCATTGTCAAATTACTATTTCACCGAGATCTTCAGGAACAGAATATGTGTGGCAAACTGTACCTACTAGTCATGATGCTAATAACCATTCTCCACCACCTTCCAAATTTCTTAAGCATTTCTCTTCTCATAATCTGCTCTCAGATCGCCAGTATGGCTTCCTTAAGGGTCGCCCTACTGGTGATCTTCTTTCATATCTTACTAACTCTTGGTCATCCAACTTTCGGGACTTCGGTGAGACTTTTTCTGTTGCACTAGACATATCGAAGGCCTTCGATAGGGTCTGGCACAAATCTTTAATTTCCCAACTGCCCTCCTTCGGTTTCTGTCCCTCCATCTGTGCCTTTGTCTCCAATTTCCTTTCCAGCCATTCCATAGCTGCGGTTGTGGACGGCCATCGCTCAATTCCTCATCCTATCAACTCCGGTGTTCCTCAGGGTTCTGTCCTATTTCCTATTCTCTTTCTAATTTTCATAAATGATCTTCTTAACTGTACATCTAGTCCCATCCATTCATATGCAGACGACTCTACTTTACACCACTCAATTAGTTTTCCAGAACGCCCCAGCCAGCAGTCCCTCAAAAGTAAACGTAATGAAGCCATAAAATGCTTATCTTCTGATCTAGCTACTATCTCCAATTGGGGTAGAGAAAACCTTGTTACATTTAATGCTTCCAAAACTCAATTTATCCATCTTACTACCCGTCAGGAATCTCCAGAGTACTATCCCTTATTCTTTAACAATACAAAAATCAACCCTTCATCTTTCCTCAATGATCTCGGTGTCTCTTTTTCTTCTGCTCTCACTTGGAAAGACCATATTACCAGTCTCGCTAAGGCAGCCTAACAGAAGCTGGGTGTGCTCAACCACCTCTAGGGGTTCTTTACCCCTGCGCAGCTACTTGCTTTGTACAGGGGCACAGTGCGTCCTTGTATTGAGTATTGTTCACATGTGTGGGGAGGATCCTCTCACACCGCACTCCTAGATAAAGTAGAAAGGAAAGCCTTTCGTATCATTAACTCCCGTCCACTCACCAACTCTCTGCAATCTCTCTCTCTTCGCCGCAATGTTGCATCTCTCTCACTATTCTATCGCTACTACAATAATCAGTGTTCCTCGCAGCTTTCCCAGTGTATAACACCTCCTCTACGTAGGGTACGTAGTACCCACCTTGCAACACAATCCCACCCCTACTATGTGCAACTCTCCAACCCAAGAGTGAAATGCCATTCTCAGACTTTCTTCTATTCAACTGCTGAGCTCTGGAACTCTCTCCCAGAATCAGTCTTTCCCTCTTCCTATGACTTGAATTGTTTCAAACTCTGTGTGTCCAGGCATTTTAGCTGGAACGTCCCTTGATTTCGGCCCTGTCACTCTTTGAAATCTGGGGGAGGCACTCGCTGCAGGCAGTTATGCCTTTTGTCTCTCTCATTTACATAGAAAGAAAAAAAATGACGGGCCTGGGCAACCTGTAATTGAAAATGCATTCCTCACTGGGCATGTTGCGGTGGGGGTAGGGGTTCATCATCCAGGTCCTCAGCAGGGAAGCGTTGTCACCAATAAGGTAGAAGGGCAATGGTGACTTGTTGTGAGGTAAAGGCTGAGGTCTCCATTGAAGCGCTAAGAGGTGTAGCTAAGAAGATCCCTCCATCCGACAATGAACCAGGGGCACCAACATCATCGTACAGGTACTTGAAGTTGGCATCCACCAAGGCCATGATAACTGTGAAGTGGAAACCTTTGTAGTTGTAGTAGATAGACCTAACCATGTGGGGGCACCAACTGATGGCCACATGCTTCATGTTCAAACCCCCTAAAGCTTGGAAAATATTTCACTTATGTGAGAACAGTTTAGCAACTTTGTTCCACTTCTTGTAATAGGTTTCAGGGATAATGAGTGAGATAGTGTTGTGCACCACTCAAAAGGCATACTGGAGACTATTGTAGCTGTAGTTGTCTCCTGTTGTGAGGTAGCATAGTTTGATGGCCAACTGCAACACTGCTGGGACAGCTTACCTCCTTAAGGTGTGCTTCTTCTCGACCCAAGGATTCACATGTTCCTCCAGCCCCTTGAACATGTAGAGTTGTAGACATCTACGTTTTATGAAGTTCTTGAAGGAGCTGGCATCCTAACAGGTCAGCTCCTTCATGAGGGTGTCATAGAGGCCGTAGCCTGAACGCCTCTCCAACAAGATGCTGCTCCATACATCTATCTTTCTGCACCTCCTCTTCTTTAGGATTATAGTGAGTTTGTACAGAACCATATTGAGTTGCATACCCTCCCCTTGGAGTTGCAGTGACAACTGGAGAACGTGCAGATTGCTGGGGTTCATGATACAGTCCAGGGGGGTGATGGCACTGTTGTGGTTGCGAGTAGAGGTATGTGGCAGGATAATATCTGCTGTCTATAACTCTATATATGCTGGCCAAGTGGCATAGAACATTTTACCTTTAGTCCGTCCTCCGTTCTGATACAGTTGTGTCACCATTGTGGCACAGCAGTCCTGCCGTCTCTGTTGCCATGGGTCCGTCTTCTCAGGTCTTACAGGGTTGTGCCCCTCCGTCGTAATCCTCGTGGGTCTGTCGTGGCTCCGTCGTTGATTGTCATGTTACCGTAGTTACACTGTCTTCCCACGCTAAATTCTGCCCCCTTTTCCACCAAATCACGCCGATTTTCAAATTGTGTATGTGTGAAGTACCCTTTAGACAGAGTCAATAAGAGTAACAGACTAAGTGAGCGCACACACATACACACACTCACACTCACACGCAATTTGGGTACATAAAATTTGCAAATGTATTCATGAGGATTCGCACAGAGAACCTAAAGTCGAGGATCCTAAATTGTAGAGAAAAAACAAAACAAAATTAGTTCTGCTTTAAAGAGAAGACAGAATAATAGAGCTAAACCATAAAACCATGTTGTATAATACCCCTTTCCCACTGGTGAGACAAGTCACGATTTTCGTCGCTGAAACCAATAAATTGGCACATTCGTGACATGTCTCAACACCTCTCATGAAAAATCGTTTGACTCTCAAGGCCTCTCAGGCCTCGCAAGGGCCCTCGTGGGTCGTCGCATAATGTTCGCACAGTTCAAAATTTTGGACGAGGACTCACGATGATTGGTTACCCTCGCAAGCATCGTCGAGCATCGCCGAAGAGTTTCTGCGATCATCTGCGACATCGGCGAGACATCGCGGAGTTTGTCGCACGAAGAAAATTGTTGAAATGTTCCAAAACGTCGCACGACGGATCGCCGATGCTGTCGGATGTTCCGAGAACATCGGCGATCATCGGCGATTTCCTAGTCGATAAGTCGTCGACATGCGCACGAGTACTCGCAGAGAGTATACCCGCCAGGGGTATGCTCCGCACGAGGCATGCGAAGGGCCTTGCGACGTCGCCGAATGCTCAAGACACACCTGCCGAGGCCAAAGAGCAACTTCGGAGAGGTGGGTAAAACAAAATTATTAGGCCTATAGTGAGATATCTTTCACCTACGGTGAAATTTCACATATTGTTATATTTGTTGTTGTTGTTGATGAAATCTTATAGAATAACCTTTCCTCTTGCCGTTCATGAAAACAAAACTATATAAAAAAACAATTATTATGGGTGAAAACCGACTGAGAGTTAGGGCAAATACGGACGGACTGATGATATGCCTTCACCTACGGTGAAATTCCACATATTGTTATTTTTGTTGTTGTTGTTGATGAAATCTTATAGAATAACCTTTCCTCTTGCCGTTCATGAAAACAAAACTATATAAAAAAACAATTATTATGGGTGAAAACCGACTGAGAGTTAGGGCAAATACGGCGGCGGACTGATGATATGCCTTCACCCAGGGTCCAGAGAATATAGGGTCAACCCACGCGCAGGTACCTGTGAATGAGTGACGTCACAGGCCCCACGCTCTGCCTGAACCCCTCATATAAGACATCTTGTTTTTGTGATATATTGAACTATGCGTGTAAATAGAATCTTATTTAATGTTACAGGACAAAAGAAAACATTAAAATATATCAAGCTTAGTATATTTTACAATTAAATGTGCATAAATATGAGGTAATATATTATGGATGATAGCGAGCATACCAATGAATAACATACTGTATATAGGCTACACCAAGAAAGTGCTTACATTAACTTTATAAGAGAGAGAGAGAGAGAGAGAGAGAGAGAGAGAGGGAGTGGTTGATACCTGATTAGGGGCTACTTATTTCTAAGGAAGGACATATTATAATGTCATTAGTGAAGGAACGGACACACACAAGCACGCACACAGACTTGTGTTTGTGTGTGTGGACAAGCGGTGATGTGTGTGTGTGTGTGTTGATCTGAGTGAACATCTGTGAGTGTATGTGTGTATGGGATAGTGGGAATGAGTGTGTGTGTATGAGTATCTTGCTCACCTTTATCATGACAAAAGGACTGCATTTTACAAACCATGAGTGTGTGTGTTGAATTCTAGCTTGTCAATGTTAAGCTGATAAATATTTTTAATGTCCTATGAATTTTCCGCCAAGTGGGAGGGACACAAACACATACTTACGCACACTCACTCACACACACACACTCACGCACATACACTCACGCACATAGGCTACACTTACGCACACTCACTCACGCACACTCACTCACACATGCATTTTACAAACTCATGTGTGTGTGTGGGTTGGGGTTAGTTTCTAGCTTGTCAATGTTAAGCTGAATATTTTTCCTAACGTCATACACACACAGTCACACACACGCACTTAATTTCATAAACTGCGTGCGCGTGTGTGTGTGGGTTGGGGTTAATTCTAGCTTGTTAATGTTAAGCAGAATAGTTTTCCTAACGTCATACACACACACACACACGCACTGCATTTTACAAACTGTGTGTGTATGTGTGCACGCGCGCGTGAGCGCGCGCTTTTGAATTCTACCTTGCCCATGTTAAGCTGATGATTGTTTCTACTGTCATATTACCAGCTGCCAAATTATCACACCCACATTAGAATTATAATTAAAACAGCAAGCTACAAGGGCTATGTATTCATTGATTAGTAAATGCAGACAATTTAATTTACCAGTTGATATACAGCTGGAATTGTTTAAAGCGATGGTTAGACCAGTTATGTTGTACTGTATGCTGCTGAGGTATGGGGACATTATGTTATTAGAAAATTAGAACAGCTTCATTTGAGGTTTTTAAAGCATACATTACATGTTCATAAGTATACTAGTAATGACTTGTTGTATGGTGAACTTTGTGAATATCCTATAGACATAAATATTAAGTGTTCAATGATCGGTTACTGGGTGAGATTAATTACTGGTAAAACAAGTACGGTAAGTTAAGTTATATAATGTACAAGTGTTTGTTACATTTGGATCAGGTAGGTGTTTATACTTCACCTTGGTTGAATTGTGTTAAAAGTATTTGTAATGACTGGGATGTCTGGAGTCTGGTTGTCACACAATGTAATACACCCAGCCTGGTTCAGATTGGGAATAGAACAACAGCTTAAAGATCAATGGATAACGAAATGGAATAGTAATTTGTCAAGTAAGGCCATTTGTAGTAGCTATAGAACTTATACATTTGTCTTCAGTATGGAGGATTAACTTGTGAAATTGGATAAGAGAGAGAGACTACCTATAAGTAAACTGAGAGCAAGTAATAATAAATTACCAGTTAATACTGGTAGACACAGAAATATTGGTAGAGAAGACAAGGTATGTACTGTGACGCATGTCCAGTGTGAGCATGCTGTACAGAACGCCTAGTCATGCCCCACTCTCGCTAGGATCGTCAGGGCAGGAACTTTGGCTGTAGTCTATGTAGAGTTTCCTAACTTAGTTCATGTGAGCCGTTGTACTATAAGTAATATGAATATGTATTTTGTTTTCATCTGAGTCAACGAGTTCTATTTTATATCATTAGTTATAAGTATTGTGTGTAAAACTTATTTGTAATGATGGGAGAAGCGGCAGCCACAGTTGGGGGTCAGTGGGTGCGCCATGCGGGAGGTGGGCCTAACTCACTAGCACTCCCCCCCCCCTCCCCCCTCCCCTCAGTGCTAGGAAAGCCTTTGTCTATCCCAGAGGAGAGAGAGAAATTACGTAATGATTGTCAGTGGGCGGTCCTTAGTAGTTCACGTTGGGCTCACTAGAGGGCCGAGTATAAAAAGGGAAGTCTAGCCATTTTTTGATCAGAACTCATTAGGCAGAGCGACTTCTCATTTCCCTTGCTAACTATATATATTCTTCTGACTGATGTGAACTTTCTCTACTACCTTACATTCTTATCTCCTCTTTTCCCTACCCTTTTTAACTTCCATGGTCCCGTTGGTGCAGAGCTAGTCAGCCAACGTATTATCGCTTGAGTTCTCATGAGATACATGCCTATTAGATAGCCTATTTTGGAAGGGTTAACTTAGAATAGGATTGATTTATGTTTGTTGCACTTGTCTATGCATTTCCCTGTGTGTTATTATTATTATTCCTGATTTCTGCTAGTCTAGGTAATGCTAGACTGGGGTAAGGCTTTTCTGTGTTACGAGTTGTTGTTTGATGCAGTGGTTAAGCGATAAACCTGCATACTCGTTTCGGTTCAGTGAAGCCTAGGTTGTCTTCGCGGCTGACTGTGTTGAGTTAATAATTTACAGTGCGTGAGGGCAAGAGCCTAACCACCCTGTATTTTATTAACAGCTTGTTTTTACTTTGTCAAGGAGCCGGGAGAAAACCAGATACAAGGGATCTGGATTTCTCAAAGTGCACTTGTTAGTGTTAACGTAATACTTTAAACAGTTGTGAGGACTTCGCTAGGCTACGAGCCGTTTTTGCTCAGTCACTGCTACCTTTTGCCCACAGTACCCCAGCTAGACTTTACTCGATTAGTAGATACAGAATAGTATTGAAGCTTTCCTTATGTATGATATTGTTTATGCACTATTGATTTCATGTGTTGCAAGCTTGGCTACTTTAGTGATTAGTGGCCCACGAGCACAATCCGAGTAGGCTATTGCCGTTGCATTTGCGGAGTACTTCTTTTTAATGTTTGCCATTTACTATTGCATATTCTTTTAATTATTCTTATGCCAATTTAAACCTGTAATAGTATTTAATTGCCAGTGTTTTTCTTATTGAATTACTGTTCAAAATCCGATACGTACTTCTTACGAGCATCCGAGAAGCATCTAACTTTTTTCAGAAGATTCCTTGCTCGATGCTTAAGGACTATTAATTAACGTAACGTAATAGTGCCGATCCGAAGTAGAGGGTGGAGGACTTCTTAAGTTCTTAGTCAAGGGTGGATTACTTCGGCTTCGGCCAACACTATTCTTTGTGTTGTTGTTTCTTACTTCTTTGTTTGATTGTTGACCAGACTAGAGAATTCCTGTCTCTTTATTAGTCTGTTGTTGAACACTAGTACCGAGTTCTTGTATACCCCGTTATAGCAGATTGAACTCTGGAGGGTATTGGTGTTTTTTGTTCGGCTGGCAGTACTCAGGGGTTGGGATCGTGTGTTTCCGTTGTGGCAGCGAGCCGTATTAGAGTCCTGATTGAGAGCCCTTGTGTACCCGAGTGCCAGGTCGTAACAAATGGCGACCTTGCTTAGGATTTTGTGAACAGTATAAATTTTTGCAGAGTTGTACAACATTTGTTTGTTTGTATTTTAGCGTGCATATTGAAGAATATTTGTTTTGTATGGCAATTAGTAAAGCATTTAAGAGACTCCAGTTAATTTAGTAATTAGTGCTTGCATAGGAAGTTAAACACTTTTGTCTCGAGAATTTTTTTGTGGACTTCAGTATGTCGTGCATTAGCACTGACGATGAGCGAGAGATGCCATTTGAAGGTGTGCCGTTAGTAACCAGTGAGGAGGATGCTAGAGTTTTTGTGAGTAAGCGGTACCACGTGACGGAGGAGAGGCTGACTGGGGTGGATGTTTGTGGCTTGCCCCCGATAAGCAAGGTTTTTGGGAATTTCCAATGTAGTAGGGATGTCCAAGGGGGAGCTGATTTCCTGGGTGTTGCGTGGGCGACATGGGGTTTCGGAGGAGAGGGCGTTTGGGGGGTTCCTCCCCAGATCCCCTCTCACTCGACTCCCACAGTGCCGTCCACTCAGTTACCGGAGGTTAGCACTCTCCCACAGAGGGATGAGAATTGGCAGATTGGAGTGCCCTCGGGTGGTGCACATGGTGGTTCCCCAGTTTTTGCCCCCCCTCCTTCAGTAGTGGCAGCTCCCTCTTCCTGTCTGTCTCCAGATATGGTATTTAGACTTGAGCTTGCTAAGATTGAGGCTAGGAAGCAGGAGGATGAGACCAGGAGGCATGAAAATGAGACCAGGAGGCAGGAGGATGAGACGAGGAGGCATGAGATTGAGGTTAGGAGGCATGAGGCTGAGCTTAAGTACGACTCGGGAAATATTGTGCTAAATTAGATTTAGATAAGTCTCGTGCAGAGTAGACAGGGACTTGGATGGGCCGTGAGGGCCAAGTAAGAGAACAGTCCTTGGCCCAATTAGTCAAATTGGTGCCGGTATTTAGTGAAACTGAAGTCACAGAATTTTTAATCGTTTTGAGAAGAAATGTAGGGAGCATAATTGGCCTGAAGAGAAGTGGGCAGCTCTAGTCTCCTCAAGACTTACGGGTAAGGGTCTGAAGGCTTATGATGCACTGCCTTTAGAGTCTTGCATTGACTACCCAGAATTGAAGAGAGCTGTCCTACGGGCATACGAGTTGCAACCGGAAACATATCGATTGAAGTTTCGGGGTGTTACAAAGACTAGGGAGGTGACCTTTCTTGAACATGCCCGGGACTTAAAAGATGCACTTAAAAACTGGACACGTTCTGAGAAAGCTGAGACGGCCGAACAGTTGACTGAGCTGTTTCTGCTCGAGCAGTTTTATAAGTGTACTGGTGCAGAAATGACTTTAACTATTAAAGAAAAGAACCCAAAAACTCTACAGGAGGCAGCTGAGATGGCTGACCTCCGGCTATCACTAATTCGTGGGTGCGGGTCTGCCCAGCGTAGTGAGGCAGGTAACAAGGGGCGTGACGCCCCACCCCCCCGAGTTAGTGATATACCTTATGCAAACAAGTACAAGAGCCATGATACCAAGACTGACCACAAGACTAGCACCGTCCCATTTAAGAAGGGGCCGGGCCCTTCCCAGTACCAAGGGAAGCCCAAAGGGGAGGTGGAGTGTTATCATTGTCATAAAAAGGGGCACTTTGCAAGAGTCTGTCCTAGCAAACCACCTACAGCAGCTGTGTCTTTGGCCTGCAACATTGGTGTGTCTCCGAAGTCATCTGAGTTTGCCTGGGGCAGTTCGTCAGAGGCTGAGGCACAGCCAATGCAGAAGCACCTGGGAGGCTCGAACCCTGCTCAGGATGTTTTTTGCGACCATAGAGGGCGGGGTTGCGTGATGTGGGCGGGGCGCAAGCATGGAGTAGAGGTCTTGCGTGATACAGGTGCTTCCCAGACTCTGATGAAAAACTTGACTGGCTACCCTATAAACGCGGCTCGGGTGGTAGTGGTGCAGGGTATTAATGCAACTCGGTCATACCCGCTGGTGCGGTTGGAGTTGGAGGTGGATGGTGTGGCACGTGAATTGGATGTCGGGATTGTGGAGAAACTGCCAGTGGAGGGCGTCGACCTTCTTCTCGGCAACGACTTTGCAATGCCCGCTTCCGAGGTTCTACCCTTAGTCGTTGCCGAGAGGCCGGCCGACGTGAGTAGGGAAGAGCAAGAGTGGGTCGAGCGGTGCCAGACACAACCCATGGCGTGTGTTGTCACCCGAGCTCGGGCAGCTAAAGTGTCACAGCCTAGTCCTCCGCCTTCAGACCAGCGGAGGAACGATCAACAGGAGGAGGCTAAAGCTGGAGTTGGTTTTAAGAGTTTTGACTCGGCGGCTCTCCTGGGTGATTCAGTATTAGCACCATTACTTAATTCTGGAGTAGCCCCTGGGCCTGTCATCGAGAGTGACGAGGCTGGGCATGACGAGTCTCCACGACAGCAACGTTATGTACATCGAGAGAGACAGAGGGAGCAGCCCAGTATCGGGGAAGGTCATGCATTGCTCCGGGAGCAGTTAGATCGCTTGGCACCCTCAGATATAAGTCGGTTGCAACTAGAGGACCCTGAGCTCCAAACGTGTGCTAATGGAGCTGTAGAGCTCGACGAGGACGGCGATGCACAGCCAGGAGATTTTTTTATTTAGAAGGCATCCTTTATAGGCGTTTTCAAGACCCTAAACGTAGTTGGCAAAAGGGGTCCGGAGTAGTGGACCAGTTGGTGGTGCCACGGGAGTGCAGGGATAGCCTACTGAGGTTGGCGCATGACACACCACTGGCAGGACATCTAGGGGTGAGAAAAACGGTGGCGGCTTTGGGGAAATTGTTTTGGTGGCCGGGGATGAAGTCTCATGTGCAGTCATGGATAAACTCCTGTGATATTTGTCAACGTGTCGGGAAACCGAACCAAGTTATTCCTAAGGCTCCGTTACACCCTATTCCTGTGATTGGGCCACCCTTTAGTAAAATTATTGTTGACATGGTTGGTCCACTCCCTCCCACTAAGGCGGGAAATAAATTTTTGTTAACCATAATGGATGTTGCCACTAGATACCCCGATGCATACCCTATGAAAAATGGAATGGCTAAGACGGTAGTCAGTAACTTGTTGTGGTACTTCTCAAGGTACGGGTACCCGGAGGAGATTCAGTCTGATCAGGGATCTAATTTCACCTCCAACATGTTCAAGCAAACAATGCAACAGCATGGGATACGAGCAGTAGTATCGTCAGCGTATCACCCTGAGAGTCAAGGGGTGCTTGAGCGGTGGCATGCTACACTTAAAAGCATGCTCAGGTGGTGTTATTGTGCTGACAACGGTATGGATTGGGATCTTGGATTGCCTTATGTGCTGTTTGCTGCTCGGGAGGTACCTGGTGAGAGCCTGGGATTTAGTCCAAACGAGCTGATTTTTGGACACCGTGTCAGGGGCCCCCTTAACATGCTGAAAGAAATTTGGGAGGGGACTGTGCAGCCTTGTCCATTATTAAAGTATGTGCTTGAAAGCCGTGAGCGCATGCTTAAGAGTCTGGAGATGGCAGGTAGAAATTTGACAGAATCACAAGCTTTGATGAAGGACAGGTATGATCGCAAAGTGAGGCTCCGGAAGTTCACTGTAGGACAAGAGGTATTAATTTTGTTGCCTTTGGTTGGTAACCCCCTCTCTGCGAAGTACACTGGACCTTATAAAATTGTAGAAAAAATTTCAGACTTAGATTACCTTGTTGCCACTCCAGACAGGAGGAAAAAGAACCAGTTATGTCACGTGAACCTTATTAAAGAGTATGTGAGGCGCCCCTCTGAGCCTCTCACTGTCCCTGTGTTGGCTTGTTGCGGCCGTGGTGGAGAAGGAGAGGGGGACAGTCAAGCTTCAGAGGAGGATAGCTGGGATCAACATGTTTCAGCGGATCAGTGGGCGGGGAACTCGAGCCTAAGGGCTGACGAGGCTATAGCTCATTTGCCTGAGCCGCAGTTTGATGCTATCCGTCAGTTGTTCGGGTTCATACCCCACTGTATTTGCTGAACACCCAGGCCTCACTACTCAGGCTATGCATGATGTTGACGTGGGGGACCATCTACCCTTTAAGTCAATCCCGTACCGTGTGCCCCCCATAAAACTACCAGCTCTGAGGGATGAGTTGGAGTATATGCTCGGTAGAGGGTTGATAGAGAAAGGCACAGTTAAGTGGACTTCCCCTGTAACACTGCAGCCTAAGCCAGATGGCAAGGTACGCTTTTGTATTGATTTCCGTAGGTTAAACGGTTTGACTCCAACTAACCCATATCCTCTTCCTCGGGTTGATGATAGTGTTGACAAAATTGGTAATGCTCGTTTTTTGTCTAAAGTAGATTTAGTAAAAGGTTACTGGCAAGTACCTTTGTCCGAGCGTGCTAAAGAGGTATGTGGTTTTGTTGTGGACGGGAGTACCTACCGGTGCAATGTTATGCCTTACGGGCTTAAGAATGCACCAGCAACGTTTCAGAACCTGATGAATGAAATTGTAAAGGACATTCCAAATTGCACCGTATATTTGGACGATGTAATCATTTATGATGACGACTTTGAGAGCCATTGTGAGCACCTTGAGACCTTGTTCCGGAAACTTAGTGAAGCAGGTCTGGTAGTAAATTTGGCAAAGTGTGACTTCGTAAAAGCCACTGTGCAGTACCTTGGGTTTGTAGTGGGAAGGGGACAGGTGTGCCCTCCTCAGAACAAGGTACAGGCTATCAATAAATTTCCGCACCCAACAACCAAGAAGCAGATTATGAGATTCTTGGGTATGATAGGCTACTACAGACGCTTCATAAAAGGTTACTCAATGGTGTTGGCACCTCTCACAGATTTGTTATCTAAAGACAAAAAGTTTTTGTGGGCACCTGAGTGTGAAAAGGCTTTCACTTTGGTGAAACATTTGCTATGTACTCACCCGATACTCAGGGCCCCAGACTTTAACAGGCCTTTTCAGCTGGCAACAGATGCTAGTGGTGTAGGGGCTGGTGCCGTCTTGCTACAGACAGACAATGAAGGTGTGGAACACCCAGTAAGTTTCTTTTCTAAGAAGTTCAATGCTGCACAAAAGAACTATTCTACAATAGAAAAGGAATTACTGGCGATTGTGCTGTCGCTCAGGCACTTCGAGGTGTATGTTCCAGCCTATGGCCCAGTCGTGGTTATCTACACTGATCATCACCCTTTGAGATTCCTGAATCAATTTCACAATCACAATATGAGACTGACCAGGTGGTCTTTGATGTTGCAGGAGTATAACCTGGACATCCGTCATATTGCTGGATGTGACAATGTGATCGCGGATTGTTTATCAAGGGTGGATGATCAGTCGTAGGCTATCACAGGTGTGTGGGTTTGAGTGGAGGAAAATAGGCTGCCCTTATAGTGCAGCCGGGAAAAACATATTAAAATATAAAAATCATATAAAAAACTCTTTCTTTTGATATAGGTAATCGTATAAGTTTGTCATAGCCTATAGAGTTTGAGTAGTCCACAAACTATCAAACGGCTGAGCTGCTGTAAGCTCGCTCTGGGAGCATGATATTGTGTCTTTTTGCTATTGTTGGGAGGAGTTATAAAATGTGAATTTTTGGTTAATAATAAGATGCGTTTTGGTGATAAACTCAGCTTTGTTTTAGTGCCATGCGGTCGCTGGGTCGCTGGGTGTGAGGGGCTTGATGGGGTTTCTGTGTTTGTCAGATTTTAGCTCAGGGTTGAGCAAGTAAAATCTTGGGGGAGGTGTGACGCATGTCCAGTGTGAGCATGCTGTACAGAACGCCTAGTCATGCCCCACTCTCGCTAGGATCGTCAGGGCAGGAACTTTGGCTGTAGTCTATGTAGAGTTTCCTAACTTAGTTCATGTGAGCCGTTGTACTATAAGTAATATGAATATGTATTTTGTTTTCATCTGAGTCAACGAGTTCTATTTTATATCATTAGTTATAAGTATTGTGTGTAAAACTTATTTGTAATGATGGGAGAAGCGGCAGCCACAGTTGGGGGTCAGTGGGTGCGCCATGCGGGAGGTGGGCCTAACTCACTAGCACTCCCCCCCCCCTCCCCCTCCCCTCAGTGCTAGGAAAGCCTTTGTCTATCCCAGAGGAGAGAGAGAAATTACGTAATGATTGTCAGTGGGCGGTCCTTAGTAGTTCACGTTGGGCTCACTAGAGGGCCGAGTATAAAAAGGGAAGTCTAGCCATTTTTTGATCAGAACTCATTAGGCAGAGCGACTTCTCATTTCCCTTGCTAACTATATATATTCTTCTGACTGATGTGAACTTTCTCTACTACCTTACATTCTTATCTCCTCTTTTCCCTACCCTTTTTAACTTCCATGGTCCCGTTGGTGCAGAGCTAGTCAGCCAACGTATTATCGCTTGAGTTCTCATGAGATACATGCCTATTAGATAGCCTATTTTGGAAGGGTTAACTTAGAATAGGATTGATTTATGTTTGTTGCACTTGTCTATGCATTTCCCTGTGTGTTATTATTATTATTCCTGGTTTCTGCTAGTCTAGGTAATGCTAGACTGGGGTAAGGCTTTTCTGTGTTACGAGTTGTTGTTTGATGCAGTGGTTAAGCGATAAACCTGCATACTCGTTTCGGTTCAGTGAAGCCTAGGTTGTCTTCGCGGCTGACTGTGTTGAGTTAATAATTTACAGTGCGTGAGGGCAAGAGCCTAACCACCCTGTATTTTATTAACAGCTTGTTTTTACTTTGTCAAGGAGCCGGGAGAAAACCAGATACAAGGGATCTGGATTTCTCAAAGTGCACTTGTTAGTGTTAACGTAATACTTTAAACAGTTGTGAGGACTTCGCTAGGCTACGAGCCGTTTTTGCTCAGTCACTGCTACCTTTTGCCCACAGTACCCCAGCTAGACTTTACTCGATTAGTAGATACAGAATAGTATTGAAGCTTTCCTTATGTATGATATTGTTTATGCACTATTGATTTCATGTGTTGCAAGCTTGGCTACTTTAGTGATTAGTGGCCCACGAGCACAATCCGAGTAGGCTATTGCCGTTGCATTTGCGGAGTACTTCTTTTTAATGTTTGCCATTTACTATTGCATATTCTTTTAATTATTCTTATGCCAATTTAAACCTGTAATAGTATTTAATTGCCAGTGTTTTTCTTATTGAATTACTGTTCAAAATCCGATACGTACTTCTTACGAGCATCCGAGAAGCATCTAACTTTTTTCAGAAGATTCCTTGCTCGATGCTTAAGGACTATTAATTAACGTAACGTAATAGTGCCGATCCGAAGTAGAGGGTGGAGGACTTCTTAAGTTCTTAGTCAAGGGTGGATTACTTCGGCTTCGGCCAACACTATTCTTTGGTGTTGTTGTTTCTTACTTCTTTGTTTGATTGTTGACCAGACTAGAGAATTCCTGTCTCTTTATTAGTCTGTTGTTGAACACTAGTACCGAGTTCTTGTATACCCCGTTATAGCAGATTGAACTCTGGAGGGTATTGGTGTTTTTTGTTCGGCTGGCAGTACTCAGGGGTTGGGATCGTGTGTTTCCGTTGTGGCAGCGAGCCGTATTAGAGTCCTGATTGAGAGCCCTTGTGTACCCGAGTGCCAGGTCGTAACAGTACTAAATGTAATGAGAATGTGGTGCGGGACGAATATCATTTGTTGTTTATATGTCAAAATTAAGATATTGTGCAGTTAAGGAATAGATATATTTCTCATTACTACAGGCATAGCCCAACACAGTATAAATATATACTGTTAAGGAATAATACTAACTTAAAATGTATGAAGAATCTGTCACTTCTTCTCAAAAGAACGTTTAATATGTATAGATAGATCAAGTCTTAGGACATTTAATATGGTTTGTTTAAGATGTACCAGTGTATTTACGTGTACGGTAATTTAGTTAGCAAAGGCATATTGTACATGTGTAATATGTAAGGGGCTGTGCTCCATACTTTTTGTAAAAGTCTGAGCAAAATAAACTCAATTAAATTCAATTAAATTCACACACACACTCATACACGCACACGCACTCATTGTATTTGTCTCAACTTCTGATTTTGTTAGTTAAGCCTTTAAGTACCAGCTACGTGTGTTATATTGTATTCTAGCTAGGATATATTAATACGATATTATGCAGCTTCGGAAGGATCTACGGTAGTTAAAAAGGTTGGTTGAGATAGTTGGAAGCCATATTATTGCTAGAGGTCCTTCCTAATCTGAATACAATGGTCTAATAGTGGCTACACTATAAAGAAAAGGACATCACCGGTACTTTATGGGTTAACTGTATAGTAACTAACATAATTGTTTTTATGCTATATATTTCAAGATAGGTATCTTAGCATTCATAATTCCAAATCATTATCATACCACACACAACTAGAATTATAAAACATCCGCTTTGTTTCACCTGTATGTTCGTGATTGAGTTCTCAAAGTGAATGAACTGACCGACCTCCCACTGACCTCTGTCCCCACTGTAGGGAGAATGACGTCATGCGCGAAAGACAGCGCGTTTTCTTTGAGCGGGGGTTGACCCTATATTCTCTGGACCCTGCCTTCACCTACGGTGAAATTCCACATATTGTTATTTTTGTTGTTGTTGTTGTTGATGAAATCTTATAGAATAACCTTTCCTCTTGCCGTTCATGAAAACAAAACAATATACAAAACAATTATTATGGGTGAAAACCGACTGAGAGTTAGGGCAAATACGGGCGGACTGATGATATGCCTTCACCTACGGTGAAATTCCACATATTGTTATTTTTGTTGTTGTTGTTGATGAAATCGTATAGAATAACCTTTCCTCTTGACGTTCATGAAAACAAAAAATATATAAAAAGCACTTATTATTGGTGAAAACAAGACAGAGTTAATATTTTGCTGCGGAATGGATTCTATAAGAGCGAAAAACTAGCGTTATAGATTTATTTCTATAAAATCCAATAATAATGATAGAATAATCTAAACACCGCCATCATGTTCAGCGGACATATATATATATATTTGTTTTGAGAGTAAGCTAAATTTGTACATTTTTCGATAGAAAAATGTCTCCGGCGAAGCCGGATTTCTCCATACAATGCTGGCTCCCTATCGCTCGCCAGGAAGAAATCGACACCGGGATGGGGATAAACGTCTTAAAACAGTAGGCTGAACGAGGCCGAACGGATACAAGGCAAAGAGAGAGAGGGAGAGAAATAGAAAACAAATAAAATAAACGAGGAGAGGGAGAGAAAGAGAAAACAACAAACAGCAGGTGGGCTCAATGTTTGCGTTACGGCTTAACAATTGAGCCCACCTCGATTTTTTTAGTTTACTCTATCTCTCTCTCTCTCTCTCCTCGTTTTTTTTTTTTTTTTCTATTTCTCTCCCTCTCTCTTTGCCTTGTATCCGTTCGGCCCCGTTCAGCCTACTGTTTTAAAACGTTTACCCCCATCCAGGTTTCAATATTTTCCTGGTGAGCGGTAGCGAGCCAACATATATATTTTTTGTTTTGAGAGCAAGCTAAATTTGTACATTATTTGATAGAAAAATTTCTCCTGCGAAGCATTGCCAACCTCCGATATTTGTTTTTTGTTTTTTTCTATATTCCAATTACTCCCTCTCGGGCATAGGCTGAGAGCCTGTACATTCCACCGCTCAACGCTCAACACGGTGAAGCCCGTGAGGTCTTGTTCCAGTCTGGGGAGTGAGACATGCGAAGCATCCATCATGGCTCGAAGCAGCTCCATCTCTGAAGCGGCTGGTTGCTTCGCTCAAGTGCTTCACCGTCTCACCCTCCAGACTCAGACCCTCACTCTCAGAACGCCACCTATTGAGCAGTGAACTCACTAGGGGAGATGGGTCGTTTTTCTGGTCCCCTTTCTTCCTCATGGTTAACCCCATTAGTTTTCATATTTTATGACGTTCGGCCCATTAGTTTGGCGTGATAGCTAATTCCACTCTGCAATTAGCACATTCACCTTACATTCGCTCAGCTGCACACCTCGCCGATGAATGTGCGATGCCAACGCCGATGATCGACGATGAATCGTTCATTCATCGCAAGAATTTGTGCCTTAAAAAAATACTCTTATCACCTCGCCGAAGTAAACGCCGAACCATCGCTTGGATCGCCGAAGACATCGCAGAACATACGGCGAGTATTCTTTCATCCTCGCATGGTCTCGCAAGATATTTTTGAAAATGTGACCTGCCTCGCAGAGGTTCATCGGCGAAACATCGATCACTTCCCCGATATCGTCGCCGATGTCGGCGATTGCGTCGCCGGCATCGGCGACATCTTCGCCCAGTATAATTTGTCATTTGTTTGTAACGGTCGAAATCGTGAACGATTCACGTATTCTTGCGAATTTGACAAAACGAAGGCATCTGCGACGAAAATCGTGACTTGTCTCACCAGTGGGAAAGAGATGGACAAAACTAAAAATATAACAGAATAGAGTATTTTCGAATAACTTGAGAGAGCGACATTGGAAATTGAACAGGGGAGGGAGAGAGAGAGAGAGAGAGAGAGAGAGAGAGAGAGAGAGAGAGAGAGAGAGAGAGAGAGAGAGAGGAATAGCAAGAGAGAGTAAAGTAGAATTACAGGGACAATGTACACTCGGATGCCATAGTCTCTAGCCCACTCATAAGAATCTGCGGACCCCTTATGGTTTTCTCTATGCAATTATAGCTATCTGGATTGACTTTTTGATATAACTTGTTTTGCAATAAATAGTATATATGACTTTGTAGTTCATTTACAGATGAATATATTCACAAATTGTTTTCCAGAGATATACTTCCATAATTAGAACTAGTTGAAATCCACGGATGTATAAGAGTGGGCTAGAGACTATGGCATCAGAATGTACTATGAGTGTATGTCAACAGATATGGTAAACCTTGTTTTAAGCGGAAATTTGTTGTATATGTTTGTTTATTTATTTATTTATTGAATAATATTGTGTGATTTCTTCCCTAGACCTTCATCAAGCTTAATAAAATAATCCCTAAACCCCATTTCGAGAGAAATTTGAATATTTTTCGGTACAAAAATGTTCAGGCCCAAGTCTGAAATCTCCTAAATTACAGTATCGCTATCACTCGCCAGGACAAAAAGCAACATTTAATTAAAGGGCCCGAAAGATCTTAAAATCGCGAAACTAAAAGGGCGAATGTCTTAATATCTCAAAACAAATCGGGCTAGACATGAGAGAGAAAATGCCACACTTAATCCCTTCTGTACCGTCGACATCCTTTTTATTATATTCTGGCTACTACTAATAGATTTCATTCAGTTTAGGAAGGATCTCTAGCAACTATAAGGCTTCGAACTAAAGTCAATCCTTGTAACTACCAGAGATCCTTTCTAAGTTGCATAATTTTGTTTAAATATAGCTAGACTGAAATATAACAAGCGTCGCTGGTACAGAAAGGGTTAATTGCTTTAAAACAAATTCGATTTCGAATTTAATGTGACAGCTGAAACTTGTAACTCTTTTCTCCTCACTGTCATAATGTGTAACCCTTTTTCTTCTCATTGTCATAACTGTTAACACTTGTTCTCATTGTCATCACTTTTAGCCCTTTTCCTACCCATTGTCATAACTTTTAACCCTTTTTCTCATCTTCATAACCTTTAGCCCTTGTTCTCCTCATTATCATAACGTTTGACCCTTTTTCTCCTCATTGTCATAAATTAAAACCCCTTTTCCTCTTCATCGTCATAACTCTCAACCTTTTTTTCTCCTCATCATCATTCATTCCGCATACAAACTTGTCTTGAAAGAAACTTTTATGAAATATGAAAACCGCCGTGAATAGTATTTTAAAGTTCTTTAATCCAGTAACTACGCGGTCGTTGGGAAAAGGGGTCGGGCGCCAGTTGGACTAGATAATAGTCTATCAGGCGTCTGGACTGGGGAGCCATTGTATTTGAAGGGTCATGCCTGAATGTGAGGCGGGTGGGCATTGTAGTGGTAAAAGTTTCGCTGCGTGTCTGTCGTCGTCTACAGTTTGCGAACAAAACAGAATAAGAACCGCTTCCTCGTACACGAAGAGAGTTTAGTAAAAATATCAAGTATCAATTTTCAGTTGAAAGGATTAAGATTGATAGGAACAACATAGACACGGGAGAACAAATATGAAAATAGTAAATGAGATACAAAATGGGGAATACGAGTATATTGTAGAGCAAAGACAAAACATGTATATAAGAAATGAAAATAATTGCAAGAGAGAGCAAGAGAGAGCGAGAGAGAAAATGAGCGATTCTGTACCCTTGGGTCAGGGAACTGAAATTATGTATATATATATGAGTATCGTAGGGACCGAGAAAACAATGGAACACTTTAGGTACATAACAATCACAGTAGTATTGAGCATTTGGACTTAAAATGTGAAGTGGAAAAACTTAAAATAAAGAACAAAGGACAACAAGTTGAGTCAGCCTGAAACAAAGACAAACAATAATTAGTATCAAAAAGTACCATTCAGTCTGGAATTCCTTTACGATACATTCAATCTTAAGCAAGCATTTCAATCTCCGTTGCTGTGTCATAAATTTCTCCCATGCTTCTGTTCTCTAACATAGCCTGTTCCAAACCACGCTGGCAAACATTCGTATCTCATTCCTTCATTTGTTTCTCTGATTAATTAACTCTTCATCTAGCTCCATCTCTAGTTTAACATTATGTCACTCTTGTAGTCAATCGATGATCATCTCTTCAAAGTATGTGACCTACCCACGAACATATCCTCTCTTTTATAATATTGCGAATGTATTCTACTGTCAGTATTACCAACACAAAGCTAGTAAAGTAAAGCTAGTTTAACAAGTTACTCGTCTTTCCAGTTTACAATAGAAATGAGAAAAAAAAGCCGTCTCGGGTTAGCTACACTAATATATAAAATTCACCACTGTCCAGGGTGAGGGCTGGTCCTACCCAGAGTGAGGTCAGGCATTCTCTACCCAACCTTAGCCATTTCTGTCTGTCTCTTTTACTGTCCTACCTTTCCTTCTGGGGGTTAGGAATCCTCCTCTCCTTGTAAAATTCACCTACTAGACGAGGCAGAGTAACGGGCAAGGGAACGCGGAAGTGGTTCCGGACCCTAAGAATTAGAACTCTAAATGGTGTTTCTATTCGTGCTCTGTCTCGAGTCGGCCACCCCCAACTATGGTGTATGTGCCTGAATATATACATACATACATATATACATGCATACCACTGTCCAGAATACACCGACTACATGGTTTGCTCCATGTGCCTGAATATATACATACATACATACATATATACATGCATACCACTGTCCAGAATACACCGACTACATGGTTTGCTCCATTGTACCTTCTTGAATACCTTTATGAACACCTTCCCAGATACAAAAACTTGACATAGGACAAGAAAGTGTTAACAGAAAAAAGGGAAACATATTGAGGGAGAATAAATTATAAAAACAAAGCCAAAATAGGGTATAAAAGACCGAAGTCAACATCGAAACGGCAGAGATGTAAAGGAGGAAATGAAGCACCGGGGAAAGGAGTTACGTGACTCATGTACCAAATGATGGGGAAGAGGGGTGGAAAAGATACCAGGGAGTATAGGGACAAATATATTTGGAGGGGAAATATGATATTAGTTGTAAAGGACCAAAGTTGTAGGCACCAGGAAGGGGGAGAATGTAAGGACCAATCGAACAGGGCTAGGCCCAGGAAAGGCTATAGGCATTTGATAAGAGGTCGCTGGAACTCCTGTTTCACTTGCTTGGCCTCTCTTACTGATTTTATTTGTGCCTCACTTACTCAGAGTAATTAAGCTAGCTCACACAAATACTCTCTCTGTCTCTTTTATAACTACACCACACACACACACTATGCTTCTTTCCTATACACCAAGCTTTATCACAAGAATGATGACACAACAATGCCCAGCCTCGGAGTCCCCAGGGGGGGACACCATAAATGCCCCCACAAGACAGGCTGGACACCCACCCAACGACCCATCAAAATGTCTTGGACCGCAGCATGACAGTCTCACTACCAACTTTTGTAACATTCGTGGCCTTGCCTCTAACTTCTACTCTGTTGAACACCACCTCTCTTCTGCCAACCCTGATCTTCTCTTTCCCACCAAAACTCAGTTGTTGTTTCTGTTCCCTAGGCTGTCTGGCCAAGCAGCCCCAAGTTCCCGAACAAGGCCAAGGCCATAACCGAGCGCCCCCCAAAAACCCTCCCTGCTTACCACAAATAAAGCCCCGGTGACCGAAGCCATTCCAAGGCGGGGAGCTGAGGAGGGTGCGGAAATGCCCGGGAAACCAAAGACCCCACCCAAGGCCCTGTGACCCTCAGCAATTATGAAGGGAAAGTTGAGGGGCAATGAAAAAATGTGACGCTTTGGCTCCGAATCTGCCAACCTCTAGGTTGGCAGTAGGGAGGTCAATCCCAGAAGAGACGCCGTCACTTGAGATCTAGAAAATATATATTAAGTAAAAGGAACAGTCAGAGTAAGCTATGGGTATGGCAGATCACTTTCCATTTAACATTCAATAGCAACGAACTCAATACCAACAAAGAGAAGGTCCCAAATTTCAAGAGAACAAACTTCTGCAAAATTAGAGCAATACTAAAGGAAATAGACTGGAGTTCTATGATTAACTTGTTCAGTACCAGCGAGGGCAGAGAGCCGTCAGTAGATAAATCACTCCCTAGTCCCAGCGACGGCAGAGATCCGTCAGTAATATACGATTCTTGTAACTGCCAGTATCAGGCAGTGCCTGGTACCATGACCGTTTGAGCAATGCTCTAGAGTTGGCAACACTTCTCGGCTTATATCAAAGCCTCTACAGGCTGGGAGAGCCAGTATTCCTCCATCTTTTGAGGTGGGAGGTTGCTATATCGTTGCTATCGGGACTGGGGGGGGGGGGGGGGGGGGTACTTTTATTACTGTACCCTATGGTACAGTAGGGGTTAACAATGATGATCTAAAACAATCATGGAGATTTTTGCATCTCAACTTACTCGAAGGCAGTACATGAGTGCATAGTTACACCAAACCGAAGATCAGTACATAATAATAGGCCTAAGTGGTGGAATAAAGACATTGCGGATTGTCTGCTTGCTAAAAAGAATGCACATGATAAATTAAAAATCTGTGACACCCATGTAAATAATGTGATAATTATAGATCTACGACGCAAAGCCAAAAGGTTAATCAAACAAAGTAAAAACATGCTAGAATTACATGCTGCAAATACAAAATACAAACCCAAAATAATATTATAGTTACATCAGGAAGAAGAAAGTAGTGGCTTCAATGATTGGACTAATAGTCAATGAGAAAGGAGATTACACTAAGGATGAAACAAAAATGAGTAACGCTCTCAACACCTTCTTTGCATCAGTTTTTACAATAGAAGACATTAGTAATATCCCTACAGCATCGCTGGTTCAGATAGATAATTATGACGTTCTACGCAGTATCAGCATTACAGAGAGAGAGGTTTTGAAATATTTAGATAAACTTAAGGTAAATAAATCACCTAGACCTGATGCGATCTCACCTAGAGATCTAAAGAAAGCTAAGTATGAGCTCTCCAAACCACTGACATTGCTCTTCAATATATCCTTACTGTCTGGGACTATGCCTGATCAGTGGAAGCTCGCCAACGTAACACCGATAGTAAAAAAAAGCAGCAAATTATAACCTAGTAACTATCGTCCAATTAGCTTAACCTCAGTTGTATGTATAATGCTAAAAACACTCATGAGAGACGAACTCGTAAATCACTCAGAGAAAAACAACATACTTAAAGATACTCAACACGGTTTTTGTAATAAATGCTCCTGCTTAACAAAGCTATTAGACTTCTTCCACAATATTCTCACCCTCTATAATGAGAGTAAAGCTGTAGTTATATACCTTGATTTTCAAAAGGGCTTTGACAAAGTTCCCCACAAACATTTATTGATAAAACTAAAAGTGCATGGAATATAAGATTGTGTGTTGAAATGGATGAAAATTGGATCAGCAACAGAAAGCAAAGAGTCGTCATAAACGGTAAAGCATCCATATGGATCAATATAAGTAGCAGGGTACCCCAGGGATTACTACTGGGGCCAGTTCTCTTCCTAGTTTACATTAACAACATAGATGAGGGTCTCACCTGTACAATCTCAAAGTTTGCTGACGAAACATTAATGGCAAATAGCGTACTCTCCAACGAACATGTTGAAGATATGCAACATTGTCTAGATAAGTTGTCACATTGGGCTCAAATTTGGCAAATGTGTTTCAATGCGGATAAATGTAAAGTACTCCATATCGGAAACCGAAATGAGAAAGCAAACTATTTAATGAATGGCACCCAGCTTAAGAGTGTAGACAGAGACTCTGATTTGGGAGTAACAAAATCCAGTAACCTAAAACCGTCGAGTCAACAATGTTGAGAAGTTGTTAAGAAGACAAACACAAGAATTGGCTTTATAGGCAGGTCGTTTGAGCATAAATCCAAAAATATAATCCTAACTTTTTACAATTCCTTAGTCCGCCCTCTCCTGAAATATTGCGTTCAATCCTGGTGCCCTTACTACCAAAATTATATAGACAAGCTAGAACGAGTTCAACGTAGCGTAGCCAAAACTATACCTTGCCTAAAGAACAACCATACGAGGAGGGTCTTAGATAATTAAATAAATTTCCTTTAACCCAGCGCAGATTAAGAGGCGACTTAATTCAAGTGTTCAAAATCATCAAAGGCATCGACAATATGAAGTGTAATAAATATTTCACTATCGACCAATCAAATTAAAAGCGCGGGAACGTTTGCAAATTTGTTGGTAAATCTTTTAACTCGCACGAGTCTAATAATTTCTTCTTCAATTGAGTTGTCAACTTGTAGAATTGGCTTCCCCGAGAAATAATAGACTGCAATACCGTTGATTCTTCTAAACTTCGCCTAGACAAATACCTTGCCTTAAATCCCCGACTAACTGCACGTGTAAATTAATAAAGTGTGGGTTTTTTCCCCTGTATTATATTACTAACAACTTTCCCCTACTAACATCTCCTAATCCTGCCACGGACATTTGCCCCAGGGTAGTCTTCCTATTCTATTTTCCCTTACCCACTCTAAACTACTGTTTGGACACTTGACCATCAGTGTTTTGGAGGAAAAGCAGCCTTGAGGGGTCGCTGGATCTGTTGTTGCTTGATTTCTTGTTTACTCCTTTTCACTTTCCTTATATCTCCATACCTCTCTTCCATCCTCCATTTATTGCTCACCCTTTCTCCCTTCCTCTATCTCTCACTGTTCCTCCTCTTCTGGCTTCTTATGTATCTTCCTTATCTCTCACATGTCCTCGTGTTGCTCCTTGCTACTATATCTATCTTCCATTATCTCTCACTCTTCCTCCTCATCTCTCAATATATCTCTTCCTCCCTCCCTTTACCTCTGACTCTTCCTCCTCATCTCTCTCCTTATCTATCAATATCTCTCTTCCTCCCTCCCTTTAGCTCTCACTCCTCCTCATCTCTCTATTTATCTCTCAATATCTGTCTTCCTCCCTTCCTTTATCTCTCACTCTTCCACCTCATCTCTCAATATATCTCTTCCTCCCTTCCTGTATATCTCTCACTCTTCCTCCTCATCTATCTCCTTATCTCCCAATATCTCTCTTCCTCCCATCCTTTATCTCTCTCACCCTTCCTTCTCCGTCACCATTTTGCGCCCCCATTCCCTTCATCGTCTTTCCATTAAGTTTTTGCAGACGTCTATTATTTTCCCTAAACCCCTCCATTTACTTTCTGCGACAGCTTTTCCATTTCCACCGATTGCTGTCTCTTAATCTTTTTCTTCTGTACGACACGCAGGCAGGATTTTTCTCGGCTAGAGATGGATTTTGCGAGTTTTGTACAGGAAATTATAGATTGCGGAAAAGGAGAGCATAGTATTTTTGAGAGGTTTTTCAAAAGGGAAATCGAAATGAATAGTATGCTAATGCAATAATGGCTTTTCATGTCTTCAGTGCAATGGCGTCATACCAATTTTACTCGGGTAAATATTTACTTGAGAAAGGACTATAGGAGTCAAAGATCGATGATGCAAACTACATTAACTCTGTATTCCACAAATCTACATATGCTAAACAAAAACATAACAAATACATTGGTATCGTTTTACATTTGCTTAATGTATTATTTATTAATTATGAACTAGTTTATTTGATTTATGTTAAGGAAGCACACATATACTGTATATGAAAATAAGCGAGATCTGGAAATATTAGCCTTTGCGTGAACCAGTAGGCTTTTCATTCAGGAAAAAGGTCATTCTTAGGAGTAGTAGTATAATATTAAATTTAAAAATATGGGGAAGTCACATAGGTCACACCGGACAATGACACAGTGGATATTAACACTTGGGTGCCAAGATCTTTGGGTATCTGGTAGGTGATCGTGGGCCGTGTGGGTCCCGTGTCAGTGCCAGGCAGATCCAACTAACTAAGCAGATCTCAGCCCAGCAGCCAAATATGACGGTAGGCCACAACTCTTGCAAGGGTTTAACAAAACATATATTCAAGTAAAATATAATAAAACAATTCAAATGGGCGTGGCTAACTGATATTTCTGGAATTAATGCACTATAGGTGGCTTTACGCCCTTCAGCCTACACACAGCCTCCCTACATTCCCATGAGTGGATGGGTCTTCAAAAACTGAGTGTCTGACATAGGTGGCTGGTCTGAGGTAATTCTTATTTGTTTTCACCAACTCCCCAATTAATTTACAAATAGACCGAACTAATGAAATCAATGAAAGTAATGAATACATGTGGTACTCCAAGGACTCGAACCTAGGATATTCACACCAAAATTCCGCACACTAAGCACTAGGCTATTTTTCATGACTAAGTTTTTGTTTGACCATTATCCATTATTTCGGTTTCTAGGATAACTACAGTATTTCAAATATATATGTTTCATCCAATTATGAATGTATTGTTCAAATAAATACCAAATACCAGCTTTAACCTCATTATTCGGTCTAAATGACATAGTCTAGCTCTTGTCTTAACCGTGCCCGTGGTGCCAGTTTCTGAGGGATAGAAAAACAATATTTTCTCTGCTTTGATGTGTGGGGAACGCTATACAGAAGTTAAAGCTATGAAACATACAGGCTTGCCAGAAATGTCATAACATCCATTCATATTTACAAAACGTATATAGATAATGGTAAGGAAGCTAGATTTTGAAGTAAGTATTTTTGCAAAATTGCCTTAAAATTTTGTTCGCCTATATTGTATAGAGGAATACTTACAATGGAGAAAGATTGTGTAATTTTGTTTTAAGTGATTCGTTAATGAGTTACTTATAGGGAAGCAACGGATATGGAGAGAGAGAGAGAGAGAGAGAGAGAGAGAGAGAGAGAGAGAGAGAGAGAGAGAGAGAGAGAGAGAGAGAGAGAGAGAGAGAGAGAGAGAGAGAGAGAGAGAGATGAGAGTAAACAAAAAGGTAGGAAGATAACCAGGAGGAGGAATGAGATCCGAAAGTTTGCTGGGGTGGTAGGGATAAGGATAACATCTGACCAATTATAATAGAAAAAGTAAGGAAAGGTATTTGTCCTGCAGTGGGCTAACTCAGGCTGATGGTGATGATGATTATAAAATTTTACCATTGTATGTTCATGGTATAATGTAAGACATTTGTATGATAATGTTCACAGATTTTGCGCAAATTGTAATTTACATAGTGCAATGCAAGCAAGTCCACCAGTAAATCTCATGCTTACTGCATGCAAGGCTATACTCAATTGCAGTTCTACACTTCGAGTAAGATATAAACTGTGTATCTCTAGCAAACTCTTAAATGCAAACCGCTAATCCTTGTCAGCGTACACGTTATTCATCTATATACCTTGTGGCAGGAATTCCTGCCTCACAAATGTGTTTTAGTTGTATCCAGATTTAGAAACAAGTTATTAACTTATTATTTAATAAATGTTACTGGTTTATCAAGACACGCTTCAGGTATACGAATGAATCATTAGTATAACAAATATAGACAATAAACATAGACAAACATATGTGGTAGATACATTCTAAAAAATCACCTTAACCCCTTCAGACTCATATGACGCAGAGTTTGCCAGATTAGCAATAAGAAATAGAGTTCTCTCACTCTTATAATTACCTCTCTAAAATTAGTTTTCTGCCCACAGCTAACTCAAAGACAACTGCAGAGGTTGAAGTAACTAAACTAAAGGTTTCTAAATACCCCTGATGGTAACAAAGGCTTTAAAGTATCCCTAATCGGCTCAAAATCGCGTCATATGTAGGAGAGGGTTAACCAATTAAGAATATGAAGCTCAACTGATAGTTGTACTTAAATCACACCACCAAAGTCTGCAAAGAGCCGACTGACCCACTCACGGCAGATCACTTTCACACCCAACCCCTCTCGCCCATATTCCTAATACATTTTAATTTGAAGCTCTCTATTGTTCTTGATCCCACCATAGCACTCGGTAGCCTATTCCACCTATCTACAACTCTGTTGCCAAACCAATATTAGCCTATACCTTTTCTGAAACGAAGTGTAACTAATTTGAAACCATTTGTTCGAGTTATTTCGCTATACATCAGTATATCTTTCATGTCCCCTACATTAATCCCACTAACTCACTTGAACACCTCTAATATATCCCCTCTAACTCTGCGTCTGTCTAACGAATGTAAGCCTAATTTTGTCAACCTTTCTTCATATTATGTAAGATTTCTAATATATTTCATTGGGGGTGTTTGGTGTTGTGGTGAAATTAATAAAATAAAGATTGTGGATAATTTCTGTCATTCTTCGTTGTACGCTTTCCAAGGAATCTATGTCCATTATGTAATAGGGACACCAAAACCTGGAGGATTATTGACAAGTAATAAGAAAATGTTCTCATTGAAAATATCCTGTCAAGATATATATAGAGTGGCAGGATAACCAGCCAATTTCCATAAATGAGTTATGCTTCACATAATCACCTAATAATTGCCACAATATAGCGGTAAAGTGCGGTATTATATACTGAATTGTGTTAAAAGTAAAACATTAATTTTGTTAACTTACAATTTACTATAATAAGTAAGCGAATAATAATCAATATAATAATCCCTACACTACGGCTATTAACCTATAAATAAGACAAAGTGTAAATGAAGCGTCTAGCATAAAACTGCAATTGAATACATTTGAATAACACACTAATATTGCTCAACAACAGATGCATTTAATGAACACTGTCAATGTACAAAGGAGAAATACGGAAGTCATGTAAATGGATGATATGTAATTGCTAAATGGATTTAAAGTAAAATCGTAAGTGAATAAAATTAACACCACATACACCCACTACTAGTATTATCATATAACAGAGACCTTATAATTATATACACTAACATATTATAATTGCAAATTAATAGAGATGATTAATAGGCATTTGATATAAAAGCACATTAATAAGAATTAAAAACCAACCCACCCACTATTATCATAAATCACCAACATGAACATTTAACCATTTCACTACCGGGGATGTTTGTAGTTTTATTTTAGCTGTATTTAAACGATTGTGTGCAGTTTAAGAAGGATTTGTGGTAGCCAAAAGGATTAAGTCAGATAGTTTGAAGCCTGGTAATTGCTGGATGCTCCATTGAAACTGAATAAGGTCATATAATAGTAGCTAAAATAAAGTAAAACTACGTCGCTGGTATAGAAGGGGTTAATACAAGCGCAAATGGACGAAGATGAATAACAGGACAATTATGTATGACGTGCAAATGGATGAAAACAAATAATATATATAATTAATTACTGAAGAGAATATGTAGCTGTAAATTAATTACACAGCTTACATTATCAATAGCATTAGGGTTTCAATCTAAGGTTATGACAAAGATGATATATAGTGAAACACAATATGTAGTACATAAATGAATGACCATGAATAACACATAATTAATAAACGTAAGGCATTAGTTAATAAAGATAAATAACACATACACCCAAAATAACCATATATTAATAACAGCTATCAAGTTATATAGTGTAAATGCAGAGTGCAAATGGATGATATTGCATAACCAAATTAGTTAAATGAAAGGTATATGCGAATGAAAATGAATACCAATGTCATACACAACGACCATATAATCAAGTCAAGATTGTAAGTTGTAAATTGATAGATAATCAAAAGAATCATAATAATGTAAATCGCACGTAAACTACTACGAATAAAAAACAAAGTAAACAGAAAATATATGGAAAAGAATAACAAATACTCATAATACGACCATTAACCCCTTCTGTACCGCCGACGTCTATTTAATTTTATTGTAGCTATATTTAGACGATTTTGTGCATTTTAAGAAGGATCTGTGATAGTAAAAAGGGTTTGACCTACATGAGATAGTTGGAAGCCTGTTAATTGTTGAAGGCCCTTTTTAAACTGTATAAAATAGTCTTATAGTAGCCATGCTAAATTTAACAGTCGTCGCCGGTACAGAAGGAGTTACATTTATAAACAAGTCTTTTAATTTAAGTGTAATTGGAAGTAGGTGAATAACCCAGTTATTTAATGCTAGGTGTAAGGGAATGCACAGTAATTGACAACACCAGACAATACAGCTATGAAACAAATTACAGAACAATTCAAAAGGAAAACTGTAAAGAAACACAGTAAACAAGGAATTGGACTATTGCGCATGATGTACACATTTAACGGGAGTCCTAAATGAATATATATGAATAATAAAGCCAAAATCTACGGACATCTAATATATTCATATTTGTTCACCAACTCATTATAACAGACGTTTTTAATCTAAGTATAAATTAATGCAACTGAATAACAGACGAATGAAATGTAAAGCGTAGATGAATGGAAATGCATAACAGAGCCACGCACTTCAAAATTAATATTTAATAAAAAAAACGGGGATTTATATCTAGGTCTGAATTAATGCACGTGAAAAACAGACAAATGGGCAGCGAATATATAAGAGTAAATTGAGTAAAACGAGTAAATGAGAGACTAGTAAAGCGTAAGTGAATGGAAATGAACTACAAAATGCATATCTACGGTAATTTAATCAATATAGCAATACTTTGAATCCATGTTGAAATTACTGTAATACAGTGAATAACAGATAAATGAAATGTTAAACGAACGTGAATATACTGTATACTGTATGCATACTAGAAAACATAAGCGTTTGAAAGTAATTGAATGCAAATTAATAACAAAGCCTTACAAGACGGTAAATTAATATATAACAAGACATTAAATTTAAAGAATAAATATAACTCTACAAAAATAATGATGAACAACCGAAACATTCACCATAGAGTGTAAGCGAATATAACTGAATAACAAAGCACTACGCTACGGCCATTTAATCAATAACCGAGGGCTATTTTTTGTATTTCCTCTTCTTTTTTTGTTGGAGATTGAGCAGCCCTGACACACCTGTCGTTGTCAAGGCAACCATTGACGCCACACCACCATCACTAGGACGACTAGTCACACCCACCCACAGTTTACTCCCACACACGCGCACGGATACACATACGCCCCCTGTTTACTCCCACGCCCACACACACGTAACGGATACACACGCCCCCTGCTTACTCCCACGCCCACACACGTGTACGGATACACATACGCCTCCTGCTTACTCCCACGCCTACACACACGCCCCTGCTTACTCCCACACACACACGTACAAAGGAGTACAAAGGAGTACAAAGGAAATCAAGCAACAACATATCTAGTGACCCTTCTAGGTTGCTTGTCCTCCAAAACACTGAGGATCAAGTGTCCAAACAGTGGTTTAGAGTGGGTAAGGGAACATTGGAAAGGGAATTACTGCCCTGGAACTAATGTCCGTGGCAGGATTAGGAAGTTAGTAGAGGACAGATGGGTTAGTAACTGAGGGGGGGATAAAATGAAGTTATTCATTTACAAACGCAGTCAGTCGCGGGTTTGATGCGAGATATATGTCTAGGCGAAGTTTAAATGAATCAACGGTGATGCAGTCTATAACGTTTCGGGGAAGCCCATTCCACAAGTTGACAACTCGATTGAAGGAGAAATTCTTAGATTCGTGTGAGTTAAAAGATTTACCAATAATTTTGCAACCGTTTCCCCGCGTGTAATTAGATTGGTCGATAGTGAAGTACTTACTACAGTTCATATTGTCGATGCCTTTGATGATTTTGAACACTTGAATTAAGTCACCTCTTAATCTGCGCTGGGTTAAAGGAAATAGATTTAATTCTCTAAGACGCTCTTCGTATGGTTTGTTCTTTAGGCTAGGTATCATTTTGGTAACTCTACGTTGAACTCGTTCTAGCTTGTTTATATCTTTTTGGTAATAAGGGCACCAGGATTGAACGCAGTATTCCAGAAGAGGGCGGACTAAGGAATTGTAAAGGGTTAGGATAACTTCTTTAGATTTATGCTCAAATGACCTGCCTATAAAGCCAATTATTTTGTTTGCCTTCTTAACAACTTCTGAACATTGTTGACTCGGTTTTAGGTTACTCGATATTGTTACTCCCAGATCGGTTTCTCTGTTTACATTCGTACGGATACACATGCCACCTGCTTACTCCCACGCCCACACACGCGCAAGGATATATACACCTCCTGCTTACTCCCACGCCCACACACACGCCCCTGTTTACTCCCACGCCCACACACATGCCCCTGCTTACTCCCACGCCCACACACACGCTCCTGCTTACTCCCACGCCCACACACACGCCCCTGCTTACTCCCACGCCCACACACACGCCTAAGCGGGGTGTGTGGAGTAGTCTTGCCACTGGACTGGTAATCCAATGGTCCCGGGTTCGAATCCCGATGTATCAATGGGAAGATATTATTGGGATGGAATTTGTGCTGTATCATTGCATTACCACAGAGCCCACCGAAACGCCAACAAAATACCCTCATTGTTCCCTGATTAAATAGCACTGTATGAATATTCCCCTATTCAAAATATGCTACAGGGGGGCAGTGCCTAGTGAGTTAATGGCTCAATAGGTGGCGTTCTGAGAGTGAGGGTCCGAGTCTTAGGGTTGAGACAGTGAAGAACTGGGGCGAGGCAGCTCCAGAGATGGGGCTGCTTCGAGCCGTGGGTGGGCAACCGGGCCCCGTGCATCTTGTGAAGGCAAGATAGTGGGGGCTGGTTGCATCTCAAAGTGTTGCACATAACTCACTCCCTAGACTGGAACGCGACCTCATGGGCTTCATCGTTGAATGTACGGTTAAATGTACAGGCTCTTAGTCTATGCCCGAGAGGGAGTAGTTGGAATATAGAAAACAAAAAAAACACACACACCCATACCACCACCATTGATATGACTCACACCACCTACAGTTTACACCCATAGACACATGCAATACACACAGGCTCACAACTTACTTCCTTGGCCACACACACAGGTACACTCACGGCATGCCACTACAAGGACTCGCACCCACCCTCAATTTACGTTTTGTTTTTATTTTAGTTTTTACACAAACAGCCTAGTAATGACATAGGTATGTTGTTGCTCGTCATTCTTTGTATTCCATTTTTTACACACACGCCCACAGCTTACTCCAACGTTAACACAAATGCCTCCACTGCCAACATAAATCACCCCCACATTGTTAGTGTATCTCACTTTCACGTACATACACACATGGTCACACAAATGTACACGTTTACAACTTAATGCTTTATAAACTCAGAGAAACACCCTACACAGACAGACAGACACATATAATACACGCATATACACTCAAACACACACACAGTTTACTCTCTTCTTGTTCTCTCTTTCTTACACACACTTGTTCTCCCTACTATAGCACACACGTTCTCATACCTGTAGGATACTGGAGCCACACACTCACTCACACACACCCTATCTGACTCCTATGGTTTGCTTTCACACACACACCGTCACATCTACAGTAGATAAACATAAACGCATTCTTAATCCCACAGTTTCATTCCACACACACACACACACAAACATTCACAAAATATAGTCTTGCTTAGCAAATGTCATTACATATGGTTGTGACATCACTGTCGTCAAATAATTTGATGCGTTAATTTTGCCACATTTTGAATATTGCTCACCTGTTTGGATGTCAGCTGCCAACTGTAATTTAAATGTCTTAAACAAAGCTATTAATTCAATAAAATATATGTTTCTTATATTGTTTCTGGACCTGAATCAACGGTGTTAGGTTGGTGCCCTCACCATTTTATTCAAAGTGTTTAATTATGCATGGTGATTTACCAAAGCTTTTTGCTCCAACATGTGTAACAAGGTCTACTTTGAATGTCATTGACTTTGCCATGAAACGTGAAAAAGTTTCTATGACCCAATGTTCAACATGTATTGTCCATCTTTGGTTGAGCTGTGGAATCATTTAGCTAATTATATTGTGCAGTCGGTTAATGTTTCTACTTTTAAGTCTAGAAAATATTTTTTGGCAGCAGTAGTTATATTTTAAATGCTTGTTTCCTTTTTAGTTTAATTGACCTGATATTCAACAAGATTTATAAATTGAATATTTGGGTTTTTGTTTTATGTATTGTATCATCCTACTCAGTACCTAATTTCTCCTTCTGAGCTTTTTACGTAGGCCTGTTGCTATATTTTCTTTTCTTAGTTGCCGTTGCTTTTCTCCAGTGCCTTCTGGTATTATGTGTGGATTCAATATTTACTGTTCATTCTGCACCCTGTTGGAAGGCTTCGAAAGCTTACAGTATAAACAAAAAAATATAATAATATTATTATCAACCCGGGAAAGGCGAGAAGACTCTTAAGAGGTTTTGGTGGGCAGAGGCGACGAACTTCTTAGGATCCAAGACCTAAAAAAAAAAATGTTTAAAAGGCCCCAGTAGCTCTTAAAACAAAGGAATATGTGATTAAGTGAGATCATTCCCCTCCATACCTCCTATCACTCCCCCACATATGTCAAAATCCCATCCTCCCCCCCCACCCCCATCAATTATAACCTATTTTTTCTCTTATTCCCTTGTTTATTGGTTTATTTACCGCGCCAACATCTCCAATCCGGTTCTAAGGCGTGTTCCTGCGCCTATCGAGTGCGTGGTGAGAGAGAGAGAGAGAGAGAGTGTGAGAGAGATCAGTCTGCCTCTAGGCTTCGGAGAGGGAAGGTATACGTCGCGTCCGCCTCACATTTCATGACTGAACGGTCGGCAATAATTCGTGATTTTCACACCCCAAATACTATTCCCACTTGTTTTATTGCTGTTACATGATAATATATTCATATTAAACGTAAAATAGGCGCATATGAATAAGTAATAACAATATTTATCGTAAAATGACGATTTTAGGCGGGTGTGAAGCCTAATATAGTCGCCTGGCAGTAGGCTCTTCACTACATATAGCTACAATCTCACTGACTCCCATATATTTGTTAATGATGTAAATATTCCCACTTCCCCTAGTATTGACATTCTCGGTGTAACATTAACTACTAACTTGAGCTGGACACATTATGTTAGAAGCATTGCTAAGAATGCCTCTAAAAAACTGGGACTCCTGTACAGAGTTCGAGAATTCTTCACCGACGAGCAGTTGGCCGTAATATATAAAAGTCATGTGTGTTCTCAGATGGATTACTGTTCACCTCTGTGGGGTAGAAGTGGAGTGGTTGCATTGAGGCAGTTGGACAAAATTCAAAATAAAGCTATTAGATTAATCAAAAACCCTGCAATCACACAGGATCTTCCTACATTATCCATATGAAGAAACGTTGCATCCCTTGCATTATTCTACAGATATTTTCACAGCAATTGTTCCGAGGAACTTGCTTCAATTGTGCCGCCTCTCCACATCTTTCCCCGTAGAACTAGGGCAGCTGAGAGCGCCCATGAATTTACACTTTCCCCTCCACAATGCAGAACTTCTGCTTATCAGAATTCATTTATCCCCAGAGCTACTACTATTTGGAATTCACTTCCCTCAAATTGCTTTCCACAAACTTAAATCTACAAATGTTTAAATCCAGTTGTTACAAACATTTTATGAATGGAGGATGCCTTTAGGCACATGGACCTTTTTGTTTTATCTGTGTTTTTCCTTCCTCCGTTCATTGTCTCTTAAAAAAAAAAAAAAAAAAAAAAAAACATATAGCTCGTGCTTCCCGGGTTAATTTGCAGTATTCTGTTATTACTTCTATGTTTATTAAAGAACGGAGCTTCAAGAAACCCCAGAAAGTGCAAAAGCTCAAGTTGGAAAACCACGTTCCCCCATTATAGCTAGAATACAATAAAACACATATCGTTGGTACTCAAAGGGTTTAGTCGGTACCACAAGAGGAATTCTTCTTTCAACATTTATCATCAACACAAATCTAACAGTTTGTGAGTTAATTGTGTTCATAGTCCTGTCATCAAAACCAATCTATCTTCAGGTAAGTTTCGGACACCAGTGCAAAATATCCGAGATATGTTGCTGGAAAATCCTTTATCATCGAAATGTGCCTATAAAAGTGTTTTTGTGATACAGACGTTGAATACTCTCATCCTCCCAATTACTCTCACAAGCCCTATATCTCTCTCATCTGCCACCCACACCTTCTCTGAACCCAATATCCTAGCTTTTCTGACACCCACACGTATTCCATATCTTACCAGTGACACCTACGTCTCTTCTTTGGTGACATCTCAAAGTTAAAAGTCAAATATTTTAATATGTCAAAGAACGATACAAATACACAAACATTTATCTATATATCTATCTATTGCGGACGCCTTACTCCCTTTACCAATATTTAGTAAGATAAACAAGGAGATCACCAGTAGAGCAACCCTTAATTAAGGAAACCATACTGCCGATCTGAACGTAGATTATGGGAAGATATATGCTTAAGAAACTTTGAATTAAGGATAGTTTAAATAGGTTTAGAATTCCAAGAAATGAGAGCAATTGGATGATAGTTGAAGGTTTGAGAGTGATCACCCTTCTTTGGGACAGGTTGAATGAGAGCAAGCTTCCAGCAAGAAGGAAAGACGTTAGAGGAAAGACAGAGACAAAAGAGTTTGCCTAGGCAGGGAGTCAGAACGGAAGATTTTTTTTTTAGTACAACAGGAGGAACACCATCGGGTCTGTAGGCCCTCTTAGTATTAAGCCCAGAGAGGGCAGAAAGTACGTCCTTAGAAGAGATAATGATATTAGGCATAAGTAAGAGAAAGGGGTGGAGAGGGAGGAATTGCACCTGAATCATCCAAGCTTGAGTTTTTAGCAAAAGTTAGAGCGAAGAGTTCAGCGTTGTCAGAGGAAGGGAGTGGTGCCGTCAAAGTGGAAAAGAGGAGGGAAAGAAGAGGAAGTATAATTGTTGGAGAGGTTTTTAGCGAGATTCCAGAAAGCTTGGGAAGAGCTAGAATTTGCAACTTCAGAGCATTTGTTATTGATGGAAGAGTTTTTGGCTAGTCGAAAAACAGAGTTGGCTTGATTCCTGGCAGAAACATAAAACACACGAGATTCTTGAGTTTGAAGGCGACGCTAATGTTTGAATGCTTCCTCCTTATTGTGGACAGCAGTAGAACAAGCATGAGTAACTAGGTTATTTAAAGATATAGGTAGAGGTCGCAGAACAATCCTACTAACCATTCGTCAGGTACAAATAGGCAAGCACATACAATGCTTTCCTGAATGGACACGTAACAAGAAAGCACATATACACACTCATATAATACTGTATATATATCAAGTATATCTCACAAATACACATGAGCTACTAAGTGTCTTTGTACTCCCAGTCGGACTCTCGAACCACCGACAGTCAGATTGAGTGTCCATGTTTTAGTCCATTACACCACGGTGTCTTAAAAGATACTTAACCTTTTCCTATTTTATATTTAGGAGAATATGGATCCAATGACTTGTTTATGTATTGTCACAAGGGAAGAATACTAGGGCAAATTACACCGGCTAAACTAATTGTAATCATGGAAGATGGAATTTCCGAAACAACTCACCTCCAGCCAGGTTTTTTCACTATATTTCCTGTAATGGGAATATCGGGACGGGTTTGCTCAAAGGTGAGGGCGATCACAGCTGGCTCGAACCAGACACCAATATAAGATTTATAAAAATTAAATCCCAATCAGACAACCGTATCATAGACAAAACCCCATTAATAGACAGAGGAAGAGGGAACTAGTCAAGGAAATGCTGAAACAAGGAATTGTGGAAGAATCGTACAGCCCATGGTTATTTCCGGCATTCCTACTTAAAAAAAAAAAAAAAAAATGTGTAGACTACCGGAAATTGAACAATGGATGTGATGATTAAAGATGCCCAACCATTACCCCGTATTAATGACTCGTTAGATTATTTGCATGGGTCGACATGGTTCTCTACCATAAATTTACAAAGTGGGTATTGGCAAGTGCACCTAGGAAAAGAGGATCAGGAGAAAACGGCGTTCGCGACCAATGAAGGGAAACTGTACCAATTTACAGTCCTTCCGTTTGGGGTCTGTAATGGACCTACTAGCTTTACCAGAATAATAGAAAAGTACCAAAGGGGTTGGGCGTGGCGCACATGTCTAGCATATCTGGACGACGTTATCATATTCTCCAACACCTGGATAAAACATATAGAATGACTCCAGGAAGTATCGTAAAGGGTAAAAGAGGCTGGATTAAAACTGAAACCCCCAAAAATTCAACTGGAAGCTCGAGCAGTGGCATACCTGGGCCATATGTGTTGTCCAAAAATGGATTCAACCCTACACACAAAAAGTTAAAGCCATCTCGGAAACTCCCCCACCGTCTAAAGTAAAGGAAGTCCGAGCGTTCCTTGAATGGACTCGTACTATTAGAGAGTTATTCCAAATTTCTAAAAAATTGCTAAACCTATCAATGCCCGATTAAAAAAAAGAGAGTCATTTGATTGAGATTTAAGTTGCCAGGCTGCTTTTGAAGTGATGAAAGATAACCTGACCTCGGAGCCAACGGTGTGCCACCTAAAAACTAAATTTGTTCACCTACTGTATATGCAAAAACAATAAAAAACAATCAATAATATTTCAACTAAATATTATATTAACCACCAAAGCGTCGGATGAAGTAGTACTAAACATGTCTTACGTTTTCTGTTACCCATATTTAAACAAAGTAAACATAAAAATCCTCCTCTGTTATATCCACACACTCACTTTGAAAAGCAAAATGTGTGTTCAAGTATAGCAAAAATTATACACACGATACGTCCTTCAATCGTGTATGTGTTCAAATTAGCACACCTAAATGATGGTAACACAACACTGGGCATTCTTTTAATGTATACCAATTGTATTTCATTTGAATATACAATACTTATTTTGACAATTGAAGGGCTCCATATTCTTTCTCATGACGTCTATGCTCCCTCCTAATATCCCTGGAATCCATTCACTGTTACAATGCCTAATATTTTTGTTCCTCTATATAAAGTCTCCTACAGACAGTATACCCTTTAAATCCAACACATATATCATATTTTACGAATGAAACCCACTTACTACTTTGCATCAGTTACCAACATTATGACCTATTCGTTTTTCCTTACAGATTTTCTACTAACATATTTAAACATTATTATCCATGATCTATTCGTATTTTTCGTTTTTACCTTTTGCAAACTCCACTTCTCCCATATCATAATACCTAAGCCGCCCCAGACTTCTATGCAGTGTTGCCAGTTTAGCTAATTTACCGCTAAATCTGTCGGTATTTACTTCGATCAAACAGCAATGTTTTCTTTACATGGAGTGGCATAAATTCTATCGATATTTTGGAACTATGAGCCACGTGTAAGTAATAGAGCTGAGAGTCTGGCACTTTTCTAGCGATATCCGACATGTATTTAAACAATTCAGTACTAGGGACTTCCTTTTCATAATATTCTTGAAACTATTAGACGAGGTTATTCAGCTTAGGAAGGACCTCTAGCAATAATAAGGCTTCAAACTAGCTGAACCAAACCTTTGAACTACCACAGCTCCTTCCCAGGCTGCACAATATCGTCTAAATAAAGCTTGGATAAAATCAAACACACGTCGCTGGTACTCAAAGGGTAAATATCTAGCGACTTTAGCCAGCGGATCTAGTGGTATTTTGGATTTGGATTTGGTACCCTTGCTTCCATATCACAATACCGTATTATTCTCACCTGTACCTATGACCTATGCCGTACAATATCCACCCACACGTCCGTCTGAGCTCCATGTACCTGGGATCTAATAACATATTTTCTGACCTATTCATATGGTTTATCTTCAATTGTATTTTCATCTCGCGCAGCATTAACCCTTTTAGTACCAGTGACATATTATTTATTTGATTTCAGCCACATTTAGACTTTATGAAGCTTATGAAGGATATGTGATAGCTAAAAGGATTAATTGAGATAATTTGTTGCCAATTGGTAGATGTAGTTCCTAATCTGAATAGAATCGCTTAATACGTGCCATAATATAATGATAATGATGTAACAGGTGCTGAAAGGGCTAAGAGTCGAGGAAAGGTTATTCCAACTCATATTCATGTAATAATATTTTTTTGGTCATTTATACGTCTCATCCTCTATTTTTTCCCGTACAATGTTAAGAGTCGAGAGAAGGTTATTGGCTGGTAAAAAATAGGTGAAATGTAATGCTTACTAGAGAACAATTGTATATATAGTGCTATAAGTGAGTGTTAGAAGCATCCCATTCTTATTATACTTCACCTCCAATGCCTGCACAAATAGTTGGTCCACTATTATATGATCAGATTGAGACAGGGAAAAAGATTGAGAGAAAGCATGTGAGTAAAGGTTATGTTTCAAAACGTTAAATTAGCGGGTCCAAATTGTTCATTAATACGTGTACCCCTTTTCATTGCAGGTGCCTTCACCTTCCTACCATTATTTAGTTTCGTATTATGTGTATGCAGGAGACAAAAAAGGCAATGCTGCCTGTGAAAAGTGTCCCCCAATGTTGAAAGAGTGATAGAGAGCCAAATTCAAAGTACGTTGAAGTCAACATTTCTGGACACACGGAGCTTGAGGGAAAGACAGATTGAGAGAGTGGGTTCCAGAGCTTACATGTTGAATACAAGAAAGACTGAGAAAATCGGTTCACTCTTGGGTTACAGAGTTTGACATAATAAGGGTGGGAATGTGCCACCCACTCTTTGTAAGGTAGGAACGATATACTGAGAAAACTCTTTGTAAGGTAGGAACGATACACTGAGAAAACTCTTTGTAAGGTAGGAACGATATACTGAGAAAACTCTTTGTAAGGTAGGAACGATATACTGAGAAAACTCTTTGTAAGGTAGGCACGATACACTGAGAAAACTCTGAAGAACACTGTTAGTAAGAAGTGTGATAGGGATGCAACATTGGATTTGACTCCACATTTTCGAGATAAGGAAAATAAATCACCAGGAAATTGATATAATTTGTTACGAAGTTTTATGAGTAAGTTTTGAGAACGCTGCATTCTTATCAGACTACAACTCCTATGCCTAAGTCCCTACTGCTCTTCCTTTGTCTAAAGTAATATGGGTGGTAACAATATGTATATGGTCGTTAACACTATTTCATCCGACGCTTGGGGGATATATGTTCAGTTAATGGTAATTTGTTTTTATTGTGCTTGCCTTTCTTCGAGCAGATCTGTGTTTACCTTGTCAAAAATAGGGCCCTTTCGACTTCAAATTCGCTGGTTCGCTATTTATCGTTCAGAAAAGGTAAAAACCTCAATGGAGTGAAGCCTCCTACAGTCGCCAGACTAATGCGGGGAAACGTCTTAAAATCTCAAAAGTAATGAAGCGAAACAGGAATGGTCCAACAAATCAGGGTGGCCCCTTACATCGATTAAGAATGAGATACGTGAGCAGATTATGTAAGATTAAAAACTGCGCGTGCATCATGAGGCAGTAAAAGAAAACATTATGTGGTGTTTACTGTTCATTTATTTACTAATTTAAGAGAAACTAGCAGGGTTACCCGGCGTTGCCCTGGTTTAATTTATACTATCATAATCACCATCATGGGCGGGTGCCCAACCCCGAAAGGGGTTGAAATAGGGGAGCTATCCCCCCGCCAAAGGCGGCTTTCTAGGGCCTTTTCTAGCTGATGCTGAGAGGATTGGGTTCTAGTCATGTGGTGATGGGCTGGTCTATCAGAGTGAGAGCTGAGCAATCTCTGCCATACCCATAGCTTACTCTGACTTTTCCTTTAACTTATATATTTTCTAGATCTCAAGTGACGGCGTCTCTTCCGTGGATTGACCTCCCAATCTACCAAGATTGGAAGCCAAAGCGTCACATTTTTCCCTTGCCCCTCAACTTTCTCTTCATAATTGCTGAGGGGCACAGGGCCCTGGGTGGGGCTTTGGTTTCCCGGGCATTTCCGCACCCTCCTCAGCCCCCCGCCATGGAGTGGCTTCGGTCACCCAGGCTTAATTGTGGTCGGCGGGGAGGGTTCTGCGGGGGCACTCGGTTATGGCCTTGGAATTGCTCGGGGCCTTGGGGCTGTTCGGCCAGGCAGATTGGGGAACAACAACAACAACAACAACAACTACTACCACAATGATCACAATACTACTACTACCATAATCACCGGCCTCGACTTCCCTGTGCCTCATTAAACGGCGACCTCGATTTCGGCCGCTAAATGACCTCCGATTTTGGATCTAACCTCATCCGTACCCCCATTTTGGGGGGCTGCGAACAACTTTCGTTCCATACACCTTTTCGATCGGAGGCCTCCTTCTGCCCTAAACGGCAATGTTTTTCATTTTTGTTTTCAATTTCGGCCTCGAAACGACCTCCGATCGTGGCCTCGCCCCTCTATGACCTGACCCAGGTCAATTGACACCCACATGCAAAGTTTCAGGTCCCCAGGTCCAAAACTGCGGCCGCCTATTAAGAACACACAGACAGACAAACAGACACACGAACTGATTTAATAATATAGATGCCTTCCATTTGCAATTGATTTATTGACACCTTAGCCCATTCAGTACGATTGCGTGTTTTCCATGTATTTTTTTTTTTGTATTAAACTTTATAATGCAGCTTAGGGAGTGTCTTTTGAAATCAACTAAGTAGAAGTACAGATATCATAATATATATTTTATGTCCACACATACTTGGTATGAACCGTCTAAAATCATCTAGTGATAGACAGAATAACATGAAATGGCGTCCTCGAATTCAGAAAGAGTTGATGAATACGTTAAAAACTGCTTGAGTTCCTTATCTATTATATAGGAAAAACAAATTAGCCTAGTCTTTTGACTATATAACTTATTTTCTATTTTATACTAAACAGTGGTGCGTAACTAGCATATCCGTATCTACTTAATACAAAGTAGTGTTATGTAACTATCCATATAAATATCTAATAACTACAAATAAATTAATTAGTTTTCATATAGAGTTATGCGCGTTAACTAAGGAACTACGGCACAGTCAAGACTAAATATTATAAAATAAAATTAGTATACACGTAAAAGTATAGTAATACAAAATATAAATTATAACCTATGAACCATTAACTCTATTTCCGTAGTACATTACTACCTGTTTCATATAGATAAATAAATATTTCTCAATTAAAAAAAGAAAACAAGAACAAAGAAACCTGAGCAGTACAGGTGAAGGAAGGACAATTCTCCCCAGGTTATGAAAGCACAGATAAGATTAATGACAGTGTTTGCATCATTCCATTTCATATCGTATGATAAATCCTACATAAACCTCCCTATTTTTTCCGATACGGAGGTTAGCCCTTTTAGTATATGATAAAGTGTGTCTTCATGTATTCTCCACTATCGTTAGACAATTTTATGAAGCTTAGGAAGGTTCTCTAGGATGTAATGTGGTAAAGTTTATCTCTATTAACCAACGGACTCTCACAGTTCTTTCCTAAGTTTAGTAAATCGCCAAATTGTAATCAGAATAAACAGTTGAATCGCCTCATAAACATCAAGGGACAATCGAAAGGTTTAATGCAAGGATAAAAACGTAGAAACACGAACATATTTGTTGCGTAGTTACATGAATGGATTTGCTCACATCTCAACACCTACGTATAAAGCTCTACTTCATCCCTCTTTCACATTTGATTTCATTGTTTATAAATGTGATTATGTCCGGGTCTGACCGCCAACATAGCTGTTATTTTTCTCACAGCCATTGTTTACACCCACGCAGCTACCCGGCCTACGTGTTCACCATTTTATAACCAGCGCGCGTAGGTAGACTTCCACGAAACTACAGAAAATAGAACATCCGCAATTATACTGTATATGATAAGAGTATTTTTTGTTCGTGTTGTTGTTTCTACTCGGGCTTTGTCTCGAGTCGACCACCCCCAGCTATGGGGTATGTGCCTGAGTATATACATACATTTCAATCCACGTCCAAAACAATGTATATGGTATATCAAAATTGAAATGGTAGGCAGCATATTACAACGGTAAATTACAACAAAATTGTATAGGTTGGGCACACTTTGAATAGAATTTTCGCAAGTCTGAGAAACTCCAGTGGCTGACTACATCAAATAATTGACTGGCATTTACCAATGAAGTATTCTAATTATGATACCTTGTAAATTGATGACAATCCTTAGAAACTGACTAAACTTGCACTATCTACTTTATGCAACTCTTTCTCAGACTCACTCCCACACACACACACACTCTCTCTCTCTCTCTCTCTATAGATATATATATATAACTTAACCCTCTCAGGCTTAATTAACATATTCGAGAAGGGTGCCCCTAAATGGCTACTTGATAAATAATTTGAATGAAAACTGAAAAATCGAATTCCGTATAGTTTAGGCTAAAATATGTTTAGGTAATAGCACGCTAAATGAAAACCTTGGCAACACAGCTCTCAGTCAACCTCACCCTTCCCGAGCAATATAAAGAGCGAGAGATTTCAGTATCAAGGTGGCAGGCAGTGTGAGAGCACGCTACGTGATGCCTTTAAAAATGGCAACAAAAATGTCTGAACTATGGGTTACTGTAACTAATATACTATATGATAGGGTTTTCGTATCTTAGAATACTTTTGTTTCATTATATATAATCTAATTTATGTATTTCACTCCCAACACCAAACACCTCCCAATGAAGGCATTTGCTCCACCCGGGATTCGAACCTGCGTTACCACATACAGATATTAAACACTAACCATTACACCATCAAGACAGATAAAGTACATGACTGCGAATTGATATCCATTTATCGAATACTGGATATCAATATAATCATTTACTCAACTGCACACTGAATGGCCTAATGTTTAAATGAAAGGAGAATACATTTTACGGGTCTCAGATCTCTATAATTATGTAATAATATGTAAGCTAATATCAGTGTAAAGTGCGAGTGCTAAAATTGTTGTCTGATGATTACCTATTTGTAAATAACCGTATATAATACAATATTAGGAGTAGGGAACTTGGGTTTGGTTTATTCTCTTCCTCATACCATGCACTATAATATGTATCAATATATTTCATTGCTCTAAAAAACGTTACACAAATATAAAACAAGAATAATGTACGCTATTGTGTACCCGAGTGAATCCAAGAAACCACGATCGTATACGCTTGTGTTAATATGAAAACAACTATTGACTATAGACAAATTTGAATGCACTATTCAGACAGACAGATAGACAGACTAATGAGGAAGTAAGAAGGAGGTGTGGTGTGGAGGTAGATGTGCTGGAAAGTGTGAAAAGGAACAACTTGAGATGGTTCGGCCATATGGAACGTATGGAAAGCGAGAGAATGACTAAGAGGGTGTACGAGAGCAAGGTGGAGGGACAGAGGGGGAGAGGTAGACCGAATATGAGGTGGAAGGATGGAGTGAGGAACTACATGAACGAAGGCGGTGCTGGTTGGGGGGAGGGGCGTCGACTGACTGGGGACAGAGGTGCATGGGGGCGGTTCGTTCGTGGCCACCCCTTCGGGGATCGCGGCGTCAGGCAATAGATAGATAGATAGATTCTAATTTCATATATATAACCAATTTATTGCTCAGCTTAAGACATAATTATGACAGTGTAAATTCGGAAAAACGATTAAATATTTCTTACATATCGATTTTCAATGTGACAATTAATTTTGATCTTATGAGAGTGTTTTCCAATTTCATAATTGTATGAGTCTTGCTCTATCTTTGGGTGTATGATACGTTACATGTAGATATATTATTGTGGGTTAAAACAGAACAATAGCATGTGTGTATCGTCTCATGGTAACGAAAATGGCGCTTGAGTGTTAACCCATTCAAGCTCCAATATGCGTTTTTGTTCTGTTTCTGGCTACTATTAGACGATTTTATTCAGATTAGTAACGGTATATGTAAGTCATAGGGTTGATTGAGATAGTATTTACCCTTTTAATACCCACAGATACTTCCTAAGCTGCATAAAATCGTCTAATGATAGCCAAAATAAACTACTGAAAACGCGTCAGAGCTTCAAAGGGTTAACAGTAGGTGTACAATCAAAGAAAAAATATGTCATGTTGTTAGTATTGGTGAAGACATCTGGTAAAGGTTAGCCTTTTGGTGGTGTCTGTTTTATGGAAGGGTCTCATACTTTTTCATGAGTTATATTATATCATCGGACACAACATAATTTGTCTTTCAATCCCACCCCTATTCTGTGCAACTCTCCAACCCAAGAGTGAAACGTTATTCTCAGACTTTCTTCTATTCAACTGCTGAGCTCTGGAACTCTCTCCCAGAATCAGTCTCTCCCTCTTCCTATGACTTAAATTGCTTCAAACTCCGTGTGTCCAGGCATTTTAGCTCGAACGTCCCTTGATTTCGGCCCTGTCACTCTTTGAAATCTGGGGGAGGCACTCGCTGCAGGCAGTTATGCCTTTTGTCTCCCTCATTCACATAGCAAAAACAAAATATATATATACTTGCGTTTACGTTTTAGTGAGAGTGAGAGGGTTAACTCCCACTCAGTCAGCAACTCTCCCCTCAGTAATTCCACTTGTTCTGCCTTTCATGTCCACGTCCGTCTTTAGACATCCACTCACCAGACTTTTTCGTTTCTTAATCCACTACAAAGCTTCTCGCGTCTTCCTTTGTCAACACCCACACATTCGTATTTATCCAAATATTCGCGAAGTGTGTCTCTATGCTCTATTCTTTGTCTTAACCTGCCGAATAGCTTCTACTCCACTAACAGCGGATTTCTTGATAATTGATGGCAAATGTATTCATATCTGTAACATATTGATTAAGATGTAATTAAGTGAAAGTAATTACGATGAGTACAAGTCAATTTTCCGCCAACTTATAACAAATTAGTAATACACAGCATATCATACTGATTTAGGGGTTAAGGGGAGATGGGCCCTCCTCTTACTCATGTTTAGCCCCATTAGTTTTCAGATTTTATGACGTTCAGCTCAGTAGTTTGTCGATTTTAAGACCTTTTCCCAATGTTGTTGTCAATATTAAGACTTTCGCGTCATTTAGGTGTCGATTTTTTCCTGGCGAGCGAAAGCGAGCCTGTAATTTAAGAGGGACCGGCATTCGGCTGGAACAAATTTTTATCGAACAATGTGCAAAATAATTCTTGAAGGAGGTTCTTGGGGGGCTTATTTTTTAGCTTTATATAGGTCTAGGGAGGAAACTTAAACGAATATAAAAAGGTATATAAATGAGCAAATAAATACGCCCATTCCCCATTAAGTTGTATTGGGACTTATGTATGCACTAGAGGCGGCATCACAGGACCAGTTTCGTAAGTGTATTTTGTCAAGCCTGTTATCGATTTTGGCTCACCATATTTTCGCTGACTTAGCCTTCCATTACCTGATCAGGCCGATTGTTGACAATACCAGGAGTTAACATAATGCTAGAGTGAATTAATTGACCTGTGTGACCAAATTCGGTGTTTTTATCCAAGAGTCAGATATTTAAATAGGATCATTTGTCAACTTGAAAACCTTTTGTACGATTAAGGTATCGATTTTTTTCCTGGCGAGCGATAGAGAGGGCCTGCAATTTAGGAAGTGCAACGGTACAATGCCCTGCACAAGTAGCTGGTGCACTGCTGAATGATAAACTTGAAAGTGAACATTACATGACGGAAAACACTGAAAGGCATGAGCTTTAAGATCATGCTTAAGAAATAATATGTTGTCGGTGTGTCAGAATAGTTCGCTAACTTCTTTTACCACCTTTCACTGAAGGCGACGGTTCAGTTGTGGCTTATTTCATTTGTATTAAATTTGGTTATCCATCTATTACAAAATTCAAGCGATGTACAATCATGCTCTGTTTAGTTTTGTCGAGTATTTTAATTATACCATGCAAAAATAGGATCCTTAAAATAATGGAGGTGACCCCTAACATTGCTTATGATTTCTTAGTTAACCAAGTGGATTTGCATCAACTTCGGGATTTTGTATGCATAGAAAGCCGAAACGAATGGCTTAAACAAATGTGTAAAATGATATGCACTGTTTCATATCAAACTATTTGTGGTAATCTTGATAATTTACTTTCATATATTATACAATCACGGTGTGGGTCCAATTTCTTGTAGCCAACTGTACTTCTTCACTTCAACAGGTCTGTCCTCGACACAATCGCAATATACTATTTCCCCCTTGTCCATTACAAACCCTACAACTTAAATAACTTTACCAACCTCCACACTTTCTTACCCTAACAAACTTCCGTCCCAGCTTTGATACATTCACACATTACTACTATACACACTACGTCTTCAAATGCGTTTATTTATTTATTTACTTAGTTTATATATTGTATAATTAATTAATTAATTAATAAGTTATTATTACTATTATTAATAATATTAATAATATTATTAATAATATTAATAATATTATTAATAGATTATATTTGATTATTTGTATTATTAATATTACTATTATTATTATTATTATTATTATTGTTATCATTATTTATTACTATTTGTCATTATTTTTAGGGGATAAACTCGCTTTTGCTGGACCCCCTTCTCCCTCATGTTAGGCATATTCGTGTTGAGGTTTTAAGACGTTCGTTCCGTTAGTTTGGCAATTTTGAGACCTTTCACCTCATTGTTTGTGCCAATATTAAGACCTTTCGTGCCATCTACAGTAGGTGTCGATTTTTTCCTAGCGAGCAATAGCGAGCTTCTAATTCTAGAGGGAAGCGGCCTTTGGCCGAGACATTTTCTACCGAAAAATTTACAAATTTATCTTGAAAGGGGATCTAGGGATTGTTTTTCTAAGTTTAAAGTAGGTCTAGCGAGGAAAATAAAAAATACATAACATATATAAATATATAGACCAAAAACCAAGCACTACCCCCTTAACCCCTTCACCACCATGACGTAATTTTCATCATATTCTGGTTACCATTAGACTATTTTCATTAGTTTGTAATCTACCTTTACGACTCAAATGGGTAAATACGACCCCAATAAACCTTCTTAGTAATATAGGTCCTTCTTAAACTGATAAAAACAATCTAATTTCAACCAGAATCAACTATAAAAAGGCGTTCTGGTCCTGAAGGGGTTAGCACCCACTCACCATACTTTCTCATTTCCTGGTCCATTACAAAACCCACACATTCGTACTTCAACATCTGCCGACTCACTCTCAGTCATTCACAAATTACCATGATATATTACGTTCCTATCTATAGCTCTTAACCCCTTCTGTGCCGGCGACGTCTCTTTTATTGGCTTTCAACTACATGTAAACGATTTTATGAAGCTTAGGAAGGATATATGGTCACTAAAAGTATTAATTATGATGTTCCTTCCAACAACCAACAATACTCCTAAAATCGATTAATGAAATTTACAAACACATGTGGCAGTCCATTGAGATAGTCTGTCGCCTTTTAATGAGTAGACGGCCTTCCTCAGCTGTACAAAATCGTCTAATAGTCGCCAGAATATATTGAAAAGTACATCACTTGTATAGAAGGAGTTAATGATCAATATAGTCCCCCTCAATACATTCCTATTAATAGTTTAGTTGCATACTGTATAGCCATTAACCCCTTCTGTACCGGTGATGCACTTTCATTATATGCTGGCCATTATTAGACGATTTTGTACAGCTTAGGAAGGATGTCTACTCGTTAAAAGGCTAAAGACTATATCAATTATTCATTTTAGCTACCATGTATCCTTCCTAAGCTTCATAAAAACGACTAAATGTAACTGAAATCAAATAAATAAGCTTTCGTCGCTAAAGAAGGGGATAATTGGGCATATACTCCATCTGGCTCACTATATTTATTACCTGGAGGTAAATTTTCCGCATATTATGTTTTCCAATCTTCCTCAATATTCGTACCTTATTATACTTGACTTGTAAAACGACAAAAACACGTCAGCAACTCACATGAATCTAATAATAATACAAATAATAATAATGTTCAGGTTACTTATATAACGCCATTTATCTCTAGCCCTCGCTCCGAGATTCAATAGCGCTCGACCAAAGTTTATTACCAGACACCCATTTCCTTGCTCAAGGGAAACGGTACCGGCTACCAGTGTATACAAAAAACCTTCATACCTGAGCGTGGAATTGAACTCGGGTCACCCGAGGTGGGAGGCCGAGATGTTCTCCACTACACTACCTATAGTATACTATGTTTGCAGTTTTGTTAATGTATTTTTGTAATATATTTCTTAAAACAAGATAATAAACATGGAGGCATGAAGGTGGTATCCGGCTTTTGAGCTTGTGTTTGCTTTTATAATAAAATCAATTGTCATAGCGATCCCTTCCAAGTTGCCTGCTACACCCATTTGTCAGAGTTCTCCATTGTCTAATACATTACCACTCCTCTCAATGATACCTTCACCAACACCTACACATTCATACCTCATCTAATTACGTGCCAGCTTCTTTTCTCTTCACCACCCAAATACCAAGTATGTGTCCCATCTACAGTATGTATCTATCTATCTATAGGTATCCCTCTTGTCCCCAAACCCTTGGGATTATATACACATACACCGATATATATATATATATATATATATATATATATATATATATATATATATATATATATATAATATTATATATATATATATATATATATATATATATATATATATATATATATATATATATATATATATATATATATATATATATATATATATATATATGGTTCCATGTTAGCCTATCTTGGCTTTGGCAGCCCCTGTTCAATTAATCTATATTAGAGTACTGAAACAGATATTTACCCCAAACTGTATACTGTGGTAAAGATGTCAATCTAGTCTCAAATGACTCGTTTGGACAAGGGAAACAATAAATGTTCAGACAATGTTTATAGAAAATTTACCATTTGACTTGTACTGGTCCCTGTAATTCAACACATTTGTGGCAATTGGCAACAATTCTTACCAATTTGTAGCATGATAATAAACTACAGAGACCAATACTAGTCAAACGGTCAACATTAGCCAAACATTCTCTGAATTTAGGTTGTTTCCCTTGCACAAACGAGTCAGTTGAGACTAGTTTGACATCTCTACCACAGTATACAGTTTGGGGTAAATATCTGTTTCAGTACTCTAATATAGATTAATTGAACAGGGGCTGCCAAAGCCAACATAGGTTAAACCTGTAATGGCCTTATAGCTAATTTTGATTATACTGCGTTTATTATTGTTTGTGCCAATTTTGACACTTCTATCAAGAAACGCACAATTCTTCCACCTGTCTGCTTCACTAATCCAGGTGTCAATATTTTCCGCGATCCAGCATATATATATATATATATATATTTGTTTTGACAGCAAGATAAATTTGTACATTTTTCTCCATACAATGCTTGCTCGCTATCGCTCGCCAGGAAGAAATCGACACCTTGATGGGGAAAAACGTCTTAAAACAGTTGGCTGAATGTGGCCGAATGGATACAAGCCAGGAAAAGAGAGAAAAGGAGAAAAAGATAAAAATAAGCTGGTGACCCCTCTTAATTCTACATCCGCTTGCTACACCCACACGTCCCTGTTATTGTTTCATTTCCTGGACCATTGACATACCTCCCACCTGTATGAACACCCACACATTCATACCTCCCACACATCCGTCGCAAGCTTTCTGGCATTAAAATATTCCCATGATGCTCTTCTATTCTATCTATTCTATATACTCAGGCCCAATCCCCACTTTTCGTATGTTTTCCCCCTTTTTTTTTGGGGGGGGGGGGGACGACTCAAGACAGAGCCAGAATAGGGACAACACAACATAAAACAAGGAACACACAAAAACAAAATACATATACAAAATAGGAATATTAAATATTCCTACGATGCACTACACAAAATGTTTATGTGCGTTTTAAGGTTTAGCTCTTCAACCGGAACCCAGCTAAGAAGTCATGCATTTAAGTAATACTATATTTAGACACATTATACAGTGGAAGTGAACCCTCAAACAATTCATACTTCGCATCCACGTATGCCTGTTGCACCTAATCAGCCAACTTGCTTTTCCCGACCCAATACAGAACATTACACCAAACTTATCATTGAATGCCTTCAATACATTCACACAGTACCCGCCCAGTCTGAGCCTCCCAAACAGCTGACATTAGAAAAACATCGTATAATCGAAGTTAAAAGTCCGCCTATTCTATTTACACCCTAGTCTTCACTTCCACATTTGATTGCTACACCTAGGCACCCGAATGTTATTTTATTACTGTATGTTCTGATTTAATGCATAATGATAACCTGCTATATTAATACTCACATATGCATACCTGCCTCAATTCAGCCATAGCTGTGTTACAACATGTAATATATATATATATAAATATATATATAAATATATATATATATATATATATATATATATATATATATATATATATATATATAATTATATATACCTGTATATATATATGTTTTGTTTTTGGTTTTTTCTATGTACATGAGGGAGACAAAAGGCAAAACTGCCTGTGACGAGTGCCTCCCCCAGAGTTAAAAGAGTGACGGCCAAAATCAAGGAACGTTCGAGCCAAATGTCTGGACACACGGATTTTGAATCAATTTAAGTCATAGGATGAGGGAAAGATGGATTCAGGGAGAGAGTTCCAGAGCTCAGCTGTTGAATAGAAGAATGATTGGGAGTAACGTTTCACTCTTGAGTTGGAGAGTTGTGCAGAGTAGGGGTGGGATTGTGTTGCAAGACTACGTACCCTACGTAGAGGAGGTGGTATGCACTGAGAGACCTCTGAGGAATACTGATTATTGTAGTAGGGATAGAATAGAGAGAGAGATGCAGCATTGCGGCGAAGAGAGAGAGATTGCAGAGGGTCAGTGAGTGGACGGGAGTTAATGATACGCAAGGCTTTCCTTTTTACTTTGACTAGGAGTGAGGTGTGAGAGGATCATCCCCACACATGTGAACAATACTCAATACAAGGACGCATTGTGCCCCTGTACAGAGCAAGAAGCTGTGCAGGGTTAAAGAACCGGTTGAGCACACCCAGCTTCTGGGAGGCCGCCTTAGCAAGACTGGTAATATGGTCCTTCCGAGAGAGAGCAGAAGAAAAAAAGACATCAAGAATATTGAGATCAGATGAAGGGTTGATTTTTGAATTGTTGAAGAATAAGGAATAGTCCTCTGGGAACTTATGGCGGGTAGCTAGATGGAGAAATTGGGATTTGGAAGCATTAAAGGTAACAAGGTTTTCTCTGCCCCAATTGGAGATGGTAGTTAGATCAGAAGATAAGTGTTGTATGGCTTCATTACGTTTGCTTTTGAGGGATTGCTGGCTGGGGCGTTCTGGGAAATGAATTGAATAGTGTTAGGTAGAGTCGTCAGCATATGTATGAATAGGACTGGAGGTACAGTTGAGAAGATCATTTACGAAAATTAGAAAGAGAATTGGAGATAGGACATATCCCTGAGGAACACCGGAGTTGATAGGATGAGGAAGTGAACGATGGTCATCCACAACCGCAGCTATGGAACGACCGGAAAGGAAATTAGAGACAAAGGCACAGATGGAGGGATAGAAACAGAAAGGAGGGTAGTTTAGAAATTAGAGATTTGTTCCAGACTCTATCAAAGGCCTTCAATATCTCTAACGCAACAGAAAAAGTGTGCTATTTTGAGGCCATTATGAGCTATGAGAGAGTAACTGAGAATTGGGGGGACGATAGGCGGCCTCGGACCGCTCGCCACCACCATGTGGCCGACACTGATACATACTGTATCTCATCACCACCTCTCTACTGCTTGCGACAAGGATAAAATCGGGAAAAATACCTTATTTTAGGGTATTTTCGCCTCCTGTTACAAGATCGTTGCAAGAGAACCCCTGGTCGTACGAGGATGATTCAGGTCTCATTGGAAAGCTCTATTATCGCCTTTTCACAGACATATAACTGTATTGCGCTCTGGCTTTTGCTTATGCATAAAAAAGAGCATGAAATGATGCTCAATTTTGGTAAATATGCCTGCCAGGCACTACGGTGATGTAAACAAGGATGCCCGCTCTTTGGGAGTTAAAGGAGAAGGAAAATCCTAAATGGAGAATGTATATAATTTCATACACTTGTCGTAGGATCCATATTCCAGGATACCATACAGGGATGTTTACAAGTATCCCCACACAAATCGAGGTTAAGTAATTTAATTTAATTCACGTGTATTTGTGAGATATACTTGATATTAATGACACTCATGAAATAAATTAAACTTGTTAACCCGGCAAGTGCGGGAAGACTCTTAACCCATAATTAGCGGCGAGCAACATAAGTCGAGTTAAATAAAGCTGGACTATGTGGCGGCGCTCGACATAACTCGAGTGGCAATTTCAGCACGTAATGTGGCTGAGAGAGAGAGACAAGTGGTGGCAGGAGACTAGCGAGCGTATGACTGCTCCAGACCACCGCGGCGAACCTACTGACACAAATCTCAGCTCCCTCCTCCCTCTCTCACTCGCTACATACTCAATTATGTACTGAAAGTACCGAATTACCTGCTTTTTGCACTCGCGTTGCACGGTTATTGCAAGAAAACTATCCATCATACAAGGATCGTTATGGTGTCATTCGAAAGCTCTGTTTATGCCCTTTCAGGGATAGGTACTTGTTTTACGTTCTGGGTCTTATTTAGGCATGAAAATGATCACGTAAACAGCCCTATTTTGGCTAAAAACACCCCGCTGTGCGGTACACATAAATAAACCGCATAGGCCGCTCGTAAGGTGTTAAGAGTTTCCCCGGGCGACTGCGGGAAGCCTCTTAAGATCCTGGGCCTAAAAAAATCCATTTAAAACACCCCAAAAAAACTTGAACCCTTTTTTTTTCTATTTTTGGGGGCCCCTGGGCCATGCCAAATATCACTCCTCCACATCCCCTCCTTCCCCACTTCCCTCCCCTCCTTCAGTTATCACCTATTTTCCCTGTTATTCCCTTATTCTGTGGTCTATTTTCGTGCTAACATTAGCGAGTTGGTAGCAGGGCGTTGTCATCACTGTTACCAAGCGTGGGAAAGAGCGAGAGAGAGACTATTGCGTAACAGTGTCTTTGCAGACAAGGGGAGGGGAGGAGGGGAGGGAGGTTGCCTCAGCCATACATTATGTAACTCCCGGCCTGTATTGCCGATTTTGACCATCCAAACGCTGTTTCCACTTGTTTTATTGCTGTAACAGGTTAATACCTTTATAATCAACCTAAAATAGGCGCATATGGATAAGTATTAATGCTATTTATGGTAAAATAACGATGTTAGTGATGGGAACAGCTCAAATACGTGCGCACAGGCGTGTGGTGTCTCATACCCCCCATGCGCACATCTTAGGTTAATGGTAATTTTTCGTCAATATAAATTCCGAAAAATCTAGTGAATATACTTTTTACTAATTTGTATATATCCACTATAAATTGATACGATCTGCAACGTATTCGCTACCTCTCAGGTACACCCACATGGTAACTTTTTTATATCCTCGCACCCTTCATACAAACTCGTGTTATCTTTTCACCCATCTCTTACTCACACACATCTCTCTCTTTCAGATCCCGAACCATATACTAAATTTATATCTCCCACCTTCCTTTTTCAGCATCCACAAATTTGTGCTTTAAGTTCAGGAAAGGAAACATACCTTTTACTCGCGATTGGAAGGGTTTGAGTTATTGTAGCTTGATAATCAGACAGTGTAATACATCTTTCTTATGATAGAGTTCTGTATTTTATCTCGAATAATGTATAGTGTATATTTTGTTATGAGCAGTGACTGGTACGTGTCTTGGTTACCTGTATTGTCAGATGAGATACAATTGTCGTGTTTTCTGATTGGTCAAGCTTAGTGTAGGAATGTACGGTAATGACATGTATAATAGCTTTGGATCGTGATAGATTGGGTTTGGAGGTACTTTTAAACATGTATGCTATAATAGCTCTGATTCAAGATACAGTCCTGGGTTTGTGGTAACATCGGATTAAATACCTGTATATTATATCAGTCTCGTGAAAATTAACAATATGGACATTGATTTTCTTTGGTCATCGTAAACAGTATACCTCACTGCTACAGGCGGAATCATACGAGATAGCTCTTCAATATACTCTGACTAGCAATAAGTGATGTTAACCCTTTTTATCTTCATATCTAGCTAATAATAGACGAGTGTATCAAGTTTTGGAGACAATATTTAGTCTAAATTTGTGGATGCCGGAGGGTTAATTAGGACAGGATTTACCCATTGAATTCATAGAGGGCCTTCCACAACTGAATTAGTTATCATGTATATGTAGAATGTCTCACAACTATACGTGACTTACATGGATAAATGCTTAGGCCTCAGCCACGATTCGGACCAGAGTAACTCAGGATGACATCCCATGCTTTAACCCACTTGGCCACAATGTGATAAAAACTTACCAACCTTAAAGTTCGGTTCTAATTCTGGCTGAGGCCTAAAAATGTATTCATGTAACTGACGTGTATTTGTGAGATATTTTACAATAGGTGGAGTAAAAGAATAACTGACAGGACCCGCAGAAATGGAAAGCGTGACGGGAAAAGATCAGACTAGAGGTTGAGTGACGAGAGAGAAAAAAATGCAAGGGTAATATGGCAACGGTTGGCAAAGTCTTGGGGTGGATTCATAATCCTAATGCTTGATGATGGTATATATATATATATATATACTGTATATATTACACGGCCATTGGGTGTGAATGTGATGTCAAACCAATGGTTCATTACATATTTGTATGATATAATTTAGAAACTATATAATCATTGATCGAGAAGTATAGATTACCAACGAAATTAATAAAACTGAGAACTCTATCAATTCAGTCTTTGAGCTCGAGGCAGTTATGGATTTTTGTTTATACTGTGACTGCCTTCTCATGATTCCAATAGCACTGTCCTTGGTGGCTACATCTACCATCAGATCAAATTTCTTACTTTATTAAACATCCTTCCACCCACACAATATGTGTAACTCGTATTTAATTCCACTTCAGATTTAATTCCATTACTCTCACGTAGCAAATATCAAGTGTTACACCTCTACGCGCCAGCTACTGTATATTTACTCCATCGCCCTTTTCTCACCCATTGTTTTCATAGATTTTCTGATCATTGAAAACGCAGAATGATAACATATGTGACTCTGTTATTATGGTTATGGTTTTCTAAACCTTTTTAGTGTTATTTTTTTCGCATGTCATCTTAACCCACTGAGCCCCAGCTAAATATAAATAAATGTGCACCCAGGGACCGGCAGGTTTTGATTTTTTTTTCTCCAGAAACAATAGCGAATGGGTTAGGAATGAAGGAAAACCCACAAAAAAATTATCAAAAAGGTCAAAAATTGGTCCTATGGAGCCCCCGAAAACGGATTTTACAAGAGTAAAAAATTGAAGGCAAAAACACTCAAAAACCATGTTTTTGCGCACTCACGTGCGCACGGTTGGACTTTGAGAGTTTTCAACCATCGTCAAGGTTGCGTGGGATACTTCCACAATTCCCATACAAATCTGAGCCCTCTAGGTGCTATAGGACCGGATTAATTAACACTGACGCAGACGTATGCGTCACTGGGGTTTATAGTTACATATATTGCGGACGCAAACAGTGCGTCGCTGGGGCTCAGTGGGTTAACTGCCACCAAATATTTATTTCATCTTAGGAACGACATATATGACCTCTTATATGGAGCTTCCAGAAGTAGCTTATAGATCAGCTAAGCATTGCGGATCACTTCAGTATGACTCAGTGGCTTTTGGCAATCAGTATTAACATTATGTAATATTTAATTATGTCTTATGTTTAACACTTTGGCTGCGGGCATATTTCCGCCATATTAGGACTCATTCAGGCACTCCTGATTGATTAGGCAAGTGTCTGAATGAAATTAAATGTATTCAGCCAAGAACTAGAAGAAAATAGCTTCAAAATGACACAAAAACTAGTTCGTACCTCGCGGGCTTCACCCACAGCGCTACTATAGACATTCGCTAAAATTAGCAATTATCGCAAATACTGCGCTACATTTGCCTTTGGCAGCACTGTATATCTCACGAGAACGTGACTCAGGGTACTCAGTGCGGCGGCCGGCTGGCAGAAGGAAGGACGTGTGGCCTGTCGCGCTCCCGCTCCCTCGCACTCGATTCTACAGGCTTTAAGAGGCTTTTAAATCCTGTAAATTGCTGTAAATTGACATGGCGTTCCAGAACGTTTCCCGAAGGCAATGGGTTAAGGGAAGGTTTTCACATAAGAAATTATTTCTGGCCCTCATGTATAGCCCCATTATTTTTGAGACTTTAAGACTTTTGTTCCATTAGATTGGCGATATTAAGACCCTTCACACTATTTCTGTCAATTTTAAGATCTTTTGTGCCATTTAGGTGTCGATTTCTTCCCGGCAAACTATAGCGAGCCTGTAATTTAGGAGCAACCGGCCTTCGGTCGGAACATTTATCTACCAAAAATGTATAAATTTATCGAAAGGGATTCTTGGGAGTATTTGTTTAAACTTGATGTAGTTCTAGGGAGGAATCTAAAAACATCCCCTTAATTAATAGTATGTAAAATAATGCTGTACAGTACCTGCGCATATCATATTATATTTTAGCTTGCGATTATATATTTCTGATATCTAAGGATTATTTCTAGCTATAACGTAAGCTCGTTAAATCACACAGATGTTTGTATTAATACTTGGTTCACGAATTTGAATATACACAACACTGTTTGAACATCGAAATCTATTCCTGACGCAAACAAATGCCTCTGATGCAAACACACACACACACACACACACACACACCTACATGCAGATATATGTATACTGTATACACACACACACACACACACACCGACACCCTACACACTCTGATACCTCCCCGTGACAGTCACACGCACGAACACCTGCAGTTTGACAAGTTCACACACTACGTGTAGACACCCATACGCACACGATTCCCTTTCTTAAACCTACATTTCTGCACATGATACGGTTACGAATATGTACTGTACACACCTGCTTATTACACACGTACATTCACACACACACACACACACACACAAACATACATTCACACTCACCATCACACTCACACTAACGTACTGACTCTGGCACCCACACACACGCACACGAATAGATCAAACCTAAGATAGAGAAAAGCATAATACCAATATGGTGTACCGGTATATTCTTAAGAGTGTTATATTGACTCAAACCCCATCGACACCAACACAGCCAACATTCTTATCTCGCTGAATCCTTCAAACGAAACTCGTTTCATCTTTCAAAGCCATCTGTTACACCCACGTCTCTGACTATTTAACATCCCGATCGTAAACAAACTAAACAAAATAATAATAATCCTGTTATCTCTATCACCACCCACACGTCCCTGCAGGAATATCAGGAAGGGTAAACTCGCTTTTAAGTGTTCATAATTTTAATATTTTCTTTTGATTTGTAGACCACTGATGATGACAGGGGTGGTTGAGATAGTTTGAAGCCTTATTATTGCTAGGTCCATCCTAAGCTAAATACAATCGTATTATAGTTGCCAAAATATGATAAAAAGGATGACTCCGGTACTGTATGGGTTAAGGAGGCAGTGATGTTTAGTTTTGGTATATTTATATATTTATACACTGTATAATTATATATATTGTTTCCTCACTAGACCTCCATCTATATTATTAAATCAGTTCGTGTCTGTTTGTCTGTCTGTGTGTTCTTCATAGGCGGCCGCAGTTTTGGACCTGGGGAGCTGAAACTTTGCATGTGGGTGTCAATTGACCTGGGTCAGGTCAAAGAGGGGGCGAGGCCACAATCGGAGGTCGTTTCGAGGCCGAAATTAAAACAAATACAAATAAAATGAAAAATATGGCCGTTTGGGGCAGAAGGAGGCCTCCGATCGAAAAGGTGTATGGAACGAAAGTTGTCCCCAAAATGGGGGTACGGATGAGGTCAGATCCAAAATCGGAGGTCATTTAGCGGTCAAAATCGAGGTCGCCGTTTAATGAGGCACAGGGAGGTCGAGGCCGGTGATTATGGTAGTAGTAGTATTGTGATGATTGTGGTAGTAGTGATTGATGATGGTAAATATGGTAGTAGTAGTGGTGGTAGTACTCGGGCAACGCCAAGTACCCCTGCTAGTCAAGCTTATAAAACACCCCCTAGACCCCCTTTCAAGATGAATTTGTAAAAAACACAATGTCGAAAAATTTCCCGGCCGAAGGGCGGATCCTCCTATAATTACAGGCTCGCTCGCCTGGAAAAAATCGACATCTAAATGGCACAAAAGGTCTTCAAATCGCCAAACCAATGGAGCGAATGTCTTACAATATCAAACGTAATGGAGCTAAACATGAGGGAGAAGGGGACCAGAAAAAGCATGTACCTTGCCCTTAAAATATCATATTATAAATTACCTCTATACCAGCTGGACGTGTAGCCAACTATACGTAGGTTACATTGGTTAGCTTTTATCATCAGGTAAGGTATAATAAATGTGACTTACGATAGGCTGAATTCTGTCTTGTACTAGCTGTACTATCAAATTACTTCGTATACTGTAATATCCAAGAATCTTGCTAAGTAGGAATTCTACTAAGGTATACAATCAGGTTATAATAATTAAAATTATCATGATGTGCACCACTGGCGTTTGATGTATGTACATTATATGTATGTATGTACAGTATATTCTCAGGCACATACCCCAAAGCTGGGAATGGCATACTCGAGACAGAGCCCGAGCAGAAACAACATTTAAAGTTCCAATTCTTAGGGTCCGGGACCACTTTCGTTTTCCCTCGCCCCTTTCTCTGTCTCGTCTAGTAGGTGAATTTTACAAGGGGAGGGGGATTCCCAACCCTCCCGCCCCCGAAGTAGGAAAAGTAGTACAGGAAATCAGACAGATAGAAACGGCTAAGGTTGGGTAGAGGATGACAAACCTTACTCTGGACAAGGACCAGCCCTCAATAAATGTATGTTCAGTAAAGAGCATAAATAGCGATGCATCCATTTGAAATAGTGCCGGATGCAAACGAGACAATACAAAGCTTTATCCTTCAGAACTTGGCTTCATAGGTTCATAGGTTAGAATTAGTGTACCCTTTTATAATTATGCTTATTAAATTAATAACCTATGCTAATGATGGTTGCCATGGTTATTTTTTACATGTCTTTTACTTTTGTATTCCAACCGATCACTTCTACATACTTGTAATGCTTTCCATATTCTGCATATTCGACAATATTTACATATTTACATATTCTACAATACATTCCCACGCTCCAGACTGAAGCAAACTAGGGATTTTGGGAAATTTTCTAAGTTACCTTTACTCTAGCAACTGTCAGAAACACAAAGGCACCGTCATTCACTTACACATCCGCCCATCACACCTACGCAGGGAGTCTCATTTTTTGGCCTATTATCAATACGGTGACGGCTTCCTTCCTTCTATCCTGGCTATCGTTAAAAAAATTTGTTGTTTGAAGCATTGGAGTCGTTGTGAGATTTTACATCTCTGATTACTTAACCCAGGACACGCATGAGGGGTAGCAGGCATGCATACTTTATGTGGCATGCTTGGGGCCGCAGAGAGGTAATATTATGAATTTAATTGCTATATATACCACGTTGCGAGCCCCACTGAGTATACACACATTTAGTAGCCGACATGCATATGTGAGATATACTTAACTCTCAACCGACGGTGAACATCATATGACGGGAGAGAGAATATTGGCCACCCCTGCGGTGCCCATCATATGATGGGTGCCATTTTGAGGACTTTATGAGCTATGAGAGAGAGTCCGCGCGTTGGGGGGATGATAGCCGGCCTTTGACTGCTTGCCACCACCTTGCGGCTATCACTGACACTTACTGTGTCTCGTCCCCACCTCCGTACCTCGCGCAACAAGGTAGAAACCGTGAAAAATACCTTATTTTAGGGTATTTTCACCTCCGGTTACACGATCGTTGCTAGATAACCCGTGGTCGTACAAGGATGATTCATATGTCATTAGAAAGCTCTATTATTGCCCTTTCACGGATATATAATTGTATTATGCTCTGCCTCATGATTATGCATGAAAAACAGAATGGAATGAATCTCGTTTTCGGTAAACATATCCACCCAGCAATACGGTCATGTAAACAAGCATGCCCGCTTTTAGGGAGTTAATATCAATGACTCGTGCTTGCTTGGGTTAGAATTAAATCAAATGAATGTTGGCCCGAGTTGTGTGGGGGTACTTGTAAGAATCCCTGTATGGTATCCTGGAATGATGATCCTACTACTTGTGTATGAATTGAACTACATTAGTTAGGTAGGATTCTCCTTCTCCTTAATATATATAGGAAAAGGTTAAGTATCCTTTATCATGCCGAGGTAGAGTTGGTTAAAGTATGAACAATAACCCTGACTGTTGGTGGTTCGAGCATTACTGTGCTTGTACACTTTAGGAAAAACCTCTAAGCCACTCGATTCGAGTGTCTGCGCACCAAGGGGTATTGCCACCTGACTCTTCCACATACACACACACATACTTGCTTAACATTGCGATCCCCGCCCACTCAGCCACATCTATGATGCACTTCTATACCTCACACACACACCTGCATCTGACACCAACATGTACCTTCACACTAAACACACACACATAAATACTCTTTCACCATGCCACGCAGAGACACACTCATGTGAAAAGAGTTGAGATTAGGGTAACTAGGAGATAAAGTACATTATATATATATATATATATATATGAGGATTTTTTTGGATGTAGTAAAAAAAACACCCTAAGGTAAAAGAGAGAGACAGAAGGACTTCATCAGGCCACAACCACTCACCATAACCGGTGTTCTGTTACAACTGTGTCGAACCATGTATCTCCATAATACGTGGTGCATATTGTTTTACCGCTAAGAAAATGTAGTATAGTACTGTACAAAGGGAAATGTATGCCGAGTAGTCGATAAATTGAGAGGAGTCATGTTTTGTTATTAACAATTACATTGCGGGCATATATATATATATTTTTTTTTCTTCTATGTGATTGAGGGAGGCAAAAGGCATAACTGCCTATAGCGAGTGCCTCCCCCATAGTTGAAAGAGTGTGTGACGCTCCTGCATAGTAGCCACGTGCGGGCATGCGCGAGTGTCGGCTGCCCAGCCGTTTAGAAACCGGCTGGCCGGCCGGCTTTTCCTTAGTATATATCCTACGACAATGTAACTAATGTCTGGGATATTCTTATGTTGTTTCACAGCTTGAAGCCGCCCTTATTCTTAACCAACGCATCTTAGTATATTTTATTCTCGATAGTTGATTGTTTCATTATAATTATATAAGATGTAAGTCTAGTGAGAGTGGGAGGAGACGAGCGGGAGAGAGAGACCGGCTGGGGGACGTTGCTTCGCGTGGGCGCGGAGAGTCTAGCTTGGGACGAGCCTGATGTTGCCAATTTGATCGCAACGTTAGGCTTAGTTTCGACTCACGCAAGGGGTAGAGGATTTTGACCCGGCAACGGTGTTGAGTGTTGCCAAGCATGGGATGTATTTCGCATGCCTAGGGTGGGGTCCAGACAGATTCAAGACTCAGAGCTCACCTCACTGTCGTACCCTTCGGACCCCCTTGATATCTATCCCTCTCAACCCCACTTAGAAACTTTCTCTCTTACTTTGTATACCTTCTTTCCACTACTTCACCATTCTATTTAATTATCCCATCCCCTTGATAGACCTTATATCTATTATTGTATTAACGACGAGCTCTCAGATAACTAGATAGGATTTTGGGCCTTATGCAGAGATGTAATTGTTAATGAGACCTAGGAAGCTTTTTTGTTGTCTCATATTTGGTGGTTTCATGCTTGCTAGTGTGTTCTTGTGGCAGGTGAGCAGGGGCTAGACCGGAGGGGAGGCTTTTTGCGATCCTTTAAGTAAAGTCTGCTGGTGCGAGTCCTGTGGACCCCGCACGACTTTACTAGGATACCCGTGGGAGTCTGGGGGCATTTTCTTGTCTGTGTGCCTGTGTGTCTAGTGTTGTGTTGTGTGAGGGCCCTTGCCTAGTCCACTCAGCACTGCGCTAGCACGTCTTGCGTTTGTTTTGGGGTCGCCAGGAGAGAGTCAGATACTTGGGATCTGAGTCTCTCAAGAGAGCACCCTTTCAATTAGAGTAATTTGGCGCACAGACTTGGGAACGTCCCTAGGCTAGAGCAGGTGGCTCAGCCCGGGTATCCGAAGCCTATATCCTTCCGGCTAGACCTCTGCCACCTGGCAGATTAACAGCTAGGGGTTTATTATTTCTGTATGCTTGTTATTGTGCCACAGTTTTACCGTTCTTGTGAGCATTGTGAGTCAGGGTGTGGCTTAGAGACTCTGTCCGAGCAGGCTTGCCTGACTAAGAGTGAGAAGCACACCTGTATGTGGTTATGTTGCGAGTTGCTGCCTTTATTTAATTATACCTATGCCATTATACACTGTATGGCCTATAACTAGTATTTATTCCTACTTATGAGTTAAGAGTTCTCTAAATCCGTAACGTCCTTTCTTTGCTAAGCATCAGATCCTACAGTAGCCGCATGCAGTTTAGAAACCTGCATCTTGTCTACCTGTACGATGTTTTGAGGACTGTTTGCTTTCACCTTCTTTCACGCAGGGGTGATTAGTTGTATTAATTAACGTAACGTTAAATGTACTTTCTTCTAGTTTGTTATTAAATTGTTTCTGCAATTTAATTCCGTTATCTATCTTTTCCTTGAAGCTTTAAGTCAACTTAATTGTGTGATCTTTTATATAGCCTGCTTGACTATCAGCAGTCTATAGTGCGTGCACCCTGTAACCGAGTCATAGGATACCTCGTTGTCCAGGCAGGACTCTTGACGGTTTAGGGTGGTTTGTTGCCTGGGTTTATAGATAAGGGTTGGATCTAGCGTTTTCCGTTGTTGCTTGTTGCCGCATACCTAGTCCAATAGAAAGAGCCCAGTGTTTATATATCCCAGGACGTAACAAGTGACAGGGGCAAAATCAAGGGACGTTCGAGTCAAAATGCCTGGACACACGGAGTTTGAAGCAATTTAAGTCATAGGAAGCGGGAAAAACTGATTCTGGGAGAGAGTTCCAGAGCTCAGCTGTTGAGTAGAAGAAAGTTTGAGAGTAACGTTTCACTCTTGGGTTGGAGAGTTGCACAGAGTAGGGGGGTGGGATTGAGTTGCAAGACGGGTACCACGTGCCCTACGTAAAGGAGGTGGTATGCACTGGGATAGCTCTGAGGAACACTGATTATTATAGTAGCGATAGAATAGCGAGAGAGATGCAACATTGCGGCAGAGAGAGAGAGATTGCAGAGAGTTGGTGAGTGGACGGGAGTTAATGATACGAAAGGCCTTCCTTTCAACCTTGTCTAGGAGAGCGGTGTGAGAGGGCTATTTAGGTCATATTCAAGCACTCCTGATTGATTAATCAAGTGTCTGTATAAAATGAAATGTACTCAGCTGAAAACTAGACAAAAGTAGCTTCAGAATAACACTAGAATGGACTTCATAGCTTACGGGGTTCTGCCACAGCGCTACCATAGACATTGGGGAAAATTTGCTATTTATTAGCAGCCTTTGGCAGCACTGCTGAGACCCGGGGCTCAGGTCTCAGTGCACGGACAGACGTGCTGGCGGTCGGAGGTGGGCCCCTTGCGCTCCCGCCCACTGACACTCTATTTCTATGGCATTAACAGGCTTTAAAGGCCTGTAAATTGCTGTAAATTACCATGGCGTTCGAGAACGTCTCCCCCAGGGAGAGGGTCAAATTTCGTGTAGACGAAAAATGGTCATGGCAAAATGATATACAGGGAAAGAGGGAAAAAGATATGGGCATACTCACACACATATAAAAAAATAACTGTTTCTCTCTTTATGTTTGCCTTTTTTTATATGAAAAGTAATCAACGTAAACATTTAACAGACAACTACAGTGCATTCATTCGGCATATATCGACAGGCCCCGCCCACTTCCCCAAACGTTATCATAAGGCTGGCATGACTGTGCGAGGTGCGAGGTGTCCAACAGGGTTACCAAATCAGCACAAAAATATTATTTAATCTGTTTGCAGAAGTAACTAGAAGAATACAAACTAGTAAATGCCTACCTAATATTGCTAGAATATTACTCTAATATTGATAACATGTGCTAAAAGATTCGGAGTATAGCCAGCATTCTTATTGCTAGGTGTAAAATATTGCCGCTAGATCAAGTCAATATTTATTTATCAATTTAAATTATTAAAAATGGCCTAGAAAGCCATCTACCTTTCTACATCAACGAGTGAGAAAGAAATGTTAAGACTGAAGCCTGTCTTTAACAGCTCCATTCCCTTGTTCAAGTAAATACTTTTAGATCTAGCGGTAAGGTAGCTACATTGGCAACGCTGGTGTCTTCTGTCAATGCGCTGTCATTTAAACGTCAGTTCAGTTCCCTCCCGTCTTCTGAAGGGGGAAGATGGCGTCCCCTCCCATACCCCTGGCAGACCTGCTGGTTCTCCCTGACTTGTCAGTCAAGCCTGGAATATTGTATTAAATGTATTCAAGTATTTTGATAAGGAGAAAACTGAGCCAGTTGATGTGGTGGTGAAGAAAACCTCTGAGGCAACACAAGTTTCACAGCCATTGATTAACAAGATCAGAACTCAAGGCAGGAAGATTGAAGGAGCCTTTCATTCACCAGTTTACCAGCAACGGCTTTCACCCATACTTGGATCAATTGACAACTTGATCACTTCACACTATGAAAGAGAGAGAGGGAGGGAGGGAGGGAGACTGAGGTACACAGACAAGGGAGGGGGAGGCATTACGGTACCGTACCCTATACACCCAAACGCAGTCGCTCGCTAAGCCTATCTTTAAAATTTCTACCTCTGCTCTGCCCAAGTAGACGAGGTAACAATGGTAATGGAGTTTACTTTTCTGTACAATGGTATATGGTAATATTGTATAGTAAAGAATAACTGCAAATATGCATGTATTAAAGCGCTCTTACATCCTATAATTAATTTTACTTGGAGCTCTTATCAGCTCCGTGGTAAGGTGAGAAGTGACTTGTCCGAGATTGCTGTATGATAAGCTCTACTTCGTCTACGGCGCTGGTGGAAGCGGGCGGGGCCTGTCGATATATGTCGAATGAATGCACTGTGTTTAGTATGACTTGTAAACTCGTCAAGTTTGTAACAGTATATGTTCATTATTTTGCAGAACATTATCAAAACATTCTTCAGGAGTTTTTAACCTTTACAGTCCCAGGCCCGAGTATATTCGTCGGTAGATAAGTAACTCCCCAGTCCCAGGCCCAAGTATATTCGTCAGTAATGCATTTGTCTTGTAACTGCCTGTACAATTTTTTTTTTTTTTTTTTTTTTTTTTTTTTTTTTTTAAGACTTGTAAACAAAAAAAGTGAGAGATCTAGTCTTGCCTCATCTCTTGAGGTGAAAAGGTGTTCTCCCCTGCCATTTTCGCCACAGTGCTTGGAACTGCTGGTGACTTTTATTACTGTATCCTACGGTACTCAAAGGGTTAAATGAATAATAATGCAAATTTCACAAGTGCTGTATGCTAAATGCCAATTTAGTGAATCTATATAAAGTGTGAATAATATTTAAACATGTTTGACTTGTATTGCATATCATATTATGTTATATTATACTAATACAGAATTTACAGTTTACTCTTAAAACGATGTGTTATGTATGATAATAGTTATACCAGGCTAGACTCCAAAAGATACATTTGAAGCAATTATGGCTAAAGTGACACCCAGGAATATAAACATAAATATTGTTCAATAAATTCATCTCCCCTAAATTAATTAGTATACCAGCCACACATGTTTACATCGCTAGCATTACCGTTCCAGGTTTAAATACTCTGGTCACTTAGTTTTATTTCCGCAAACTACACCCACGCAACAGGCTTATAACACTGCATATGCAGATAACTTTACATATTTTTAGACCATTTAAAAACTTAATTAGTATTTTAATTTAGTACATTAGACCACATACTGTCTTTGACTAAGAGCTTAGTTCTACCTACTACCAATATAATTATATGTTCACCATAGAAAAAAAACAAAATTGATGACCTCACTATGTTCTGGTTATGAGTAGGCTATTTGAGTTTTGATATTGCTATGTTATATAATGTCAATTATTGTTTGATGTTTAGGTATACAGTATATGGTTGTGACTTCCCGTCATCTAAACATATATAATTTACTGATACCATAGGATGTATTCCCTGTCAATCGTAATACACATACATATTTGGCATTAAAACACTCATACACAGACACACCCACATTTTTTGACACAATCATTTGTTATTAATAGTAACACAAACACGCTCATACACATACAAACACAGACACCTGCTTCTTACGCATAAGTTCATTCCTATTTCAGATGCTTTAACGACCATTCCTTTGACGAATTATGTGGTGTGCTAAGATCAAACATGAAGTACAAATAATATTCAATAGCATTGTTAAAATACTCACCTCCTTCAACACCCACACAGGTATTATGTTCATGTTTTTCCCTTCAAGCAAATTTCGTTTTAACTTTCGAATCCATCTTTTGGAACCACACATCTAACCGAGATGGAGATTTCTGAGAAAGGAGACGTTGATAGGATTTGTTCCACTTTAGAATATACAGTACATCGTCAAAACATTTAGGAAAGTCAGTAGTTTTAGGGGATAGATAATTAGCACATACATATTTAGTTTGATAATGAAAGAAAAGCATGAGCCAGAGAGATGATAATTATTATTATTATTATTATTATTATTATTATTATTATTATTATTATAGAAGAGTCGTTGTCAGGAACATGAGAACAAGTGTGTTTATTCTGAGCATATGAACAACATCCACCTTTGACTTGGAAAATATATAGAAAGTAGGAGGTTGCAGAGAAGAGGTTGCTGGCACTTACTTCAGAAACCTGAGTATCGGCCAGGAAAAAATATGAAGGTTTGTTGGAGAGGAGGAGGCGTTCAACAGAGAACAAATGAGAAGACAGGCCGCGAATATTGCAAAGGTTGATAGTACGAAGCACATGCCTTGGTCCAGAACATTTTGAGGGACCGTTTGGTGATATATCTATTCCCATTGATTTGTTTTGCAATACAGTTAGCACTCACTCTGATACAAACACTGTTACCATTTTACTCCTATCATCTAGTAAAGTTCACCCATAACCTTTACGTAATAGTCTTATTTCCAAGGAACAACTGTCGTACTCAGAATCCGCCCAAATTGACTTTTACCTGTAGGAAATATGTCATTGTATTCACCATAATTGGACTTCCCATCCTCGATCTATTCTTAAAATTGCCTACAACAACAAAACACTTAGTCTTCTTTACTGAGATGATGCATTTTTACACTTAAGATCAGCTAAGCATAATAAAGAAAAGTACTGTGCAGTCTCAGCTTGAGTATTGCTCGCCTGTGAGGAATGGATGCAGAGAGATTGATTCGAGACCGTTAGAAATAAAATGTAAAACTCATCAATTATATTAATCATTAACCCCGTAATTGCATCTTTCCCCGTGGTAGTTAGACATAAGCTTAATAAAGGGGGGTCACCACTTTTGTTTTATCTTTCTCTCCGTTTTCTCTCTTTCCCTGTCTTGTATCCATTCGGCCCCATTCAGACGTTTATCCCCATCCAGGTGTAGATTTCTTCCTGGCGAGCGATAGCGAGCCAGCATAGTATGAAGAAATCCGGCTTCGCCGGATAATATTTTTATTGAAAAATATAAATTTTTTAGCTTGCTGTCAAAACAAAAATATACATATGCTGGCTCGCTACCGCTCGCAAGGAAAATATTGACACCTGAATGGGGGTAAACGACTTAAAACAGTAAGCTGAATGGGGCCGAATAGATACAAGCCAAAGAGAGTAGGAGAGAAAGATAAATAAGCGAGGTGGGCTCCCTTAAGGCAGCAGTTTTAGCCAGACTGTAGTATAGTACTGTGTAAACTATATTACACTGTTCCATTGCCAGTATGCTACTAAATATAATGTCATGCAATTATGTACTGCTTCGGAATACACATTCGAAGTCTATGAATAATTTTAGGTATGGCATCAAATTTCATACTCAATTTGCTGATTCTGTCTGATTTAGTCCGTTATATTCGTAATACTAAAACACATTAGTCTCCGAAGCGCGCGCATAAACGCACACAGACTCACACACATCTGTATCCACATGATAATTACCTTGCTGAAAAATGTCATGTATCAACACAGAACATTAAATATATCGGATTTTATATAAAATTGGATAAACCACACTCGACCTCTCCAACACGCAAACAGTCAATATTTTCATTTCCTCTCATCCTTCAAACAAACTCGTGTTATCTTTCGATTCAATCTTTTGTACCTACACATCTGACTCTTCATATCCAAGTCCATAAACAGAATAACAATCTTCCTCTTACGATAATGTACGGTGGCTCTAATAAGTCATGTCTCAGCTGTCATTACGTTTGGCTTGCTCTGTCCTGTATTAATGTCTGTCAGATGTTGAATAGGGTGGGTAAGTGTAAGAACATGTTGGTATATCTCACTCAAAAAGATAAGAATTCTAGTATAAATGTTACTGATACCAATTATTGATCAAATCATTATAAGTGCCGAGACATCACTTATTAGGTAGACTGTACACTCACACATTCAAATAGTCATCTTAATTTTTCCTTAGTCACCAGACCCTGTAACTCCCATTCACTATCGCTCATCAGAACTGTATCGTCAGCAAAAAGCAGTACAGGTAACTTCCACTCTTTTCCTTCCCTTGTCAGCGGTACACCAACATCCACTGCTCTTCCTTGTATTTATTTCATGATTCCATCCATATGTATATATTGAATAACCATGGGGACAATACACACCCTTGCTTTAACCCAACATTCAGATCAAAGAACTCGCTCTGTTGATTCTCCACATATACTGACGCCTTTGCACCCTTATACCATTGATTTCAGCAACTTGCCAGCTACTCCGTATATTCTCAATACTTTCAACAGACCTTCTCTATCAACTCTGTTATAGGCCTTCTCCAAGTACATAAAGGCAGAATACAACCTTTGTCCCTTTTCCAGATATTTTCTCCACAACACATTTCAAGGCAAAAATCTGGTCTACACATCCTCTTCCCTGCTCGTCACCTACCCATTTTTCCGTTCTTGCTCTCACTCTCTCGATCACTTCCCTACTGTATATCTTCCCTACTACGCTTAGAAGACATATCCTCTGGTTGTTACAACACACTCCTCTTTCCCCTATACCCTTATACAGGGGAACTATTATGCATGTCTTCCAGTCATCAGGCACACTTCCCTTCTCCCATGCTAGTTTACACATTTCCCATACCCATTCGATCACTATTTCACATCCATACCTCAGCATTTCCCCACACACTCCATCTATTTCTGATGTTTTTCCCATCTTCATTCTTTACATGGCTTCACACACTTCTGACGTCCTTATCCCCACCTCCTCCCCCACAAATTCTCTTCTTCTCCCTCCCATACCCCATCCAACTATGTTGCTGGTGTTTCCTTCCTTGCTTTCAACAATTCGTTGAAGTACTCCCTCCATCTCTCGACTCTCTCTTGCTTCTCGGCTAACACTCGCCCATTATTATCTTTCACACCCTAGCTACTTCCCTTGCTACCCTGCCTAACTTTCTTGACCTTTTACCAGAACAGTTTCTTAAGCAGGGATCCCACTGTGCGACGACGTGGAATGCGATGAGACAGCTTGCGCCAGTTTTTTTTTCTCTATGTCCAGTATTCGCATTAATCGACCATAAAGTCTCAATCAATCTCAGTATTCTCACAATAGTCTCACAAACCCCCCCACGAGACCCCCAGAATTCGCTAGGGTCGCCGTTAGATTTTGAAAAGTTTAAAATCCGGCTGCGAATGGACGACTGCTGCGAGAAATGCGACATAATCAGGCATTGTCTCACTTCTTTCTCACCTTAACTCTGTAAAATCTCAGTACTCGCACCAAGGTCTCGTTTGTCGCAACTCATGGAAAAGGTGTGCGAAATAGTCGACCTTCAAACTATAATTGCGAAAATAGTGCAACATAATTGCGACAATAACGATTAATTACGATGTCATTGCGTCCTTCAATGAGATTTCAGCGATCCGTCATTATTGGCAACGCTGTTTTTGGTATGACCCAGCGATTAAAGTGCGACGGTAGCGCAATAAACGCGATAGTCTACCCGATAACTTCTATCGCGACGAGATTGTTACTAGACAAGTTCCGAAGGAGTGAGATAATGTGCGAACAAAGAAGAAAATACGAATACAACAAAAAACATTACAACAGAAAATCAGAAATTAGGAGTTCGAAAGGTTTTAGGATTAGGAACGAAGAAGACAGTGAATAGAATGAAGAGGAGGACGAAAGGGAGGAAGAAGGCATAGGAGGAAGAAGGCAAGTAAAAGGGGGATAAAATGTTAAAATAAAGGAATATGAACGATAATAATTAATAGATAAGAAGACGAAGAGAAAGAGAATTATAAGAAAAGGAAAAGAGAAGAAGACGACGAAGAAGATGAGAGAAGAAGAAGAAGAAGATCCTTCTTAAGCTGTATGAAATCGTGGAGATAGTCTTAACCCTTTAAAATTCCTAGAGTTCCTTCCTAAGCTGTTTAAAATCGTCTAAGGATGTACCGGTAGCCTTATTTGAGATAGTCTGTACACTTTGAAATTCCCAGAGATCCTCCCTAAGCTGTCTAAAATCGTCTAGGGATGTAGCCTTATTTGAGATAGTCTTTACCCTTTGAAATTCCCAGAGTTCCTTCCTAAGCTGTATAAAATCGTCTAAGGATGTAGCCTCATTTGAGATAGTCTTTACCCTTTGAAATTCCAAAAGTTCCTTCCTAAGCTGTATAAAATCGTCTAAGGATGTAGCCTCATTTAGGATTTGTGTTTTACACCATGCCCTTACATAAGGAGGGTTGAGTCGTTATCACACGAGAGCTTTTATAGTCAAAAATTTTCTGGCAACATTTCTGGAGTATTTGACACTGGTATCGGAAACTAGACTGATGGTAGATGAATTTAGGTAACCAAAATCAACTAAATGTTTACCTCATAAGCTGCCAGACCAGTGTTAAGGATAAATGTTGAGTGAAAAAGCGCTCGTGTGATACCGGCATTATGGAGCTCCGATCTTTCTTCCAACTATTTTGACAATTTTACCAAAACACATTATTATTATGATCACATATTATTCAATCACATAGAAAAAAAAAAAAAATTATGATGTGTTTTTTAATGTTGATAAGGGTTGTGAGTGCTTCTACCTACAGTATATATAACTTTCTCTCTCTCTCTCTCTCTCTCTACCTAATTTTTTTGTCGAGTAGACTGAAAAAACGCCTCCCCAGACTTCCTTCAAAATAAATGTTTACCTGATCGAAGGACCGAGACATTGCAGGTTTGCGATCGATCACCTCCAAAAACCGATCCCTGAAGGGGGTGAAGCGTCTTATGATCGCCAAAAGGATGATGTGAAATGTCCTAAATTCTCCAAACTAATGGAGTGAAACAAGGAGGGTCCAAACCCCCACCACACATACACACACACACACATACACATACATACATACATACACACACACACACACACACACACACATACACACACATTTAAAAAGAGTTGAAATTAATATAGATATATGCAAAATATAGAGATACAGTCAAACACCCACCCCAAGGCAAAAGAGAGAGGCGGATGGACTTCATCAGGCCACAGCCATCCACCGTAATCGGTTTTCTGTTATAACTGTGGCAAACCGGCTATCTCTATAATACCTGGTGTAGAGTGTTTGCCCTAAAAGAAAAAGTAGTATAGTACTAATGAAATAGTCAAAATCAGGGGGTTGATAAATTCGGGAAGTCAATTTTGTAGTCAGAAGTAGATTTTTTTTTTTTTTTTTTTTTTTTTCTATGTGATTGAAGGAGGCAAAAGGCATAACTGCCTATAGCGAGTGCCTCCCCCATAGTTGAAAGAGTGACAGGGCCAAAATCAAGGGACGTTCGAGCCAAAATGCCTGGACACACAGAGTTTGAAGCAATTTAAGTCATAGGAAGAGGGAAAGACTGATTCTGGGAGAGAGTTCCAGAGCTCAGATGTTGAGTAGAAGAAAGTTTGAGAGTAACGTTTCACTCTTGGGTTGGAGAGTTGCACAGAGTAGGGGTGGGATTGAGTTGCAAGACGGGTACCACGTGCCCTACGTAAAGGAGGTGGTATGCACTGGGATAGCTCTGAGGAACACTGATTATTATAGTAGCGATAGAATAGCGAGAGAGATGCAACATTGCGGCGGAGAGAGAGATTGCAGAGAGTTGGTGAGTGGACGGGAGTTAATGATACGAAAGGCCTTCCTTTCAACTTTGTCTAGGAGAGCGGTGTGAGAGGAACCTCCCCACACATGTGAACAATACTCAATACAAGGACGCACTATGCCCCTGTACAGAGCAAGAAGCTGTGCAGGGGAAAAGAACCCCCTAAGGCGGTTGAGCACACCCAGCTTCTGGGAGGCTGCCTTAGCAAGACTGGTAATATGGTCCTTCCAAATGAGAGCAGAAGAAAAAGAGACACCAAGAATATTGAGAGAAGATGAAGGGTTGATTTTTGTATTGTTGAAGAATAAGGGATAGTCCGCTGGGAGATCCTGACGGGTAGATAGATGGAGAAATTGGGTTTTGGAAGCATTAAAGTTAACAAGGTTTTCTCTGCCCCAATTGGAAATAGTATTTAGATCAGAATTTAAGAGTTCTATGGCTTCATTACGTTTGTCGTTGAGGGATTGCTGGCTGGGGCGTTCTGAAAAACTAATGGAGTAGTGTAAGGTTGAGTCGTCTCCGTATGAATGGATGGGAATTAAGGTACAGTTAAGGAGATCATTTATAAAAATTAGAAAGAGAATAGGAGATAGGACAGAGCCCTGAGGAACACCGGAGTTTATAGGGTGAGGAAGTGAACAATGGCCGTCCACAACCGCAGCTATGGAACGGCCGGAAAGGAAATTAGAGACAAAGGCACAGATGGAGGGATAGAAACCGAAGGAGGGTAGTTTAGAAATTAAAGATTTATGCCAGACTCTATCGAAGGCTTTCGATATGTCTAGTGCAATAGAAAAAGTCTCACCGAAGTCCCGAAAGGAGGATGACCAAGAGTTAGTAAGATATGAAAGAAGATCACCAGTAGAGCGACCCTTAAGGAAGCCATACTGGCGATCTGAGAGCAGATTATGAGAAGAGAAATGCTTAAGAAATTTGGAAGCAAGAATAGTTTCAAAAACTTTAGAAAGACAAGAGATAAGAGCAATTGGACGATAGTTGGAGGGTTGAGAGCGGTCACCCTTCTTTGGGACAGGTTGAATGTGAGCAAACTTCCAGCATGAAGGGAAGACGTTAGAGGATAGACAGAGACGAAAGAGTTTGCCTAGGCAGGGAGTCAGCACGGAAGCACAGTTTTTGAGAACAACAGGAGGAACACCGTCCGGACCGTACGCCTTATTAGTGTTAAGCCCAGAGAGGGTAGAAAGTACATCTTTAGAAGAGATTAGGATATTAGGCATAAGTAAGAGAGAGGAGGGCGGAGAGGGAGGAATAGCACCGGAATCATCCAAGGTGGAGTTTCTAGCAAAAGTTTGAGTGAAGAGTTTAGCTTTGTAAGAGGAAGAAGTGATGGTTGTGCCATCAGAGTGGGAAATGGGGAGGGAAAGACGAGGAAGAGAAATTGTTGGAGAGGTTTTTGGCTAGATGCCAGAAAGCTTGGGAAGAGCTAGAGTTGGATAGTTCAGTGCATTTATTATTGATGAAAGAGTGTTTGGCAAGTCGAAGAACAGATTTGGCTTGATTCCGGGCAGAAACATATGAAGAATGAGAGTCTTGAGTTTTAAGGCGTCGGTACCGTTTGAATGCCTCCTCCTTATTGCGGACAGCAGTAGAACAGGCGTGAGTAAACCAAGATTTTTTAGCATTAGTCTGAGAGAAAGAGAATGGAATGTATGCTTCCATGCCCGATAGGATTACCTCGGTAATGCGTTCAGCACTCTCCGAGGGTCCTCGGCCATGGAAGCAGAAATCATTCCATGGGAAATCAAAGAAGTACTGCCGAAGAGCCTCCCAGTCGGCAGCGCCAAAGTGCCACAAGCGTCGCCGGCTAGGAGGATCGGGTGGTTGTACTGGAGAGATAGGACAGGTGACAGAGATAAGTTTATGGTCGGAGGAGCCCAAAGGAGAGAAAAGATCGACAGTATAAGAAGAAGGGTTAGAAGTTAGAAACAGGTCAAGAATGTTGGGCCGATCTCCGATGCGATCCGGGATACGGGTGGGTTGCTGAACTAACTGCTCTAGGTCATTTAGGATAGAAAAGACGTAGGCTTGTTCACCAGGTGGATCAGTAGTGTGAGAGGAGAGCCATTGGCGGTGGTGAACGTTGATATCTCCTAAGATGGAGATTTCTGAGAAAGGAGAAATGGATAGAATGTGTTCCACTGTAGAGTTTACATAGTCAAAGAATTTAGGAAAGTTGGTAGAGTTAGGGGAAAGATAGACAGCACAGAAATATTTAGTAAGAGAATGACAGGAAAGTTTGAGCCATAAAGTTGAGAATTCAGAGGAGTCGAAATCGGGAACACGAGAGCAAGTGAGTTTGTTGTGCACATATGCACAACATCTGCCTTTGGCTTTGAAACTAGGATAGAGAAAGTAGGAGGATACAGAGAAGGGGTTGCTGGATGTTGCTACAGACACCTGGGTTTCGGTGAGGAAGAGAAGATCAGGTTTGTAGGAGGAGAGATGGTGCTCAACAGAGTGAAAGTTAGAGGAAAGTCCGCGAATGTTGCAGAAATTAATAGAAAGAGTAACAGGCCGAGGTCCAGGTAATTGTGTGGGGTCGTCAGGGGATGGTCGGTCGGGTGAGGGGGCATTTATGGTCCAGCCTCGGAGTCCCCAGGGGGGGGCCCTGGGGACTCCGGGGCTGGGCTAAAATTCATCATTTTGTGTTTTTTTAATTTTGGTGTGGAGGAATGAAGTGTGGTGTGCATGTTTAGTGTAGTGAAGTGGATAGGAGGAGGAGGTGTTTGTGAGAGCTAGCTGGATTGCTCTCAGTGTAAATGAGGCACAAAGAAAATCAGTAAGAGAGGCCAAGCAAATGAAACAGGAGTTCCAGCGACTCTTTATCACATGCCTATAACCTCACCTGGGTCTAGCCCTGATCGATTGGTGCCTACAATCTCCCCACCAGAGTAGACAAAATCAGTTAGTTTAAATTGGGGAAGTCACATTTTGTTGTCGGATATCGAAGAAGAAATCCCTTAACTACGTTAAAAAGTACTGAAACATATTTAGCATGAGATAAAGTGAGGTTGAGCTCTGGGAGGCAGGTAAACTGGTCGAGAACCTTCCGCCACCGCCCTATTTATACCATACCATATCTGCCTCATCCAATTATAAAATCGGTGACATCGCAGGTGGGATTACAGGGGAAGTATGTGCGACAACCGTCCATCATTCCACATGTTTGCATAACATTCTCAGTCTAATTGCACCAGTAGTCTTGCATGCGCACCATTATTGCAGCGGTATCGCAATTGTCAATAATACCTTTCGAATAATTCGTTCTTATCGCTGTCAAATTGTCTTCAGACTTTCGCTAATGTCTCCTCACATTCGATATTCTCGCACGATACTCGCATACTCTCTCACGGCTACCGCGTTCTTCGCTTACAAAATCACATTGATTCGGCGCCGACAACGGCGATTTTTGGACTTAGACAAACAAAAGCTGTCGCATCGCATTCGAAGTCGCCGAGTCGCACAGTGGGATCCCTGCTTTATACTCCCGCCAAATTCCTCATCTACTCTTTTCTTACATTCCATCACTACTCTCTTCACCACTCTTTTTTTTTTTTTTTCTCCAAGTACCTCTCCCTTTTCTGTCTCTCCAAATCTCCCTTCCTTTTACTAGCCAACCACTCTATACGCTTTCCTCTTATCTTCAACAGCTAGTTTTACTTCTTCAGTCTACCATGCTGTACCCTTCACTCCCCTCCCTCTTCTCCTTACTCCACATACTTCCTCACATGCTGCACACATCTCTTCCTCTTCCTTAAACACTTTGCTCACTTCTTCCACTTCCTCCATACCTTCCAAGTCAAACCTACCTAGTTGTCTTTCTACTGCTCTCTTGAACTCTTCCCTGATCTCCTCCTCCTGTAACCTCTTCACCTGCTTCACAACTCCACCTCCCTCCCGCCTCCCTCTAGCTCTTTTCACCCACTTCTGTAATCTAATTTTAGCTACTACTACATAGGGGGGGGGGGGGGCCTCATATCCCTATATGTCCTATAATCTAGTACATAATTCTTAATTCGTTCATTCACACATACTGTATATAATCAATCAGTATCTTTCGTTCCACTGTCTCTCCACTAAATCTCTCTCCCTCCTCCACTCCACTTTTCATGTGTACCACACATACGTCCACAAGCGCCCTACCATTCCCATTTACCTCTGACGGTAAACCCCACCCTCCCACCACCCCATCAACGTTACTATCACCCACCTTCCCATTCATATACCCAATCAGAAATATTCTTTCACTCCTACCAAACTTATCCAGGCATGCCTCAACATTCACCCAGAACTCCTCTTGCTCTCTTTCAGGTTTATCCTCTGTCAGAGCAAACACACACAACCACCTATGCTTGTTTTCCTATATTCATTCTTACCGACACAATCCTTGCACCCACAGAACCATAGTCCCTTACACGCTCCTTCCATTTATTACTTACAAACAAACATGCACCTTCTTTCGCTCCCTCATTCTCATTCACTCCAGCACACACGCAACTCATCTAGGGAAGACAACCTTATACAAGTCTGGGTGGATGGGACTCATTAGCCTAGGTTGGCAACCTGTCTAGGGGAGTAAACCTTATACACATCTGTACTGCTTACCCAAGGGTGAAGCAGGTAAATGGATGGACAAGCCGCACACCACTACAGAAAAAAAGTGCTAAAAAGATACATAGAAGGCCATAGAGATGGACGGGCCCTAAGTTGAGTGGTCAATATTTGTAAGTCCTTTAGTAAACTGGCATGGGTTGTCCTCACAGGGTATGGGTCTACTTCGGGGAATTTTGTGCATGGACACCCTAATAAAAGGTAGTAAGGCGTCCGGCATTAGATAGATAGATAGATAAATGTCATTAAATTTATGAATTCACTTTCTATAACAATACATTCATTTATAGAACTGTAGGATTCACTACCGTACATTCAATACCCAATCACACCTAGGTTTGACACACACATGCACAGACACACGTGCCTCTGAAATATTTAAAATCACATGCAGTACAGGCACACACACCAAGCCTAACTGACTTAAACACATATATGACTGTTTGTGACTCGCACACACTCACACACATACACATCTGCCTTTGACATACATTAATGCATACGCCTGCACCAGGCACTCCAGCATCCACAAGCACCTGCTCTTAGTACGAATGCAAACAGATCCACACAAACGCACAGGTAATTACGCTAATACCCGTTTCTCTGTCACTAACCCACACTACACACACAATCGCATTGGCACGTCAAGATCATTATTAAACTGAATTCTTTTAATTGATAAATTATATTTAAATGAACATCGAAATCGAATGGAATTTTTCAAGATATTTAATACATTCATCACAGCACCAATGCCCACACAGTCTACATTCATATCACTATGCACCCATTAAACAGAACTATTGTGTCCTCCGCATTTACCTTATGAACCCACACGTCTTTTATGTCTCGGTCCACTACCATTATAACCAATAGTTTAGATACCTGTGTTAGCACCCATATATACATTTTATACAGTCAGGAAGAAGGAATTATGGATGGTTTTGTGGATGTATAGATTTGGGTCAGTGATAAAGTAAAGTAAGGCAACTCGTACTTTAGCTCTAAAATAGTGTAACATGAAAGTGAACGTGACACACACACACACACACACACACACACACACACACACACACACACACACACACACACACACACACACACACACCTGATACTCACAGGCTTCTTATAATCTTCATAATTAACACCGACGTACTTGTTTCTCAATCCTTCATATCTCTCGATTTCTCACAATATTTGTTTAATTGATTTGTCACGTATGATGATCCATATTTCGTATTTTCGTGTATTGTGATATAACTAATTCTTCTGAAACAACAATAATATAAAAGGTCCATCTCGACGTTGATATCTTAATATATTTGTTTCTATCATGTATTTCCAAGACTAAAACTGTGTTCAAAATGTTAAGCCATTCACAGTACTGGCCACATGGCATCCGAGTTACCCAAATAGATTAATCCTTTAAACTCGATTAAGATCAAGTTGAAAGATGTATGATCTATAATAGCCTTACTCTCCATTCAAGGCTAATTATTCACTACAATCCATTTTCAAATAAGCGCCTCTGTTTAATGATGCATGGCAAAGGCCATTTACTGAGCGTGCTCTAGTATCTAACCTCAGAGTGGTCTATTTGGGAACTTCTTTCGATCCATTAGTTTGGCAATTTTAAGACATTTATCGTCATTAGTGTGGCGATTATACGACGAATCAACTCATTCAGGCATCGTTCTATTTCAGACGATTATGACCGGATACATCTTTTTATCTGGGAAGCTGTGGCAGCTGGGGATTGACATAGAAGCCCTCCCAGTGGCTATGCTGTTTGGCAATGGTGATATCATCTTGCAATGGTTACACATACTACTGATCTGGCTGTGGCAGTGGTGCTTGACAAAATTAATGGGATTGGCTGTTGCGATATCTTTTGCCCTGGTTACCACAGCTGTGGAGGTTACAATTGTTGATGAGCATATGATACTGGTAGGGATGAAGAACCTGTTGGGCTATACTTCTCTTGTTGCATTGTATGCTCTTACAGAGATGAGTACTTTAGAAGAGAATGCAAATAATGTTCTACACCAAGCTCGACTCTACTGTTGAACAGTGCTACCCACGGGACACACTCGTTGTCCTTTGGGACTTCAATTCAGTTACTAGGACAGATAGAGTTGGCTACAAGGTATGAGTTGGTCCTCATGGTCCATCCTGGTACTAGGAATGTCAACAGTTTTCTCTTCCTGAACTTTGCAAGGTCCAGGAAGTTTATGATTTTGGGGTTCTGGTTTCAAAGACTAGATCTACACCGCTGGGCTTTGTATTCCAATGCTGATGGTGTGGCCAAAGAAAGTGATCACATTCACATCAGCACTTGTTAGAGGTACCTCTAGAACTGCAGGGTCTTTAGGAGTGCTGAGTTTTTTGCTACCGTCCACAGGCTTGTTGTTGTTACACTAAGCTATGACACATAACCAGAACATTCTCAAAATGTTATTCCCGAGGGTCTTATCATGAGAGGCTCAAGGATGAGGAGCGTGCTTGGCTCCCTGGAGAACCCTGTAGAATTGTGGGAAAAATTAAACATGAAACCCTGTCGGCAGCTGATTAGTGCATTGGAGCCAAACCAAGGACAGGGATAGGTTTTCTATCAGGCGAGACGCTGGGCATAATAGAAGAGAGTCGTGCTACCAGATTGGATGGAGATCAGGGTCAGCACATGGCCCTGTCTTGAAGAGCGAGAACTTCCCTGAGGAGAGAAGTATGTCAGGGGAATTGCTGCGGAGATCGAGGGGACTTTCTCTGCATATGACCTTCAGCCTTCTTACCAAATCCGGAAGAAACTTCGCTCAAAGCCTACCCTCCAGAGTAGTTCAGTTCGGATGACGGATGGCCAACCCACATCAGGTGATGATGATTGCAGAGCCCGCTGGGCTGTGTACTTTGAGCAGTTGTACCTGCCCAGTGCCTTCAGCGGACAGCTTCATCCAATGGACATCCAACCACCAACCCCTGACCCAACAATTAGTGAAGATCCTCACTCCCTTGCCGAAGTTGAAGGGTGGAAAGGCTCCTGGTATTTGTGGCATTAACCGTGTACTGAACCTTTAACTGTGTTGGTCGTGTAATGGTTTAGATGCTTATGTTCTGGGAGTGGTGTTCCGAGTTTGAATCCAGGGAGGGTCATATGCTTTCATTAGTTCATTCTAGTGCATTGTGGTTTGTAATGGAAGATTAATGTTAAGAAATGGGTGTTCATTAACCCACTGAGCCCCAGCTAGTTTATAATAAATGTACCACCCAGGACCAGCAGGTTTTGAAAAAAAAAAAAAATCCAGAAACAATTGGGAATGGGATAGGAATGAAGGAAAACCCACAAAAAAACGATCCCCTAGGTCATTAAGGGGTCCTACGATGCGGGTGCGCCCGAAAGTCGGATTTACAAGAGGGGAAAATTGAAGGCAAAAACACCAAAAAACAGATTTTTGCGCGCGCGCGCACGCGGTTGAACTTTGAGAGTTTTCAACCATCGGCATGGTTGCGTGGGATACTTACACAGTTTCCATACAAATCTGAGCCCTCTAGGTGCCATAGGACCGGAGTAATTAACAGTGACGACACATTGTCGTCACTGAGGTTTAGCGTTACATATACATTTCCGACGACACGTTGTCGTCACTGGGGTTCAGTGGGTTAATTCTTGGAGTACTATTGAAAGTTGGGGGTGAGTCCATGGTCCATGTGTTATATGCAGTCCTCAGTGCTGCATGGCAGACAGGTACCATTCCTCTTGACTGGAAAATGGGTCTGGTTAACCCTATCTGAAAAGGGAAAGGGGACTGACAGGACTGCAATAACTACCGTGGTATCACACTGCTAAGTATGCTAGGCAAGAACTTTGCCTATATTCTATTGTTGCGAATCATAGGCCACCTTATAAAAGCGCAGACTCCTGAGCAATCTTGATTTACACCCAAGACTGGATACTGGCATTTTGGGACCTGGCACTGGCACTTCGTGAAATGCTGACTTGAGTTTCAAAGAGAGCTGCTTGCAGATTATGTTGATCTCAAGAAGGCATTGAACTCAGGGCACTGGGAGACGCTCTGAGAACTATTACGGCTACGCGGGATCCCCACAGTGATTTTTAACCTGGTCTCTGGACTTTATACAGGAATTGAGAGTGCTGTCAGGTGTGGTGGGGGAGCATCCTCCTTCTTCCATGTGTATTCAAGAGTGAAACAGGGGTGTGTTCCACCACATAAACATTTCAATCCTTCTATTGGACTGCACAATTTGGCAGAGTTGCTGTTGAATAACGTTGGTAGTTTCAAGATCACTGAACTTCATTGTACAGATGACGCAGTGATCTTAGCGGAGACTTTAGATATTCTCAGATTGGCCCTCGGGACAAATGGCAAAGCTGCCTATAACAAGTGTCCCCACCAAGGTTGAAAGAGTGAAAGAGAGCCAAAAACAAGGTACGTTAGAAGTAAATTAGGCGTGTTGGAAAGTGTGTTAATTTGTTAAGTGCAGTGAAATCAATAGGAGGAGGAGGGTTTGTGAGAGTTAGATGGATTAATATCTGTGTAGGTGAGTCACAAATAGAAACAGTGGGGGAAACCAGACTAATGAAACAAGAATTGAAGCAACTCCTTATCGTATGCCTTTATGGCCTCCCATGGGTACTGCCCTTCTTGATTGGTATCTAGAATCTCCTCAAAGTGGTGACTTATTGGATGAAGCAGTGCAATCTGTTGATGCATGTGGTGAGGACTTAGAGATATTGGATCAATGTACTTATCATGGTAGCGCAATCAATAAAAGTGGTGAGTGGGGCTATGATGTCAATCATCGCCTCGGCTTAGCATATGGAGTTATGGATTCACTCAACAAAAGTATATAGCGTAGTCAATACCTGTGTAAAAGGACGAAGCTGCGGATCTTCAAGAAGACATTTGTGCTTTCTGTCTTGTTACATGGATGCGAGACATGGACAATTAGCAGTGAATGAAGAGACACTTCAAATCCTTTAGTACATGGGCTATCGCTGGCATGATTAAAACTCAAACCAGCGACTACTCTGTCTAACTGATACAAGATATATTAGTTGCGTGGTCCGAGGATGCCAAATTCGACTAAATGGGCATGTGGCTTGCTTCCCTATACCTGACCCTGCTCACCAGGTGGTCCCTACAGAGGACAATCCAGATTGGAGGAGGCCTTGGGGAAAACCACGTAACTCATGGCTGAGGCAAGTCGACCAATCTTGCGATAGGGTACTTGATATGGGCCGGGCAGATGCCTGGAGCCTCGGCCGGAGGAATTCCCCGGTGTCGAGTCGGAGGGCGAGTGCGGCTACGCACTTTCACATCGTTTGCCCCCATTGCTTGATTGATTGAAAACAAGCCTAACATATTGTTACGACTGAGGTTTAAATATATCAGGGTTCTTATTCATTGGACTAGTAATGGCATAAATGCTACAACGGAAAGCGCTAGATCCAACCTCTGATGTATATTACCAGTGAACAAAGAACACAAATACTCTCCAGAGTTCTATATGCAATAATAGGTTATCAAACTCTCAATAAATGTGCGGCCACTCTAGGTTTAATGTTATGTGAAAACAGCCTATTACTACCTATAACCGAAGGTGCTTGGTTATGGTATGCAAATGTTACTTTAATCAATAAATGTCAGGCACTCCTGCATGAAAGAAAGTGCACTAAAGTCCTTCAACACCAACAAGGAATCTTCTTTAAATGTTAGATGCTATCAAGATGCTCAAATCGGAAATGAAACCCAAAAAGGCAGGCAGCGGAACAATGCTCGAGCAGGTTATGCTCACAAAAAGGCAGGATATATAATGCAGTCGGAGCCAAGAATATCCTAAACGCTACAACAATAATAATCGCCACGACAATGCAGTATTCCTTTCAACAAAAAGAGCCTAAGTCGTTTGTGTCTCAATACATCAAACTAGGCTGCGAAATGCTTGTGTAATCATAAACGGGTATGCATAATAAGAATAATTGGTTTAATATACTTAATGTCTACTATGACTGATAAAGTCTAGCTAGAGTCAATGATACGAGATACTGGTGCGCATGGCATGCCGCCTAGCCTAGTGCAAATCTCAAGTCTGTGCATCAAATATTACGTTATAATGAAGGGTAGCTCTCTTGAGAAACCTTAATACCGAAGTAGTAAGCGTTCTCCTGGCGTACCTCAAAGACAAACAATGAGCTTAGAACAGTGCAGAATGGTATAGGCAAAAAGCGCTCATTCGTGCATGCTCTACTCTGAATGGCACACAGACTAGAATTTACCCAATCAACTCCAGTTCTCAGGTATGTCATGCAGCTTTTAACTAAAGCCAGCACCCATCGGAAACAATACCTTATAGTATCAGACTCCTAGTCTAGCATTATCTAATCCAGCAGAACACTAATAATTATAGGAAGCGGTACTGAACAATATGAATGCCAACCAATGCTTCATGATCAACTTATCTTAACAACTAACATACATGGGTTATATAAGACCTTAACGCACAATACAACTGGCCAGCATAAAGCTGATTATGCAGAGTTAACCAGAGGGGGTATAATATTAATAAAAGGTGGTGAAAGATATGGAAAATGAGAGAGATAGGCAGAGGAAAAGGTTCTCAGGTATCAGGGGGACAGATATCAAAGGGATAAGAGGGATGCGTTCTAGAAACCAGATCTGAGGGAGAGAGTGGCAAGAGAGCTGTATATATACTAGCACTAGCTCGCACCGCGTAGGCAAAGCGGTAACAATTCCTTCAGCCAATGCCAAAGAAGCCAGCCAAACATGACGTCACCAAGCATGGTAAAAAACTCCTCCAACCAATCCCCAAGAGGCCAGCCAGCTGTGACGTCATCGAGCATGGCAAAAAACACTGCGCGCTTCCCCACACTCCGTTCTACTCTCTATCTCTCTCTCTCTCTCAAATCCTATCATTACTACTTAATGATAAAACATATACTCTGCAATTAAATATATAAAGCCTTGACATGGGCGAAAACAAAGAGCCTTTCTGGACTGCCCATGACACGAGCTTTCATATGAAATAAAGCACACAATAATACATCAACTGTAGCCACATCCACTGCCCTGGCGATCCTAGCGAGTCACTGTAGGACAAGCCATGCGGTTCTAACGGAGTGGTTAACGTCACACCCCCCACAAGATTTTTTCTCAGAGGCCCAAAGCTCAAAACAAATCTGATGGTTAGAACCCATGCTATATCTCTACTTCCCATCTCCCAGCGGCAGTAAAATATCTGGCACAGTTCTCAACAAAACATTTTACAATATTATAACCCTCCCCAACACAATAGGTTAAATCATATGTAGTTATGCTCCTCAAGAGCGAGCTTCTCTAGCCCAGCATTCTGAGAGGAGTGCAACTCAGAATTACTGCTATAACATACTGAAAAAATTCAACTATCAAAGAAAGAGTTTTTATTTGATTTTTATGTTTTTAATTTGTTCATCTCGGCTGCACTATAGGGGCAAGCCTAGTTTTTTCTTCTATACCAAACGCTCAACTCCTGCTTTACGACCCAATACGCTGGGCTACAACCGCGAGCCAACAAGCACCAAGCGCAAAATACTATTCAAACTAAAGCAGGAGGCTACCCGTGTGTCAATCTACCCAGGATCATAATACCTTGAAAGACAATCTGCAACCACGTTGTCACAACCGGCAATATGGCGTATGTCCAGGCTATACTCCCGTAACACCAGCGACCACCCGGTCAGCCTCATATTCCGATTGTGAAACTGGTCCAAGAACTTGAGAGGGTGATGATCTGTGTAAACTACAACGACCGGACCATAGGCTGGAACATAGACCTCGAAATGCCTCAGTGCAAGCACAACTGCCAGCAGCTCCCTCTCGACAACAGAGCAGCTTCCATGGGCTGATTTTTTTTTTTTTTTTTTTTTTTTTTTAAAGAGACAATGAACGGAGGAAGGAAAAACACAGATAAAACAAAAAGGTCCATGTGCCTAAAGGCATCCTCCATTCATAAAATGTTTGTAACAACTGGATTTAAACATTTGTAGATTGTAAGTTTGTGGAAAGCAATTCGAGGGAAGTGAATTCCAAAGAGTAGTAGCTCTGGGGATAAATGAATTCTGATAAGCAGAAGTTCTGCATTGTGGAGGAGAAAGTGTAATTCATGGGCGCTCTCAGCTGCCCTAGTTCTACGGGGAAAGATGTGGAGAGGCGGCACAATTGAAGCAAGTTCCTCGGAACAATTGCTGTGAAAATATCTGTAGAATAATGCAAGGGATGCAACGTTTCTTCGTATGGATAATGTAGGAAGGTCCTGTGTGATTGCAGGGTTATTGATTAATCTAATAGCTTTATTTTGAATTTTGTCCAACTGCCTCAATGCAACCACTCCACTTCCACCCCACAAAGGTGAACAGTAATCTGAATCTTGAACTTCTCCGAGCAGAAACTAACAGGATGTTCCAGCCCATCATCGTCCTTTTTCATAAGGACGGCACCAGCCCCCACACCACTACATCCGTTGCTAGTTGGAAAGGTAGGCTAAAGCCAGGGGCCCTGAGGATCGGGTGAGTGCACAACAGGTGTTTTACTACTCTAAACGCCTTCTCACACTCAGGCGCCCATTTGACTTCCAGTTATCCTCCACCTGAGCTTGACTGTCCCGTTCTCCTTCTCCACCTTGACTGCTAAACGTCATCACAGGCACAGTGAGAGGCTCAGGGGGGTGCCTCACATACTCCTTCATGAGATTAACGTGACATAACTGATTGCGCTTACATCTGTCTGGAGCGGCCACCAAGCAATCCAGGTCCGATAGCCTCTCAACCACCCTATAAGGACCAGTGTACTTCGCGGATAAGGGATGACCTACAAGGGGCAGTAGAATCAACACCTCCTGACCCCCGTGAAACTCCCTGAGTTTAACCTTGAGGTCGTACCTGTCCTTCATGAGGGCCTGAGAGCTAGTCAAATTACGGCCAGCCAACTCCAGACTGCGCAACATCCATTCTCGACTGTCGAGGACATACTTGAGCATAGAACAAGGTTTTTCTGCGCCCTCCCATATTTATTTAACTATATGGAGAGGCCCTCTGACACGGTGTCCAAAGACGAGCTCATTAGGGCTGAATCCCAAACTTTCCCCAGGTATCTCCCGTGCTGCAAATAAAACATATGGCAGGCCAAGATCCCAATCTTTCCCACTCTCAAAGCAACAACAACGAAGCACAGATTTTAAGGCTGAGTGCCATCGCTCTAACACACCCTGGCTCTCCGGATGATACGCAGATGACACAACCGTAACAATCCCATGCTGCGGCATTGCTTGAACAAAGAGGCTAGAAGTGAAGTTGGATCCTTGGTCTGACTGAATCCCCTGCAGTTAACCATACCGGGAAAAATACACTAGCAAGTTCCGGACCACCGTCTTCGCTGACCCATTTCTCATAGGGTACGCGTCAGGGTACCTTGTTGCTACATCCATGATGGTCAGGGGATACTTGTAAAAATCTCCCGACTGTGCATCACTGTCCTCCTCCAACTCGACAGCACCGGTACCACATTCAAGAACCTCCGGTCTTCTAATTGCAATTTACGAATGTCCGAAGGAGCAAGCTTATCTAAGTGTTTGCGAAACAACTCATGCCCCCTCCTACATTGAATTTAGCCTCCCGTTGCTCTCTCTCTGTGTATCGTTGCTGTCTCTTCGTCTTTTTAAGCCCATCCTCTGCCTTCTTAGTAACAGTTAATGGGTCTTCTCCAGACTCGAAAATTGGTCCTAATAATGAGTCCCCGAGAATGTCCGTTGATACTAAACTCTCAACCGCATCAACTTTCAAACCCCTTCTCGGTACCTTTCCTCCGCTTGTCTAAAGACTGTTGACCAGAATGTGACTCCCTGGATGCAAGAGATCTGGTGACAACACACGCCATAGGTTGCACCTGACACTTCTCAACCCACTCCTGCTCCTCCCTACTCACGTCGGCCGGCTTCTCGGCAACGACCAAGGGTGGAGCCTCAGAAGTAGGCCCCGCAAAGTCGTTGCCGAGAAGGAGGTCGACGCCCCCAACAGGCAACTTCTCCACAATTCCTACATCCAGGTCACGAGTCACACCATCAACTTCCATCTTCATTCTTACAAGCGGGTATGACCTTGTTGCATTAACTCCCTGAACCACAACCACCCGCGCCGTATTTATCAGTGAAATTCCTCAACAGTGTTTGCGATGCCCCAGTGTCACGCAAAATTCTCACCTCATGTCTTCTACCCCCCCACTCCACACAACCGAGTCCCCTATGGTCACTAAAGGCATCACGGACAGGGAATAAGCCTTCCGGATCCTTCTGCACTGGCAGTGTATTTACCTCGGAAGAATTGCCTCTAACAAACTCCGATGTCCTCTTGAACACTCCAATGCCGTGAGCAAAAGACACGGCTGCCGGAGGAGGTCGACTAGGGCACTCATTTGCTTTATGACCCTCCTGGTGGCAACTAAAACAAATAAATTTCGGTTTCGGCTTATACTGTGATGTAAAAGGCCCCTGACTTTTCTTATACGGTGTGGTGTAAGGTTTGGATTCAGTTTTAGTTTCATGGCTCTTTTGTTTAAATGTGTCATTGCTACGGGGAGGGGGAGGATAACGGTCCTTAGCACTTACATCGAACTTCTGTGAGGACCCGCAACCCCGAGTCAACGACAGCCGTCGATCAGCCATTTCTGCTGCTTCGACTAGAGTTCTTGGGTTTTTCTCCTTTAAGTTCAAAGTTAGATCACCGCCCGTGCTCTTAAAGAACTGCTCCAACATCATTAACGGCTTAACTCCATCAAATGTTGTTACCTTCTCAGATCGGAGCCAGTTCCCCATAGTATCGGACAAGTCCCGGGCGTGTTCCAAAAAGGTGCTATCTCTTCCCTTGGTTACACCCCGGAACTTCAAACGGTACGTTTCTGGTTGCAGTTCGTAAGCCCTCAGGACAGCCTCCTTGAGATCCTCATACACAATACATGACTCCAAAGGTAACGCATCGTAGGCTTTAAGACCCTTGCCTATTAATCTAGAGGATACAAGTGCTGCCCATTTATTCTCTGGCCACTGGTGTTCCTGGCACTTCTTCTCAAAGCGTGCGAAAAATTCTGTTACCCCACTCTCATCAAACACCGGAACCAGTTTCAATAAGTGCGAGAGAGATTGATCATGAACACGGTTACCAGCCCCAAGTCGCTGTCCCGTTGTCTCTACTCGCGACTTCTCTACATCCATGTCGGCACAGTACCTAGTCGACTCTAAATCAGCTTGGATTTTTGCTAGCTTGGCTCTCTCTTCTATCTTGGCTAAGTCTATTTGCTGCTGAAGCTCAGATGCCCTGATAGCCTTTCTCTCTTCGATCTTAGCTAATTCGAGCTGAAGAAATAATTCTGGAGTTAACCCTTGAGTAGGTGAAGGTGCTACAATGTTTGAAATTACCGGTTCCCCCCAGGGGCAACCCACCCTGCCAGTCACCACCACTGGGATGGCTGGGAGTCGAGTGTAGGGGAAGCATGGCCGAAGGGCTCTGAGCACTCAACCCATCTCGCTCACCAGTCACCCTGCCCAGTACACACGTTATCAAGTTATCCCTGGTCATGCTGCTAGTACCCGCATGACCGATAGCTGTGGCCAGGCATTGAAGACCGTACCGATCCATACCCTCCAACCGCTCGGCAGTAACAGGCCATTGCAAAAATATCCTAGCATCCTCCTCACAGTTCACCTGATTAACCATTTTATCATACTGCTGTTCCTCAGTTTCGACATTACGTACTGTGTCTCCATTCTCCTCTGATCCGGTATAAGACATGATGCTCACAAAAATTTCCCACCTCAATATTCAGAAAAGAAGCACCCCAAACTCTTATACCTCAATATACACACACAAATTCTCGGAAATACTCAAGGGCTATACTATGTTGCAAAAAAAAAATATTCTTGCTGATCCCCGCAAAATATTCCCCAAAACAACAAATGTTCCCTGCTAATAAATGTAGGTTCACCAAATCCTAGGTAAGGTCGCCATTTGTTACGACTGAGGTTTAAATATATCAGGGTTCTTATTCATTGGACTAGTAATGGCATAAATGCTACAACGGAAAGCGCTAGATCCAACCTCTGATGTATATTCCCAGTGAACAAAGAACACAAATACTCTCCAGAGTTCTATATGCAATAATAGGTTATCAAACTCTCAGTAAATGTGCGTCTACTCTAGGCTTAATGTTATGTGAAAACAGCCTATTACTACCTATAACCGAAGGTGCTTGGTTATGGTATGCAAAGTAAGGTGGTAAGAGAAGTTACAGCTTACGTTACTTTAATCAATAAATGTCAGGCACTCCTGCATGAAAGAAAGTGCACTAAAGTCCTTCAACACCAACAAGGAATCTTCTTTAAATGTTAGATGCTATCAAGATGCTCAAATCGGAAATGGAACCCAAAAAGGCAGGCAGCGGAACAATGCTCGAGCAGGCTATGCTCACAAAAAGGCAGGATATATAATGCAGTCGGAGCCAAGAATATCCTAAACGCTACAACAATAATAATCGCCACGACAATGCAGTATTCCTATCAACAAAAAGAGCCTAAGTCGTTTGTGTCTCAATACATCAAACTAGGCTGCGAAATGTTTGTGTAATCATAAACGGGTATGCATAATAAGAATAATTGGTTTAATATACTTAATGTCTACTATGACTGATAACGTCTAGCTAGAGTCAATGATACGAGATACTGGTGCGCATGGCATGCCGCCTAGCCTAGTGCAAATCTCAAGTCTGTGCGTCAAATATTACGTTATAATGAAGGGTAGCTCTCTTGAGAAACCTTAATACCGAAGTAGTAAGCGTTCTCCTGGCGTACCTCAAAGACAAACAACGAGCTTAGAACAGTGCAGAATGGTATAGGTAAAAAACCCTCATTCGTGCATGCTCTACTCTCAATGGCACACAGACTAGAAATTACCCAATCAACTCCAGTTCTCAGGTATGTCATGCAGCTTTTAACTAAAGCCAGCACCCATCGGAAACAATACCTTATAGTATCAGACTCCTAGTCTAGCATTATCTAATCCAGCAGAACACTAATAATTATAGGAAGCGGTACTGAACAATATGAATGCCAACCAATGCTTCGTGATCAACTTATCTTAACAACTAACATACATGGGTTATATAAGACCTTAACGCACAATACAACTGGCCAGCATGAAGCTGATTATGCAGAGTTAACCAGAGGGGGTATAATATTAATAAAAGGTGGTGAAAGATATGGAAAATGAGAGAGATAGGCAGAGGAAAAGGTTCTCAGGTGCAGAGAGGGTGACAGATATCAAAGGGATAAGAGGGATGCGTTCTAGAAACCAGATCTGAGGGAGAGAGTGGCAAGAGAGCTGTATATATACTAGCACTAGCTCGCACCGCGTAGGCAAAGCGGTAACAATTCCTTCAGCCAATGCCAAAGAAGCCAGCCAAACATGACGTCACCAAGCATGGTAAAAAACTCCTCCAACCAATCCCCAAGAGGCCAGCCAGCCGTGACGTCATCGAGCATGGCAAAAAACACTGCGCGCCTCCCCACACTCCGTTCTACTCTCTCTCTCTCTCTCTCTCAAATCCTATCATTACTACTTAATGATAAAATATATACTCTGCAATTAAATATATAAAGCCTTGACATGGGCGAAAACAAAGAGCCTTTCTGGACTGCCCATGACACGAGCTTTCATATGAAATAAAGCACACAATAATACATCAACTGTAGCCACATCCACTGCCCTGGCGATCCTAGCGAGTCACTCTAGGACAAGCCATGCGGTTCTAACGGAGTGGTTAACGTCACAATATGAAGAAAACCGGCCTTCGGCCAAGACATCTGCGTACCGAAATATGTACAAATTTACCTTGAAGGTGAGTCACAGTGGGCGGGTTTAATATATTTAGTTTTCTCTCTTTTTTTCTTTAGTATTAAGAGGGTCTAGGGGGCACACTAAAAATAATATTATAGTATTTAAAACTAGCAAGAAACAATTCAAACCGCAATGTAAAACTTACCACAATGAGCACCTAAAAGGTCGGATTAGTTAGTGTATAATGACGCATAAAAGAGGCCATTCACGGTGGATGCTCTTCATTAACTGTGTTTAAACCGAGAGTGGTATATGTGGGGCCCTTGACCTATTCAGTTGACGAACTTTTTATGGAGAGCTATAGCGAGCCTGTGATTTGAGAAAAATCGGCCTTTGTCGGGATTTTTTTTCTACCAATTTAGCCTGAACAGGATAGTGAGTAGGTAGTCTTATTTGTTTATATATATATATATATATACAGTATATACTGTATACCGGTGTATATATATATATATATATATATATGTATATAACACAACATGGTTGCTAGAAACATTCGAACTTTAAATAATACAGTACCGGTATCTAAACATAATACCATAATAACTCAATAAAAACGTCGGCTTAGGTAGTGTTTAATGACGCATGACTGACGGAGTCCATTGACAGCGAGTGCTCATCTTTAAACACTCTAGTTGGTGGTCACTAAAATGAACACAAATCAATATCCCAGCCTCAACACCAACCTTCATATATTTCTACTGCAATATCCTTTGGCCTTGATCGTGGGATGAACAAATACAATATATATTTTAAAGACGTACAGTCGCAGTTATCAATTCTGATACACTTCGAAGCCACGAACTATCGAAATGCAAATATCAGTTAAAGAAATAATATAAGATTAAACTCAGACCGAGATTGCTTTGACTATGTGTAGATAAATTATATGACCGCGATTATACACCTGGGGAGATTGTAGGTACCAATCGAGCAGGACAGTACCCAGGGGAAGCCACATAAGCATACGATGTGTTGCTGGAACTCCTGTTTCATTCATCTGGCTTCCCCCACTGGTTTTATTTGTGCTTCACTTACACAGAGTGTAATCCAGCTAACTCTCCCAAACACCTCCTCCTACTATTAATTTCATCACACTTAGCAAACACACCACACTTCTATCCAACACACTTAAATTACCTCTATCATACCTTGATTGTGGCTCTCTATCTTTCCACGTTGGGGGGGGGGGTCACTTTTTACAAGCAACGTTGCCTTTTGTCTCCCTCAAACACCTAGCCTACATTTGTTTTTCTATGTGAGTGAGGGAGACAAAAAGCAGAACTACCTGTATCGAGTGCCTCCCCCAGAGTTGAAAGAGTGACTGGACCAAAATCAAGGGAGGTTCGAGACAAAATGCCTGGACACGGAGTTTGAAGCAATTTAAGTCATAGGAAGAGGGAAAGACTGATTCTGGGAAAGTTCCAGAGCTCAACAGTGGAGTAGAAGAAAGTTTGAGAATACAATTTCACTCTTGGGTTGGAGACTTGCAGAGAGTAGGGGTGGGATTGTGTTGCAAGATGGGTACTACGTACTCTACGTAGAGGAGGTGGTATACCCTGGGAAACTTTGAGGAACATTGATTATTATAGTAGCGATAGAATAGTGAGATTGATGCAACATTGCGGCAAAGAGAGAGAGATTACAGAGAGTTGGTGAGTGGGCTGGAGTTAATGATACGAAAGTCTTTCCTTTCTATTTTGTCTAGGAGTGAGGTGTGAGAGGATCCTACCCACACATGTGAACAATACTCAATACAACGACGCATTGTGCCCCTGTACAGAGCAAGAAGCTCTGCTGGGGTAAAGAACCCCTTGAGGCGGTTGAGCACACCCAGCTTCTTGGAGGCTGCCTTAGCAAAACTGGTAATATGGTCCTGCCAATTGAGAGCAGAAGAAAAAGAGACACCAAGAATATTGAGAGAAGATGAAGGATTGACATTTGTATTAATGAAGTGTAAGGGATAGTCCTCTGGGAGTTCTGAAAGGGTAGTAAGATGAAGAAATTGGGTTTTGGAAGCATTAAAGGTAACAAGGTTTTCTCTGCCCCAATTGGAAATAATAGTTAGATCAGAAGATAAGTGTTGCATGGCTTTATTATGTTTGTGTTTGAGAGACTGCTGGCTGGGGCGTTCTGGGAAACTAATTGAGTAGTGTAAGGTAGAGTCTTCTGTATATGAATGGATGGGACTGGAGGTACAGTTGAGAAGATCATTTATGAAAATTAAAAAGAGAATGGGAGATAGGACAGAGCCTTGAGGAACACCGGAGTTGATAGGATGAAGAAGTGAGCGATGGCTGTCCACAACTGCAGCTATGGAACGGCAGGAAAGGAAATTAGAGACAAAGGCACAGATGAAGGGACAGAAACCGAACGAGGGTAGTTTAGAAATTAGAGATTTGTGCCAGACTCTATCGAAGGCCTTCGATATGTCTAGTAGAATAGAAAAGGTCTCACCGAAGTCCCGAAAGGAGGATGACCAAGAGTTAATAAGACATGAAAGAAGATCACCAGTAGAGGGACCTATAAGGAAGCCATACTGGCGATCTGAGGGTAGATTATGAGAAGAGAAATGCTTAAGAAATTTGGAAGCAACAATAGTTTTAAAAACTATAGAGATACAAGAGATGAGAGCAATAGGACGATAGTTGGAGGGTTGAGAGCGGTCACCCTTCTTTGGGACAGGTTGAATGAGAGCAAACTTCCAGCAAGAAGGGAAGACGTTAGAGGAGAGACAGTGACGAAAGAGTTTACATAGTGTCCCAATATACTGTATGTGTGCCAACATTCAGGATATGCTTATATAATAGATTCTAAGCTCGAATTCTTCAATAACAAAAATTCAAAATCTAAACTAACAAAGAGACGAAACTTTTATACAGTATCCTCCCCCGCACTATTGCAACGGACTGTTCTGTCAAATAGTTTCTGACAACTCCAATGTGAGATAGAATGGCTCTTAACCATGAATTAAAATTATTATATATTGATTATAATATGGTAAAATATATACATTTAGATGGAGTTATATATAGGATAGGCCCTAAGACAGCTGGGTTTGCCTTATGAGGAAATACATGGTTAAATATAATTTGCATCATCCATTATTCCTTTAACGATTGAGATTTTAAATTGTTCTTAGATAATATAATATTCTTAAATGTATTTAATACAACCTAATCCTGAAGTAAGTACAGTTATTTTGGGATGCAATTTATTCTAACATCCACGAAAACAATATGCGAATAAAGTTGTACACATATTGCAATCCACAAATCATACCCGGCCTTCGTGTACTTCTAGTTTGAACTTGATCGTGGGATAAAGAAAAACAATATAGGAATAAAAACGTACACGTATTAACATCCACTAATCAACACTTGGCCTGAACATCGCTGGGCATATAGATCTTGTTTGACCTTGATCACGTGATTATAAAAAAAACAATATGTACATAATCACATTGTTCTTTGACCTTGATCGCAGGATTAAAAACAAATATATATATACATACATATATAAATATATATATGTATACAAATATATATATATATGTATATATTATATATAGATATATAGATATACAGTATATAGAGGTTAAATCATAAATACGTGTGATCAAATTATGTAGTAAAACTCACTGCGAAAAATGAAACATTAGAACTTCAAGCTTTCATTTATTATCTTCAGACATATTCATGTATATTTAAGATGTATTAAGAGAATAGACAAAAGATTGATGATCCAATGTTTCATTTTTCCCAGCAAGTTTCTGTAATGATTGACCTGTTCGAATACTTATACCCATATGCTTCAATATTCTAGGTAGGAAGGCTCGTGAAGCGAATGCTTCAAAATGTATGAGTCTCTGTTTTGTATCCTAGTATGATTATATTGTTTATATCCTGTATATCTATCTATCTATCTATATATTATCTAATAATATATATATACTCGAATCAATACCCTGCCTCATAGTGAAGCAGATAGGTGGAAGAATTGTGCGTTTCTTGATAAACGTGTCAAAATTGGCACACACAATAATAAACGCAGTATAATCAAAATTAGATATAGGGTCATCACAGGTTTAGCCTATGTTGGCTTTGGCAGCCCCTTTTCAATTAATCTCCATAAGAGTACTGAAACACAGATATATACCCAAAACTGTATACTGTGGTAGAGATGTCAAACTAGTCTCAAATGGCTCGTTATTGAAGAGTAAGTGATAGTGGTGTGGAAGAAAGAGACAGGTAGATAGAGGAAGAAATGGGTTTTGGAAGCATTGAAAGCAACAACGATTTACTTTGCCCCATGGGACATAATTGATAGATCAGAAAGTAAGCATGCTGTGGCCTCGTCACATAAGTTTTGGAATGCGTGCTTGTATTGGTGGGTCGGTGTGGAAAGCTAGTTGAATAGTGTAAGGTAGAGTCATCAGCATAGAAGTGGATAGAACTGGAGGTACAGTTGAGAAGATCATTAATGAATATGAGAAAGAGAACTGGAGATAGGACAGAACCCTGAGGAACACCAGAGTTTATAGGTTGAGGAAGTGATCGATGGCTGTCCACAACAGCAGCTATGGAACGCTCAGAATTGTTTTTAGAGACTAAGGCACAGTTGGAGGGATAGAAAATGAAAGAGGGTAGCTTTGAAAATATAGATTTGTGCAAGACTGTACCAAAATCCTTTCAATATGTCTAGCACAGTAGAGTAGGTCTCGTCATAATCCGGAAGGGAGGATGACCAAGAGTTAATAAGATAAGAAAAAAGATCACCAGGCGTTCATGTATTCATGACAACTATATACTGTACACTAACCCCCGTATTCAAGAACCACATGTTAGTACTTCCCTAACCTTATATCAAACAAAGATAATATCAATTAGTTCTGAATATTAGAACACCTCCTATTGCTATACAGAAGATTGTGAGTATTGACTAGTTAATCCCAGTAATACCCATTTGCGTGTCAGGCCCCTTACCCACATCATAGTTTGTCTATCATAGGCATGTTTTTAAAATATTTCCAGAAATTTCTATCCACAAGATGATTTTACATCTCTTGATGAAAATGAGACCCCAATTTTGAATTTGAAATCATTAAAGTCAATTCCTGTACACTACAGTACAGTCGGCGGCAAAAGTCCTGTCGTCTCTCCTGCCTCACCGGGATCAATCATGTTCTTAAGAAAATTAGGTGTGCAAAACGTGCATATTTCTGCCAACAGATGGCACACTGTGAGGTAACTTTAGAATTATGAGTCAATATGTATTTTAGGTCATGTATGTGCTTCTATTATAATCCTATTTCTCATAAGTTCCTACATAGATTACGGTGTTTCAAGGTGTTAATACTTCTGCAAAACTCTGTTTACCCATTATTTAGCAAATTACATCATGCCACCCACAATCTTTATGTCATTACCCTAACCTGGAGGCTGCCGCCCCTAGATCCCCGCTGGTCTTAGCATTGATATAGAGGATGACATAATACTAAAAATACGGTGGAAAAGTGAACAATATTACTTCTCCACTGATCCAAGATGGCCGCCATTTTTATCACATAGATAATTATATCTCATACATGACCTAAAATACATGTCCGAATAATGTATGGGTGCGCGGTGATTATATCTAAATCCCTGAGCGTCCCACCCCACCAAGATAGTATGCGCTAACCACCATTTAATGTTGCATTCACGTATGTAAGGCAACTATATCAGCAAATCGCTTGTTGATTAACGCACCATCAGCGTTTACACAATAGGGTAAACCAATAGGATCAATTGATCATCAGTGTATTACGTAGATATACGACAGTGTCAGAAAGAGAGTGAAAGAGAGAAAGATATTTAAGTTCTAATTGATGGTATTGTGTGGGTTTACTCAAATATTGCCATTACATGTTTGCAAGTGTGTTGTGTTATGACCATGTTGTCTTGCATGTGTTACATACATAACAGATTACCACGTAATTATATATTCAGATCATTATAATGTTGGATTTAGAAAACTCACGAAAAAGTATTGAATATACCTTCAAACAAGTTGTTCCCTCCTTCCCTCACCTTCAGAGCCCTAACAGGTCTAGCCACTCCTCTCCCCCATCACCCTCCTCCCTCACAACCAGGTAAGTATAAGTATCTCTGCTCACAACCTCACACCTCTCATTGTGCCATCTGTTGGCAGAAGTATGCACGTTGTGCACACCTAACATTCTCCAGTCTATGAATATTGTGGGTCACGGTGAGGCAGAAGAGGCGACAGGACGTTTGCCGCCGACTGTAAATCTGGTATATAATATAACACTATATTGTCTCGTTTGGGTTCGATACAGCTTCAAATGTGCAACTAAAAATTGTATAAACGAAACGATGAGCATTAACCAGTGAACTTTCGCTAGTGCAACATGCTTGTGTCAACAACAAATTTACCTGATATTCCTGTACACGAATGTGCATTTGTTTCAATGCTTACTTGAATACCTCGCAAGAATAAAATTGTCTGTTGTCCGGTATTTTAAGCTTGCAACTCCACAGCCAATTCCTTATTTTGCACAAATGTATCATAATGGTTTCACCAAATCATGCCACACACGGCGTCAATATAGATGGTGAAGAATAACAGTGCCGGCACGTACCCAGTGGTACATAAACGGATACAGAAAAATAGCAGGTACACAGCACACAAAAACACGGCACAAATACGAACTGGGTGACCAGGTGCTAATTACTTAAGAACTGACTGAATAAGAAAAACTTTATATTAAGCAGTTAATTATTAAACTTACCTAACCATAGGTATTAGGTTATTAACCATTAATTAATAATTACGTAAAGGCTTAAGCAAATAATTAAATCAATTATACAATGAATAAAACATATGGCAGCACCTGGAGGGGTTAATTAATAAAGAAATACGAAAAAAAAAACTCAGCTATTGTTGGGGACTATACTCCCAGGCCGGTGACAGCTCTCCAAGATATCCGTGGCACTATATAATCCTGGTATGATGTTATGGTGTTAAATCCAGGGGCACAAGACACGAGCTGGTGTAATCACCACCACAACCTAGAGTACAGTGAGAAACTGTTCAATCCAAGAAGAATATAATAAGGAGAGGTGATTCTCTGCTTATGGTTGTAGGCCCCTGATACTTACCCCATCTAACGTCAAGCACCCCCCAATAGAGAATGGTTAATTTCGAACAGTAACTATAAAGTGTATACCCCTCATTAGAGAATGTACCGTTCTTTAGAAAACAGTTATATTCGAGCTTTAACTATATAGTTTCTACTATCTATAGGCTACCGCTTGCAGTACTCAATATCTCTTAATTTTTCACAATTCATAATAGCTCTTATAGGCTTATATCTAAGTAGTAGGCTACTGTAAAAGTCACCCGTGATGTTTAAATTGTGATCCCATTTTTTAAATTTATCATTATTGTCCTACCTCGGTCCATATACTACTACAACTAAATATATTGTGTTACATTCCATGTATACACCATAGTATTTGTGCAGCAACCTTACCTTCTCCTGTATAAAATACTTGATCTAATATAATACCTTTGTTATATGTGTAGGTTACTCAACGTCTATATCTTGTATTGGTTTTGTTCCTTATAATTAAATTTGTTTCAGTACCTGTATGGATTTCAACCATATGTTCCCCATAGTGTTCGTACGTTTACTGAAAAATAAATAAACAAACACACACACTGTGAATCATACAGTTCCTCATATTACGTGCACTGCTTAATTGGTGAGGAGTAAATAAAGACATACCGGTACACAATTATCTCTCACGAAGGAATATGAGAGACAACCACATCAATCATCCCAGTGACTGTCTCTCGAGTAATTTATGTTTCTGCAGCTCTACCCATACACGTCATACACTAATAAATACTGTAAACATCCCTTCAGCAACATTACCAAAAGTGTGGAACACATCTTTTGCCTCATGTTGTACGTGTTTACAAATATATTTTCTATCGATGTTATGTGTTTGCTATTCAGGTTGACCACTGCAGTACAATGCAATGCTAGGGGAATTTCTCCACTACCGTTTTTTGCTTTTCTGTGTATTCATGACAAATATTCTATAGCCTAAGCAAGTAATTCCAACCTCACACTCCATAACAACTAAGAACATAAAATTGAGGGTATGTCTTACATTAAAGATAACCGATCAGGTGAAAGGCATATACTGTATAATACAATGCGAGTAGATTATGCTATTTTATTATATTATTTAAAATATCTGTAAATTGTGGAGCATCAGACGTCAGGCGGCCAACCCCGCTATACTGGTTATCTTAAAAGTGGCTGCTTCACAAAACACGGGACTTAGTTTAGCTGATCAGGTGTTTTCATCTTCAGTTTGATGTCAAGGTTCTTGAGCCATAAAAAACATCTGCAATGATACAAATGCCAGCATTCATGGGTCAGCTATATACCGAGATGATGTGTCTGGAATATGTATTCAGTCAGCCATGATATATACTCGTATGTGAGTATACTATATACTGTATACTCGTAGATACACCCTACTTATGACTAAGCGCTTCACCTTGCCTTTGGGAAAGAAGTTAAATATGAATTTCTTTTGCTTCCGCTTGTATTTTACACAAACAATACAGCTGTTACTGTGTTGTTTTGATGCCATGTTCGTATCTGCCGCCACGCCATCTGACAGCTCCCAGTGACATTTGTAAGTGTGCAGACGATGCACCACCGATGGCAGAGCCATCATCAGGGGTGCTTGGTCAAGACTAGGGATCAATTGGGAGCTCGTTTAAGAGCTCTCTCCTTATTAGATTCTTCTTGGTTCAATCCTTACCTCACACCAGGACCATAGGCTAGTCCATTACCAGGTAGGGGAGTTCATCTACACCAAATGGAGCCACTTAATACACCACTGTATTCACCTCCCATATAAACTATACCCATATACGGTCCTCATCTATCCACAGATATATCATCAGAAAGCAAGATATTACTCTGAAATATCGATAAATTATTACTGTATAATGATATGCCTTGTAATCCGGCAAACTACCGAACCACGGTATGCGGGGAAAAGCTCACCCCCGACCTCGATAGAGGAAGATTAGTGGGGACTCTAAGACCCCTTTCTACTCGTAGTTCTAGTTGTACTAGCAAAAAAGGTCATCGAACAAAAAGTGCCGCAATTTAATTGATCAGGTTTGTGGTAAAATATCGAGGAGATCCATTGAATAATAAATTAGTTAGAAAATACACCCCTCCTATTCTGAATCTTATATATGTCAGGAGAAATAATGGCAAGACAAATAGATCCTGATATACATCAGGTATAGATACATAGATTGGTTACAGACACAATGTATGGGAATGTACCCTGTACGTCTGGAAAACAATACTTTTGCCATAGCCTCACAGGAGTAATTACACGCTCCTGTGACAATATACAGTATATACAGTACTGTATATATATATACCGGGTATATATATATATATATATATATATATATATATATATATATATATATATATATATATATATATATATATATATATATGACAATGGACACTGATTAGAGAGAAAGCTGTAATTCATCAAGTGTTTCAAATCAAGTGTCAACGTTTTTGTCAGTGTATCACAGTTTTTGTTTTCTGTTCAAATATTAATCAGCTATTCCTGACCAACAACTGTATACTCTATATGATAAGTCGTGGCCCTTACTTTTCGAAGCTATTCTGATGTAATCGAAACTTTCCACTATTTTTTTCTATCTAATATTTTCGTCTCAGATTTTCGTTTCATTCTACATGAGTGCATTTTCGGATAAAGTTAGTTTCTTACACTGTACTGTTGTGAGCAATATTATGGGTACACCACGCGAGCCGTGGCATAGTCAGTAGAGCTTCAGCTGCTTATCAAAGGGTCGGCGGATCGAATCCTCTCTGTCAAAATGTAATTGGTAGATGTCAAGCCCGGGCAACTCGACCTAGCAATTGGTGACAAACGCCTATCTCCATGGCCCGGGAATTACGGCGTCTAGTAAAAATAAATAAATAAATAAAACAGAAGAAAAAAACACAAGTGAAATTTTCAAACCTAGTTCTGAAGCATCTGTAAAAATAATGCATCGCATTGTCTTCTTTGTGTTCGTTATTAATTCAGCAGGATGTAGGCTTATTAAAACTAAATAGTGAGTAGCGTGTTAAAAACACAATTGCGCTCTTATCTCCCAAGTGGCACGCCACAAAAGAATGATGAAACGAACGGAACCTGAGGCGGGAGAGGAAGGGAATGTTGGTCACGTAAGGATGAAACATTATTCTCTTTCCCTTTTCCATTTAGAGGGACGAGGCGACAAGACAGAGGCATTGGGTTTACTTTCATGTAGTTTTCCTTTGGTTTTCGGTTTATTCTTTATTAAACTATACAGAATAGATACATTCCTCTTCCTGTGAACAAGGAAAGACACAAATAAATAATGATCGTTGTTTTTCAAATTATTGTGATATCAAGTTTTCTTTCTTAAAAAATACACGTGCTATTATTATATTATATATTTAAAGTCCCATTGGAAACATATTACTCACTAGAACACCAGACATTTTGTTTATGTTGGGAATTATTAACCATATCCACAAAACAATTGGAACGCAACAAGCGTACTTCAGCACATGTGTATTAATTAATGTGTGCCAAATCTGAGAACAATCGTCTTATACAGGCATAATTATAGTGTATACTAGAAATAAAAGGGCTATAAGTACCGAAAATAGAACATGAACAATGGCATTCACGTGTTATATTGTTTATATTATTTGTATGAAGTTTTAAGTAAGTAATAATTTGTTTAGTATTCAACGGAGTAATGATTGAACAAAGTGTCAAATAGATTCACTTCTTTGACATTACATATTCTGTACAATTTAAATTTGTGTTTAATCCTTTCATTACGATGTTTGTGTTTTCAGCAAAGATTCCCGAGTTATGGTAGCTTTACACGGGATTGTGCGTTCCACACATATTTGGACACAGCAGGTCCAATATATAAATGATTACGCTATGCCCAGCTAGACAATTTAATTAAACTTCTGACGGTAGAGGATATGTCATATTATCGGACATACTGTAAACTGCATGGGTATCGCCCGAATGATGCGAGCCCGGACTATCTAGAATTAAGCATATTTTACATACATTGTTAAACTACTGTAGTTTAGACATAATTTGGATCAAGTTATATCATTGTATATATATAATTATATATATATATATATTTAATGCAAATATTTGATTAGGGCTAGAAATCAGCTTAGTTTATAAATACAAATATAATATAGCACCGTTTTCTATTTTGTCTGGCGCAACAAACGCAAACATACATCCTCGATTGCCATACTAAGAACCTAATCAACGCCTTAAACCACCAGCAAATAGCAACAGAACGTTTTGGTCCGAAAGTTTCGCCACAGCACACCCACGGGACGATCTTCTTTCTAGCAGCATCAATTCTTCAATCTCGGTCCGACAAAGCCTCCATCAAGCAGGCAAATCCCCTGGAAGGCCCTGCACCAACCAACGTGGGCCCTTGGAGGAAACACATGTAGGATAACGCCGGTGTCACACAAATGATGTCTCCTTAACTTATATCGTCTTCTTTGGTTTGCCAGATTTTAGAAGGTAGTTTTATTAAACAAATCAGCTATTTATCTAAATTAATACATAATACTTTTAGTGTCTGATATCAGTTGAATATATCAACACAATGTTGCCAGCAAATGTTGATCATACAAATTTAACGGAAACACGTTTTTGTGAGCTTGCCCCTTTGCATATTAATGTTGTGTGTTCATGGAATACTCCATAGTTGAGATATTCGAGCCATAAAGACACAGCGTGAACTAGTTGTTGTATTATTTGAATGACAATTCCCTCGAAGGTCCTGCGCCATCCAACGTGAGGCTCTAAAGGGGACGGAGATTGGATAGAAGGCAATATGTTGTTCAGTTGGCTACATGAATTTGAATCCATTTCTTGATTTTATTTGTGGAAAGTTGATTAGTATGATTAAGTTTTGAGCTCAGTATATTATTCAGAAGTTAATTCATATACTCAACAAATGGCAAATTATTCATATACATCAAAGCATAAAGGAACTAAGAGTAGCAGAAAAGATTATAGCTCAAAGATGCCAGCAGGAATGCTACTTCGATACATAAAATCACAGAGCGTACAAAGGAGTACAAAGGAAATCAAGCAACACCAGGTCCAGTGACCCCTCAAGGCTGCTAGCCGTCCTAAACACTGATGGTCAAGTGTCCAAACAGTGGCTTAGAGTGGTTAAGGGAAACATGGAAAGGGAAGACTGCCCTGGGACAAATGTCCATGATAGGATTAGATGTTAGTAGGGGACAGTTGTTAGTAATACAATAGATGGAGAAAAAAAAAATGTTTTCATATACAAATGCAGTCAGTCGTGGATTTAAGGCAAGGTGTTTGTTAAGGCGAAGTTTAAAAGAATCAACGGTGCTGCAGTCTATGACATCTCGGGGAAGCCCATTCCACAAGTTGACAATTTTATTGAAATAGACATTCTTAGACTCGTTGGAGTTAAAAGATTTACCAATAATTTTGCAACCATTGCCCTGTGTGTAATTTGATTGGTCGATAGTAAAATAATTATAACAGTTAATATTGTCGATATCTTTGCTGATTTTGAACACTTGATTTAAGTCGCCTCTTAATCTGCGCTGAGTTAAAGGAAATATATTTACTTCTCTAAGACGCTCCGCGTATGGTGTGTTCTTTAGGCAAGGTAACATTTTGGTAACTCTACGTTGAACTCGTTCTGGTTTGTCTATATCTTCTTGGTAGTAAGGGCACCAGGATTGAACGCAATATTTCAGGAGAGGGTGGACTAAGGAATTGTAAAGAGTTAGGATTACATCTATGGATTTATGCTCAAATGACCTGCCTATAAACCCAATTATATTGTTTGCCTTCTTAACAACTACTGAACATTGTTGATTCGATTTTAAATTACTTAATATTGTTATTACCAAATCAGTTTATCTGTCTACACTTTTAAGCTGGGTGCCGTGACAACTTATCTAGATTAAGTTGCATATGTTCGAACATGTTAATTTGAGAGTACGCTATATATATATATATATATATAATTATATATATGTAAATATATATGTAAATATATATATACAGTGTATATATATATATATATATATATTTTTTTTTTTAAATCGGAAATCCCTTTTTTATTACATAAACTCATAACTGTTCACTTTAGAAAAAAAACGACTTTATAAGGTCTGCCATGCCCTATATTTCATCGTTATGAATGTCATTACCGCCGCAAATTATATAATTTTTCATTAGAATTTGTGAATTAAATATAGTTGAACGCAATACAGGCGGCCATTTGGAATCGGTGCAGTTTTGAGTTTGGTTTTCATTTTTCCACTGTATTTTTAGTATTTTATCATCCTCTAGAGTTGGCCTGGGGGCGGCAGCTCCCAGATATGTTTGGGTTGTTAAGGATAGGTTAATGACAACATGTGGTTTTCGAGGTGCGTGTTTTAACATCGTTGGGTAATGGATACAGATGGAATTGCAGTGGAAATCATACCTCAATTAACACTAAGAAACATGACAACTATGAAAACAAAATCGTGCCCTGAACATAATATTGACCCATTTTCCTCCCTGCCTCATTATGTATACCTCTTTATTGCTCACTGTTTGTCTTTATTCCTCCCAGTCTCCCCCTAAATACCTCATCATCTCCCAGTGTTGCTCTCTGCTTCGCTTTATTCATCCCAAACTCTCTCCCCGTTTTCCCTTTGACCTCCCCACCTCCCTTTATATCTTTTTGCTTTCTTTTATTCCTCCCAGTATCCTTTAAGAGGGTATTGCTTGTATTTTTCCTCTATGTATTCATTTATAAATTTAGTTTTGAGTGTCCTCACTAGACCCTTTCTAAAATCACAGGCTCACTATCTCTTGGCAGGAAAAACTCGACAACTAAATGGCAAGGAAGGTCTTCGTGTCAGGTCAGGTATTCCTGCTATCAGTAACATGTAATCTGATACTACCTGTTTCATGGTCGGTTTGTCGGCGACTAAACCGGCTCCCCCTCCGGGTCCTCACTTGGAGGGTGGGTGGCTAGACACCCTGCAGGACTAAAAGCAATACCTGTCAAAGGGCGGATGAACTACTGTATATATTAGTCAACGGCCATTTAGCAAACTTATGGTATTTTACCATGATGGATGTTTAGGATGTTGCCATAGCCTGCACCAAGGTCTTCCATTGTCCGTTTACATCCATCCCTGCTGTTTGGTGCTATACAACAACTTTCCTTCCTTTTTCTGCAATCTCCTGTTTTTTTCCCCACGGTGGTTAGCAGGCCAATGAGGAAGACTTTTGAGTCTGGTGGATTTTCAGGAGATTTGGCATTCTTTTTCTGTTTCTAGTCTTTTCTAAACAAATAAAATCCACCGCTACTGCTCCCCCCTGGATATGGTGTCTTTGGGGCTTGTTTTATACCTTACCCAGATGTGATGGCTCCGTCTGGGTCGACCTGTTTATATCCATCTTTATGTATTTGTATATGGATTGCTTTCAACTTTTTCTGTTTTTGTTTCTACTTTTGTCCGGTGACATAGAAGTTAATCCCGGTCCTCACAGACAACTTGCTACAAGTTGTCGTGTATTTTATTCCAATATTCGTGGTCTCTATAAGAACATCAAGGATCTTACATTGGCATCTGTTGATTATGATATTGTCTTTTGTTCTGAAACCCTTGTCTCTGGTTATAGAGATTATTCTGAACTTCTTATACCTAACTTCGGTAAACCAGTTCTTATTCGGCGTGATTCTATTCCTCGTGCTCGTGGAATGAACTTGTATATTAGATCTGGGTATAATGCTCAGCACTTAACTAAGCATATTTGTAAATGCCATGAGATGCAGTTAGTTAAAGTTTCCAGCAAGTATCATAATCATTACATTTTTAGCCTGTACAGAAATCCTGATGTTAACAATGACATATATGACTGCCTTTTAACAGCCATGGCTTCAATACAGTCTGTAGATGTCAAATAATCTTTTATTTTTGTTGGTGATGTCAATGCGCATCATCAAGAGTGGTTGAACTAGGTCTCTCCAACTAATAGAAATGGTCATGCTGCATTGGATTTTGCAAACTTATCTGGTTGTGAACAGCTAATCCAAGGACCTACTCATATGTCTGGAAATTGTCTTGATCTAGTGCTAACAGACATTCCTGGCATTGTAGAAACCTCCGTTCTTGTACCTGTTGGCACTTCCGACCACAATGCCATCATGTGTAAATTTAATCTTGATTTTTCTGTTCCTGATATTACTCTCTCACGTAAAGTCTACCTTAAATCCCGGGTTAACTGGGACAACGTTTGTAATGATGTTTGTAATATTGAGTGGAATCACATACTAAGATCTCATGACCCAGTTTCAGCTCTCAACAATTCCCTTCTTGGTATCCTTCGCAAAAGAGTTCCATCAAAGACAATTAAGTCTCGTATCAGGGATAAAGCATGGTTTAATGATGACTGCAAGCGTGCATTTGATGACAAACAGGCTGCATATCGTCTATGGAGGCGTAATCAAACCCCCTTGCATTGGGAAAATTATGTTTTTAAAAGGGCAGCTGCGCAGAGAGTTTATGATGGTGCTGAGAGGGATTAAAACTCCCATCTTCAGGATGTTCTGGCAGGAGCTACACAGCCTCATAAATGGTGGTCCGCTTTGAAATCCTCTTTATTTGGAATAGATTCCTCCATGCCTCCTCTTTGTGATTCTGATGGCTCCATCTCTTTTTATCCATTATCGAAGGCCAATATTCTATCTAATATTTTTATTAATAAGCAGAGTAATCAGGAATTGTCTTTGCCATTGACATGTTTCCCTAGACCCAACCTCAATTCAATGGCATTCAAATCAGCTGAACTGAAAAGGTACTTGCTGGATCTTGATACCTATGGTGGCACAGACCCGGATGGGTTTTTCCCTCTCTTTTTTAAAAAGGTTGCAGTGGTCTTGGCACCTAAATTGGCAGTGGTGTTTAGGTTGCTTTTGAAATCAGGTAGTTTTCCTCTTTGCTGGCGTAAGGCTATTATCACTCCTATTCCAAAGGGAAATACTGCCTCATCATCTCCTAATGACTATCGCTCTATCTCTATTACACCTATCCTATCCAAGCTCTATGAGAGGCTTTTGTCCAGACGCCTTTCCTCTTATTGTAATAGTTATAATTTGATACCAAACTCACAGTTTGGTTTTCGTAAGGGACTGGGTACATGTGATGCACTTCTGACACTCACCCATGACTTGCAATCTTCATTGGACCAGGGACATGAGTCTCACGTCGTGGCTATTGACTTTAGTTCTGCTTTTGATTTAGTCAACCATAAAGCACTTCTGTTTAAGTTACAGCTCATTGGTATTGGTGGCAATTTTTTAAGGATCTTTGAAGATTTTTTGACGAAAAGATCTCAGTCTGTGGTCATTGATGGGTGTCATTCCCCTTCTGTTACTGTTGTTTCTGGTGTTCCACAAGGCAGTGTCCTTGGGCCTTTGCTTTTTATTATTTTTACTGCTGACCTGTGTTCCGAGCTTGAAAATAAACTAATCTCCTATGCTGATGATACAACTTTATATGCGTCAATTGCATCACCAATAGATCGACACTTAATTGCTACTGCTCTGAATAGGGATTTAGCCAAAATTACATCATGGTGTGAACTTTGGGGCATGAAACTTAATGCTAGTAAAACACACTCCATTATCATCAGCAGATCTCGTACCTTGGATCCTCCTCATCCTTATCTACAAGTTTCTGGCGAGCAAATTGAGAATGTGGATACTCTGCGTTTGTTAGGAGTTACTCGTGATCCCAAACTTACTTTTGAAAAGCATATTCGTTCTTTCTCCTCTTCCATTTCCCAAAAAATTGGTCTGCTTCGCAAGGTTTATAAAACATTTGCCACAGTTATCAAGTCTTTTTATGCTTTTATTTTGACACATTTCGAGTACTGCTCACCAGTCTGGTTGTCAGCAGCTGACTGCCATCTCAAGTTGCTTGACAGGTCGCTAAATTCCATCAGTTTTATTCTATCTAATTTGTCTCTTGATCTGTGTCATCGACGTAAAGTTGGTGCCCTTAGTCTTTTATTTAAAGTTTTTAACAACCCTCAGCATCCCTTACATGGGGTTCTGCCTGAGCCCTATGTCCGGGCTCGTGCAACTAGATTCACAAGCAATCTTAATTATCTTGCCATGAGCCGTGTTAATGTTTCTACTACACAGTTTTCACGGTGTTTTGTGCCGGCCATGGTTGACTTGTGGAATAAGTTGCCAAATGAGCTAGTCAATTCAGCTCATATCTCCATTTTTAAGTCTAGAGTTAATGCTTTTTTGCAGCATAACTTCTCATTTTTAAACTTATTTTATTCTATTTTATTGTATTATATTTAAGCTTGATATCCTCCACTGCATAATATGTTATCTGTGTTATGTGTATATGTACAGTACAGTATACAGTGTATGTTTTTATTTTTTCCTAAGTTGCCATAGTCTCTCTCCAGTGCCTCCGGGTGTTTTGTGTGGATTGATCTTGATGGTGTTTCTGCACCCTGGTTGGAGACTTCGGCATCTCATATAATAATAATAATAATTAGCATAGACAAATAAAGGGGGCGGAAGATCTCAACATCGCAAAGCTAATGGAACGAACTTAATCAAATCTGAAAACTAATATGCTAGTTTTGTCTTCTCTCCCTCCTTGCCCACCCCAAACCAGCTTCCAGAAGCGCATTCATACTAATTTCTCTCGCCTTTCCATCCAACCACTCATAGACAGCACACAGCTGTAGGCACAACTTCCCGAAATCCTCCCTTCCTCACGAGTCCACTTGGCCAGGCTGAGATGTGGGCACTATCCAGCTCTTCTGAGCTATCAGAATAGACTGGATGTCTCCGTCGACGACACCTGCCCGGGATGTAACACAGCACCCCACACCATTGGACACATCATAGAAGACTGCATTTCACACAATCACTTACGCCAACATAATATACACTCCTTGAGAGCTCTGTGAGAAAGCCCGACCATGGCCATGGCCTTCCTTAGGGACTCGGGGCTGTTCGGCCAGGCAGCTTAGGGAACGGCAACAACAATTAATATGCTAAAACATGAGGGAGAAGAAGGTCCAAAAAAGTGACTACCTCCCCTATAGTACATATCCATCACCCATTGTTCCTTTATTCCACCCTGCCTTCCTCTGTTCCTTCCATTATTCTTCCCCACCTTCCTTATTACCGCCACCCTTCATTCTTTCCTTGCTTCCTCCCCACCCTCCTTTATTGCTCTCCACGTGACTGCATTCCTCCCGGCCAGCCTGTCTTCCTAACCACCATTCGTTAAAGGGAGAATTTCCACATATGGGGGATTGTTTTGTTGTCCCCTTTTTTCCTAGTATTTCGCCCCATTGCTTTTGATATTTTAAAACGTTCGCTCCATTAGTTTGGCGATTTTCAGAACTTTTGCCCCATCTCTGTAAATTTTAAAACCTTTCCTGCCATTTAGGTGTCGATATTTTTTCCTGGCTAGCAATAGCGAGCTTGTAACCTAAGAGGAAACGGCATTCGGCTGGGACATTTTTTCTACCGACAAATGTACAACTTTCTCTTGAAAGGGGGTCTAGGGGGTCTAGGGGGTGTAATTGTACGTTTGCTGGAAGTCTAGAAAACAAACTAAAAAAAAATCCACTTAATCTTACCATCTTCCATCGTTCCTCTCTGCCCCCCCCCCCCCCTTTATATATGCCAAACTCTCAATGGTCCACCCTTCCTCCCTTACCGTATTCCTCACCAACATCTTATATTTTCCCTTGTCCTCCTTGCCTTTTTTTATCCTCACTTTTTTCCGCAATTCTAACGTCTACAATTTGTATCTTTATTTCAGCTGTATGAAATTGGCTCAGACGTATACATTATTTTCGTTATCAGTGCGCGGGAAAACCATCGTTATTTAAGCATCATATGCAAGTAATATAGCTTATTCTACGCCCATTCATATTAGGTTAGAATAGGTCAGATATGATATGTAAGGTTTGCTAGGTAAAAGCCAGATAAGATAAAAGTAATTGTGTGCGCTTTTCTTTGTATTTCTGGGTAACTATATACTGTATATATCACTATATCTCTATCTCTGTCTATCTATTGCCTGACGCCGCAATCCCCGAAGGGGTGGCCACGAACGAACCGCCACCATGCACCTCTGTCCCTAGTCAGTCGACGCCCCTCCTCCCAACCAGCACCGCCTTCATTCATATACTTCCTCACTCCATCCTTCCATCTCTCCTTTGGTGCACCTCTCCCTCTCTGTCCTTCCACCTCGCTCTCGTACACCCCCTTAGTCAATCTCCCGCTTTCCATACTTTCCATATGGCCGAACCATCTCAAGTTGTTCCTTTTCACACTTTCCAGCACATCTATCTCCACACCACACCTCCTTCTTACTTCCTCATTCGTCTGTCTATCCCTCCATGTAACTCCGCACGCACTTCTCAAGTAACTCATTTCCAACGCTCTCACTCTTGGTCTAAGTCTCTTCCCGAACGTCCATGCTTCGCTTCCGTAAGTTAGTGTCGGGATTACCACACTATCTCTATCTCTCTCTACATTATATATATCAACATTCTTCAACAAATACACTTCAAGGTTTCCGGCGAAATGTTGATTTGGACTACACAAATATACGTTGATACAAAGTTATTGAAATTATAAAAGGTGAGAATGAATACAATTATAACTCGAACAATAAATGATAGACCGAAAGTATTGGATGGTCGGGAAAAACATTATTTTTCTATTACATATTATCGGATAGGACGAATTCTTAATGTTATGAAATGAGTAATGTAACGAGAGCATGAATGGTGAATACAGTAATAGAAGGCGGAAATCGAGCTAAAACGAGGACTAGAGATACATGAGTGAAGATTAGATTTGACATTGACAGAGATACCCTTGGTTCAGCAGATATTTTCAGAAAATACAGAAAATATTATGACTCAGATAAAATATAATAATATATGCGATAGACGGATTATTATTGGCTGAAAAGGAAAGCAAGCTACACGAATCAACATATCATAATGAGGGTAAAAGGAGAACATTAATGCGATACGGCTTCTGATATGTCCAGAATTCATGAGAAAATAAAGGCAATTATGATGATTTTACTACAGAACGACCAACGATAAATATTATAGGTATTAATGGAATATATGACTGACGATATCTTAGCATCAATATATGACTGACGATATCTTAGCATCAATTCAGAATATTGATACAAGGTTACGATACATTGTGCACATACGAAACACATTTTAGAATATTATGAGGCCTTTTTAAGATGCAAGGAAAACTGATGAATTAAATTCAGAAATAGAGATACAAAGTATATAAAATAACCACATAAACGGTCCAACAACTATAACAGATAACCTACAGTATATTGAGACACAAATGTAATATGATAAATACAGTAATACAAATCAAATCAGTAATATTAAACTAGGATATAATGCGATGTGACACGAAATTCAATGCATGACAGCCAGAATCTACGAAATATTAATCATTATTTTGAGACTTTCTCTTCACGAGAGAAGACATTCATGACACGCTAAATTATGCACGATAATCGATAGTATATTTAAGGGGTGTCACCGTTTTTTTGTTTATCTTTCTCTCCTTTTCTCTCTTTCCCTAGCTTGTATCCATTTGGCCCCATTCAGCCAACTGTTTTAACCCTTGTCTATCGGGGCCCGTCTTAAGTCGGTCTAGAGAAGAAAGGACTATGTGGCGGGGACCGACGTAAGGCGGTGTGCAATTCTGCGCAATATTTGGCTCTGAGAGAGAGACGAGCGGTGGGAGGAGCGTAGGTTGGCTCTGACCGTTCGGCACGGCTCCCGCGCCAGCACTGGGCCCTACTCCACACACACCCACACTCACTACACAGGGAATTATGTAAAGAAATTACCGAATTTAGCGATTTTGCCCTTCGGTTGCACAATCGTTGCAAGAGAACACGTGGTCGTAGAAGGATGCTTCTGGTGTCATTGGAAAGCTCAATTATCGCCCTTTCAGGGATACATAATTGTATTATGCTCTGGCTCTTGTTTATGCATGAAAAAGAGCACGGAAACAAGGTCGTTTAGGGTAAAACCACCCGCTTGGCGGGTAGTAGAAGTTACTGACGGGCCCGCTCATAAGGCGTTAAGGCGTTTATCCCCATTCAGGTGTCGATTTTTTCCTGGCGAGAGATAACGAGCCAGCATTGTATGGAGAAATCCGGCTTCGCCTGATTTTTTTTCTATTGAAAAATGTACAAATTTAGCTTGCTGTCAAAACAAAAGTATATATATGCTGGCTCGCTACCGCTCGCCAGGAAAAAATTGACACCTGGATGAGAGTAAACGTCTTAAAACATTAGGCTGAATGGGGCCGAACGGATACAACTCAAAGAGAGAGGGAGAGAAAGAGAAAACAAAGTGAGATGGGCTCCCTTAACATACATAGGAACACAAGTTGTACAATATAGAGACAGAATACGGAATAGACGATAGATGAACCAGCTGGAGAATACTTTAAGGGGAGGAAGACCGTTTTTCTGGACCCCCTTCTCCCTAATGTTTAGCCCCACCGGCTTTCGGCCGGGAAATTTTTCTACCGAACAATGTACAAATTTATCTTGAAGGGGGGTCTAGGGGGTGTTTTTCTAAGCTTGATGGAGGTCTAGGGAGGAATCTAAACAAAATATATGAATAAATGAATTAATAGACCAAACAAACGGTCAGTCTCCCCTTAACTTATCAGGAGGTTACTAAGAAGCAATGATATACTGTATAACTAGAATACAATATATAACAAAATACTCAAGCACAATTCGATTAACCAGAATGTAAAGAAAATGATAACAAATAATGTTCTATCTATCTATCTACTGTATATACTAAGGCCCAATCCGCAATTTTTTTTTTTTTTTGGGGGGGGGACTCAAGACAGAGCAAGAATAGGGTCAACACAAAACAATGAACACACAAAACAAAACACAAATTCACACACATCTAGGTCATCCAGGAGAAGACCCAGAGACCAGGGTCACCAAGGTGACAACATGTATTTTGTATTCAATATTATCAAAATATACTGAAGGATATGGAATGAGTTCTATAAGTATATCAGCGGTTCCCAAACTGCGGGTCATGACCCCCAAATGGGTCATGAGCCTTTTTCTGGGGGTCATGGAGGGTCCAAGATTTTGAGGAAATGTATTATGATATTTAGGGATTTTTTATTTATTTTTTATTTAGGGTTTGTTGTACAACTATTTACGTTCCTAATGCATTAATAAACATTTGTTTTTGTTGTTATTGCTCTCTCTGCTGTGATTAAACTTTAAAATGTATCTGCGCCATTGGAAATTAGTATTTTTTCGGAAGGCTTATAAAGGTGGGGGTCATGGTAGGTTTGGTACTACTGAAAGGGGTCACGTACTGGAAAAGTTTGGGAACCGCTGATTGTTAAATACAGTAGTCTGAAATTTAGATAGAATAAGAAGAACAATTAAAAATAAGTATGAATACTACGGTAAAAGACAAGAGCTATATGACGGATCATACACCTAGAGACTGTGAAGTTCTTAGGCGAAAGGAAGAGATGAAGGTGATTAATGATATGGTATCTTGTACAGTTTTACAGGAAATATAATGTACACCGTGAAGTTAATTATATAACATGATGCAGATGATAAGCTACTATTACAGACAAATATTTAAGGAAATCATGAAGAAGAACTGTAAATACGTTAGGTGATGCAAAGAAGGAGTGCAGAGTAAGAAACATAAACACGATGTAACTTTATTAGAATAATAATACGAAGACAAGATATAGTAAGCTGAAGATGGTAAAAGACAAGAGATACGGTGGATGGTGTACCCAAAGACCATGGGAGATTATTATTAGCGAGAGAGGAGGAGAGGAAGATCATTAACGATATGGATTTTATAGAGTTTTGGCAGGAAAAACACGGTGAACAAGAGACAGGAACAGAGGTGATATATATGCAGAATAAAGCTAAATAAATTACGTAAATAAAGAAGGATAAGGGATTCTTTCGATGCTACCTATTAAGACATTGAAATATTAAAGACAATGAAAATGCCTTTCCTAGCAGAATATATAAGGAACAAAGTACTAAGACTAAAGAAGGATAAGATAGTAAAATACAAGAGATACAACCATGAGAGATAGTCTTAGCCAGAGAAGAGGAGAGGGATAATAAGCTTAAGACGTGGATATGTATACAGTTTGTCAGTAAATATAAACCAACTGATAAAGATGAAAAAGGACGAATAAGGATAAATATGTAAGACAAATGTGCAAACAGACAAGAGATATGTTGATTGATGGAGCGGATGACATAAAATATTCCAGAAGTTATTGCAATTGAATATATATATACTGTATAATATATTATTATTATTATTATTATTATTAGTATTAGTATTACATGAGGGTAAAATTCGATTAAGCCTGGGTCAGATGGTAAAAGACAATAGATACGGCAGCTGACACAGCCAGAGACCATAAATGATTAGCGTTAGAGAGCGAAGGTGAGCAGAAGTTGATTAACGATGTAGTCGTTTATATAGTTTGGTAAAAGTTAAATGGCGTGAATGAGACAGAAACAGAGATGAGAGTTGCAAAGAAAAGATACATATAGTGGCAATGGAGAGGATTGAGGGAAGCTTTCGTTGATGTATCCCATAACAATTTCATATTTAGGACATATATGGCAGCTTTCCAAAGAAACATTTATAAGGAAACTTACATTAAATAGGATTAAAGATGAATATGATGTTAACGGATGAAGTATATACGGCGGGCGATATACCCTGAACCTATTTTAGAATAATCTAGGAGGACGAAGTGATTATCGATGCTGTCATCTATAGCTTGATAGGAAATGCATATTCTGAATTAAACTATAAATATGTGATAGAAATGTTGAAAGACGAATATGGACAAATTAGCAAGAAACACTACGGAAAGGTACAGGAATACTTTGAATGATCTAGTGAATGACAAGAACATATACAGAGAATCATAATAACTTTCAACCCCTTCTGTAACGGTGACGACTTTTAACTTTATTCTGGCTTTTGTTAGACGGGTTTATTCAGTTTATAAAAAGCTTCCATCAATTAACAGTCTTCGAATGATCTCACTTAACCCTTTAATCTACCTTGACCCTTGTTAAACTGCACAAAATTGTCTAAATATAGCAATACAAACAGTAAACAGACGTCGTTACAAATAAATATGTAGACATGAGGATAAAGTAAGATTACTCCTGGGTAAGATGGTAAAAGACAAGAGATACGGCCGTTAATGAACGATTTGTATTAGAGAGACAAAACGTGATGTGGTCTTTTGAGTTCATAGAGATTAGCAGGAGAAATGCACAGTGAATACATACAGGAACAAAAATTATAATATGCAGAATAAACCTAAATTTAATATGAACAATGACGAGGGACAAGGGAATCTGTCGATGACACCTCGAAGACGATGCAATGTTAAAGACAATCAAAATACTTTTCCTAGCAGAATATAATAAAAAACTAAGTAAGATGAAAGGAGGATACGCTGGTAAAAGACAAGAAATACGATGGAGGATACACTCAGAGACCATGAGAGATTAGTCTAAGAGTGAGAGGAGGAGAGGAAGGTGATTAATGATGTGGTCCTTTATAGCTTGGCAGGGGGCCAGGAGGAATAGCCGGGACAGAATCGCTTTTCCGACCGTTCATAAATTTCTCAAAATGATTCCCATATGCATAACATTTCCCTGAACGGGAGAGTAATTAAGCCATTCTAAACGTGATATAAATGTTTATTTTCGCTTTATGTTTTGGGGAATTTTTCACAGAATATCACTGGAAACATGAATGCCTGTTTCATGTATTTCACATTCAGATCATTGAGTTATCTAATGCATGTAACCGGCTAACTACCATAACGTCTGAATATATTGGATTCGGTAAAGTTGAGTAATATTAGGTTTGGGTAGTTTGGATTGTATTCTAATATATGGTGTGTGTGTGTTTGTGTGGAATCAGGGTGAGTTATGTGTAGTATACTGTATGTACACTCAGTAGGTGTATGACTGAATACATATTGACTGCAAATGTCAGGTCGCACGTGAAGATGTGTGTGCATGTATACAAACGCAAGCAATATCTAAACATTGGGTGCCAATAATCAAATATCTTCTGGATTCACTTTACTAGATTTCATCAGGTGAGTTACATTTGCTGAAGACCAATTTCAGAGGAAGCCAATTATGATCAATATTCTTTTCTTTCTACTAATCCACCGTTTTCGAGAAAAAAGTGCGTTTGGACTACCGATGTGGACATACATTAGTTGTTATTAACCCCTTGAGGATTAAGAATAGTTTAATCAGTTTAATCTTGCTATCATTAGACGATTTTACACAGCTTAGGACAGATATTTGGGAATGAAAGGGATATGCATCTTATTTCATATGATTTATTATTCATGCATGGATAATACAGTGCTATGTCACTTCAATCAGGCATGGTTGCAAAAATAAACTGTCTGCTTTCAGTTTGTTGACTAGCCTTGTAGAGGTGATGATAAGCTAATTGGACATTTGATGTGGCTTCTTGAGTCGCATCAGCTCTAGTTTAGTTACAGTTTGGTTAAAGACATGTTCACTGTACGCTTGACCCTTTACTTCGTTTGGAAACGTACGTCAGAACTGCTTTTCATCGCCATCAGTCTGTCATTGCAGTGTTCCTTGATCTTGAAAAAGCTAACGACTCTACTTGGAAATACTACATTTTACGTCAACTTCGTTGTCTTGGTATGTACGGTAATATGGGTGTCTTTCGTCGTAATTTTCTTTCCTTTTGGTCTTGTCGAGAGAGGGTCAATTCTACGTTCTCTAGCTCTTACCCACAAGTGGATGATGTCCCGCAAGGTTCTGTTCTAAGCACTACTCTTTTTCTCATAGCTATCAATGGTGTTTTACCCTCCCTACCACTATGTGTTGACGACTTTACTACTTATGCTGCCGATTCAGATTTTTAATTGTTATGCCTGCTTCTTCATTCTGAGATCCTGGCTGCTTCGTCCTGGGTTATCAAAGGAGTACAAAGGAGTACAAAGGAAATCAAGCAACAACAGATCTAGTGACCCTTCTAGGCTGCTTGTCCTCCAAAACACTGAGGATCAAGTGTCCAAACAGTGGTTTAGAGTGGGTAAGGGAACATTGGAAAGGGAACTACTGCCCTGCCACTAACGTGGCAGGACTAGGAAGTTAGTAGGGGACATATGGGTTAGTAACTGAGGGGAGGATAAAGTTATTCATTTACAAACGCAGTCAGTCGCGGGTTTGATGCGAGATATTTGTCTAGGCGGAATTTAAATGAATCAACGGTGCTGCAGTCTATAACGTCTCGGGGAAGCCCATTCCACAAGTTGACAACTCGATTGAAGAAGAAATTCTTAGATTCGTGCGAGTTAAAAGATTTACCAATAATTTTGCAACCGTTTCCCCGCGTGTAATTAGATTGGTCGATAGTGAAGTACTTACTACAGTTCATATTGTCGATGCCTTTGATGATTTTGAACACTTGAATTAAGTCGCCTCTTAATCTGCGCTGGGTTAAAGGAAATAGATTTAATTCTCTAAGACGCTCTTCGTATGGTTTGTTCTTTAGGCTAGGTATAATTTTGGTAACTCTACGTTGAACTCGTTCTAGCTTGTTTATATCTTTTTGGTAATAAGGGCACCAGGATTGAACGCAGTATTCCAGAAGAGGGCGGACTAAGGAATTGTAAAGGGTTAGGATAACTTCTTTGGATTTATGCTCAAATGACCTGCCTATAAAGCCAATTATTTTGTTTGCCTTCTTAACAACTTCTGAACATTGTTGACTCGGTTTTAGGTTACTCGATATTGTTACTCCCAGATCAGTTTCTCTGTTTACATTCTTAAGCTGAGTGCCATTCATCGAATAGTTTGCTTTCTCATTTTATTATTTTACTATTATCAATCATGGGTTTTGCTTTTCCACCAACGAATCCTGCCCTATGGTCTTTAGTCATTGCCATTCTATCCCTCAACCTCCTCTTACTCGTTTATGGCTCTTTCTTACCTTATCATTCTTCTACTACTTTGTTGGGTCTTAGTGTTTACTCTCGTCTTAATTGGGATGCCCATGTTTCCAAAACATCTCCAACTTTTCCAGACCTTGTCCCGCCTTGCTTAGGGTGCAGATCGTGCTCTTCTTCCCTTTCATACTGTTCTTGTTCTCTCTAAGATGGATTATGGCTGTGAGATCTATTCGTCGGCCATTGACTCTGTTCTCCATAAACATGACTGTTCATAATTTTGGCTTGCATCTTGCCATTGGTGTTTTTCGTTCTTCTCCTGTTGAATGTCTCTACATTGAGTCTGGCATGCCATGTCGGGCTCTTCTCTCTCTCAGACACTATATCGAATTACAGCAATTTCCATCTTTACAACTCTCTATTTCCCCTTCTGCACAGTGACTGTACTCCCTGCCTTTTCCTCTCGTTCTCGTCTTCGGCGTCCTTTACCTGTTTGTGTGCGCTCCATACTCGCCCATGCTTCTTTCTCTATTCTAATATTGTACCTCTCTGGTTATATTCCTTCCCGCCTTGGCTTTTACCACATCCTTCTGTTTGCCCTTTGATTTCCCCCCTGTTCTAAGTCCTCTACTTCTTCCTTCGTTCTACGCTCACGTTTCTTGGATCACCTCTCCATTCATTCCGACTACTTCTGTTTATATGGATAGCCCGAAACCATCTACCAGCGGCAGATTTGCCATCCTCTTTCCTTCCTGTTCATATCAATATTCTCTTCCTTCTGTAGCTGGTATTTTAACTGCCGAACTTTATGCTATCTTCTTTACTTTACTGTTCATGTTCTCCTTTCCTTCTTCTTCCTTCACGCTTTTCTCTGATTCCTACAGTAACCTCCTTCTCTTACAGGCCTAACCTGCTACTCATCATCTGACTCTAGCCATCCAGGAATGTCTGTTGAGCCTTTCCGTCAGGAAGAAAACAGTGCAGATTTGGTGGGTGCTCAGTCATGTTGCCGTTAGTGGTAATGAGCGAGTTGATGGCCATGCTCGGGCTGCTATTGCGCTTGGCGACCTGTCCTCTCTCTCTCTTCTGGTCTCTGATTTTGTCTGTGCTTTATCTTTGTTACTTTTGTCGAGATGGCAGACTATGTGGTCCATTATTTCTGCTAATAAACATCCTACAGTTAAATCTACTATTCAGTTTGGTCTACCCCCTTCAGCATCGTAGATGTTGGGAAACTGTGTTGGCACGTTTGAGAATCAGCCATACCAGGCTTTCCCATTCCTATTTGATGTTGCGTACTCCTCCGGCTCTTTGTTCCTGCTGTCATGTTAGATTCCCTGTTTCCCATATTTTCCTTGAGTGTCCCCTGTATTCCGTGGCCCGTTCATGTTCTTTTTCCTGCGTTGTCTTCTCTCCGTTGTCCTCCTCGTCTTGCTGACATTCTTTCGGAATCTCTCTTCTTCTCTATTGACTGCATCATGAACTTCCTTCATCATATGCGGTTACTTAATGATATATAATCTCCCTGTTTTCTGAACAACTTTTTTCTCTGCGTTAGTGCCATATGGCCCCTGTTGCCTGCAGCTGGATCATTTATTCTATATTGTGTTGCTTCCTTTTTTTCCTATTTTTTCCGGGTGGATGGGACTCGTCAGCCTTGGCCGGCAACCTGTCTAGGGTAGTAAACCTGTTACAAATCCGTACTGCTTACATGAGGGTGAACTAGGTTAGTGGATTTCTTCAGTGGTTTTCGGCTAGAACACCACTGAAGACAAATATTGCTTAAAAGATACATACAGGGCCTCGGGGTCGGATGGATCCTGTATTGAGTGGTCAATCCTATTAGTCCTTCAGTAAGCTGGCATGGGTTGTCCCTCTTACAGGGCATGGGTCCACTTGAGTACCTTCTGTGTATGGCCACCCTCATTAAGGGGAGTAAGGCGTCCGGCAATAGATAGAAAGATAGATCTCGTCAACTGAGTCAACTGAGTGGACGGAGGTTTTGTTTTGCTTTGGTGTATTTGTTAATTTTGTTTATCTGTTTGTAAACAAGTTATCATAAAAAGTGTTGAACTAATGTTCACAAAATTTGGTGGGCAGACAGTATATGCGCCAAGTAAAAGGAGATTCAACTTTGGAGGCGATCGACAGAGCGCATGCCTCTCCCAGCGTAGGTGGCTCACAAACTCATGAAAGGATTTTCCCGAAATTTGGTAGCCAGATAAGGTATGCACCAAAGAAGTTTTTCTATTTGGAGGCGATCAGCAGAGCGCATACCGCGCCGCTTTACCGAGTACCCCTCTAATTCATATTGTATAATTTAATTTTTGGTTCCGCTGTTGCTATCTCTCAGAAATATGCTTGTTTAATGTCATAATTTGTTCATCAATCTAAGCGTCTGCAAACTAAGCAAGATTACTCTAAAGTCTAAATGACATATCAGCATGCAAAACAATCGTATCAACAGACAGGTTGCAATTTGAAGAGCATGGTTTAAGATTCAGGCCTGTTTATATATTTTGTTCATGGTGTGCTCACCTACTTCAATTACTTGCCGCAAATCGGTATAACACAAAATCCATCTTTATAGTATTTTACATTACATCGCCAAGTTATCGATGCTATATTGTGTCTCTTTTGTAAAAAAGTAATTAATTAAGAAATGTTATATTTAGCTCTCTGTAGCCTAAGGAGTTCAACTGGCGGTTGGGTCGGAAACAACACTCTAATTAGCTTCCTGTATCTTGTCTCTCAACGCAGTTCGCTGATTCAGTTTTCATCGACCGAGTTCCCTGTCTTGTGTTATACCATCACACAAATACAAATAATGGCATACATGACTTTTTACTGAAATTTGATATGAAAATATTAATAAATTAGACGACTTTGTTACAGCCTAACCAACTCATTTCGCAATTCAGTTATGCAAAGCTTACTTACATAAAACAGGTCATGCATAAGGAATACATTGATGTTTGTCGCTGTACCAGGCAATCCTGCCATCTACGTGGAAACTTAAAATAAACATAGTTTGAACTTATGTAATATAAATTGACACTTCTACTTCCTAGTATCTAAATAATGTTCTCCCTCCGTTTCCTTCGCTCAAACAATACTTGCTATAATAACACTACAACAACTACAGCAAACTACTACGGCACTACTACTACTACTATAACTACTAATAAAAGTACTACTGCTACTACTACAACTAATAATAATAATAATAATAATAATAATAATATTAATAATACCAATAATAATAATAACAAATACTACTACTACAACTAATAGAAAACAAAACAATATCAATAATAATGATAATAATAATAACAATACTTATTATAATAATTATGTTCTTTCCAAAAACATTCCAGTTCTGATAGAGGAATTTAATGGCGCCTGTCACTCCTTAAATATGTGATTATTGAAATCTAAGAGCTATCAATAACGCGACAAAATATATTATTTCGGGTAACTATAGTCCATCGCCAGGAAATAGTTCCCCGCTCCCTTCCTCTTGTATTATAATGACGCTTGGTATAACAATCTTCTTCAGTAGTCCAGTTAAGGGGGAAGGATATATATATATATATATATATATACAGTATATATTATTTTTATTGTTTTAAGCTTCCTGCCTAGACCTCCATCAAACTTTTGAAAACAAGACCCTCGTTTCAGATAAATTAGTACAGTTTTCGATAAAAAAAATATCCAGGCCAGAGGCCGGTCCCCTTAAATGACAGGCTCGCTATTGCTCGCCGGGAACCAGGACACAATTGACACCTAAATAACACGAACAACTTAATACTGACAAAGGAATGGGGCGAAAGGTCTTCAAATCGCCAAAATAATGAGCCTAAAATCTTAAAATCTGAAAACTAATTGGGCTAGAATGAGGGAGAACGGAGCCCAGAAATAACATACCATCCCCCCTTAACATCTACGCTCATAGCTGATTGGACAGTCGCGGTCATGAATGTCCGGACGAGTTTTGGAACGGAATTTATGATAAATTAACTGCAAGACCATTGGAACACTACCTGATCCTTTTACCATCTCCATATTACTGCTAGGTTAGTGGATAGTAACTTCAAATTGCTTGGCTTGGCAGGGAGATTTACGACATATCTTTGAATCTGGCTGCACAAGACTTTTTACATACATTTGTTTTTATTATCATTATTTTTGTTTTACATAATTAACCAGATATTCTCCCTAGAATGAACCGCAAGGCCATTGAAGCACTAGCTACTCCTTCTAACAATCTCCATATTATATTTACTGGTTCACGTCCACGCCTTCTTCTTATTGGATATACATGTAATATCCCTGGAATGGAACGTAAGGCCTTTGAAACACAAGCTATTCTTTGTAACCATCTCCATATTACATTTACTGGTTCATGTCTCCGTCTTCCTCTTAGCAATTAATAGATATATCTCTGGAATGAAACGTAAGGCCACTGAGACACTAACGATTCCCTATAATCTACCTGGCATGAACCATAAGGCCTTTGACACCTAGCCATTCCTTTTAACCATCTCCATATTATATTTACGGGTTAATGTCCCTGCCTTCCTCTCTCCATGGAATGAGCCGAAAGACCATTGAGACAGTAACGAATCCCTATAATATCCCTGGAATGAACCGTAAGGCCTTCGACACACTAGCCATTCCTTGTAACCATCTCCATATTACATTTACTGATTCACGTCCCCGCCTTCCTCTTAATTAACACTTAATAGATTCTCCGGGCCGTTTCCCCTCCTCTCTTATGACCCACTCGCCCTCGTCAACCCCTTGTCTTCACCACTTCTTCTTTATTATCGTGTTTTTATTTTATTTTCGCTTTTCTTTCGCTCATTCTCTCTTCCGGTCTTTCTGTCTTACATTCCTTCGCTGTTGATGCTCTTTGTTTGATCTTTTTTCTTCGTTATGATCTCGTTTTCGTTTTTCCTCTCTTGTATGACCCTCGCGCTCTTATCACTCCCTGGTCTTCAACTATTTTTCTTTACTATCGGCACTCCCGTTTCCTTCCTTGTTCTCTTGCTTCCTTACTTTTGTCTCCTTCTTTTCTTTCTTGTCTTTATTTCATCCATTTTTCCCTGCTTTGCTTTTGTGATTATTTTCTTGTTGGTGTCTTTCATATAATATTTCCTTCGTCCTCTCTGTCTTTCTTATGACCCTTTTGCCCTCGTTATCTCATTGTTTTCCGCACTCCTTTGTATAAGTTCTTTCCTTAGTATCGACTTTTTTAACTTTTTGTTTTTATTTCCGTGGTCTCTGTCTTTCTTTCTCTTACCTTCCATTACTTGCTCGCTTGCTTATATTCTCTCTCTCTCTCTCTCTTTTATCCATTATTACTTTACATATTTTATATTATGTCCCTTTTTCTCTCGTCAACTCCTTGCCTTCAGTATTTCTTTATTGTCGTCAGTTCTGGCTTCATTGTGGTGTCTTATTATTTATTATTGTTTTACTTTCTTTTACTTTCTTCCTTTCAGTACTTTCTCTCTCATTTTATACCCATTCGCTCTCTGCTTTAATACATTATCTGTACTTCTATATTTATTTATGTTTTCCTCTCTCTTACAATTCTCTCGCCCTCGTTAACCCGTCTTCAAAACTTCTTCTTTGGCACGGTTCTTTCTTTACTATTGTCTCTATCTCCATGTCTCTTGCTCTCTTCCTTTCTTCTTTTTATATCTTGCTTTCCACTCGTCTTTAGTATTTTTAGTTGTGAATTTAATCGCCTAGTGCTTTCATTTCTTGTCCAGTGTCTGTCATTACTTCGTGCTCCCTCCTCTCTTGTGACTCTCTATAGTAGCTCTTGCCATTCATTTGATCTTTCTCTCTCTCTGTCTTAATTATTGTTCATGATCTCTGCCCTCCTGTGCATCATTATTATATTCCCTCGTTGCCTAGTTCTTTGTTTATATATTTACTGATTACCTCTATTTCATTCTCGGGTTCTATTTGATGTATTTCGGGTCTCTCCTTTTCTTCGTCTCGCTCACATGACCCTCTCGCCCAGAGCAATTCGTTGCAGTTCTTCTTTAGTATCGTGTTTATTTTACTTACATGTCTCCGGTGTTTCTCCTTTGTTTTTCCTTCGTCTCTTGCTTTCCTTCCACCTTCTTTCTGCTTGTTTACTTGTTTATATTCTTCATAACATTTGTCCGTGCTCTCTCCTTCTCTTTTCACACTCTTGCAGCAGTCAGTCTCTTGTCTCCAACACGTCTTCTTTATTATCGTCTGTAGCTTTTCTTTAAATTCTGCTTGCATACTCGCTCTCCCTCCCTCTACCTCTCCACCTCTCTCTCTCTCTCTCACTCTCACTCTCTCTCTCTCTCTCTCTCTCTCGGTCGATATTTTTCTGAATGTCATATCTCATTGCGAATCTTCTCTTTCGATCACTGAATTGTCACTTTCAATTAGCCATGTTCCTTGCCACATTTTTATTTGTCCAAGCTAATGAAAGGCATAATTGACTTTGTGTACACGTCACCCTCAGAACGTAGAGTTTTCATTAGCGTGTGACTCGAGAGAGGTTCTGAGTGCCTTAAGGGGAAGTATTCGGTTTTGCTGGACCCCCTTTTCTGTCTCATTTAGCCCCTTTAGTTATGAGATTTTAAAACGGTTGTCCCATTAGTTTGGCGATTTTAAAACCTTGCATCCTATTTAGCTGTCCATATTTTTCCTGGCGTGCGTAAGGGAGCCTGTAATTTAAGAGCTGGACATTTTATCTACCGACAAATGTACACATATATATCGAATTGGGGTCTTTGGGGTGTGTGTGTGTTTAATGTTTTTATTAATTATTTATCTTTTTTTTTTTTTTTTTTTTTTTTATCGAGGTCTAGGGAGCAAACTAAAAACATATACAGTATACCGGTATTACTAAATACTAAATATATCAACAAAATAACATCCTTGTAACCCTATATGATTCGAGGAGAGTATTTTTTAACCTGTCCTGTTTTGCTCCATTAGTCTAGAGATTTTAAGACGTTTCACCGCTTTAGTTTGGCGATAATAAGACGCTTCGCCCTACTAAGGTGCATTGTTTTCTGGGGAAGTGATAGCGAGCATGTAACTTAGCATACATTGATATTCGGCCTGGACATTTGTCCATTGATGAATGTACAAACTTAGCTTGAACATAGTCTGGGGGGGGGGGGGGACTTTTTGTTTAAAGGAAGTCTAGGAAGGCGTTTTTGTTGTTGTTGTTGTTGTTGTTCCCTAAGCTGCCTGGCCGAACAGCCCCGAGTCCCTGAGAAAGGCCATGGCCATGATCGGGCTTTCCCACAGAGCTCTCATTGAGTGTAGATTGTGTTGTTGGCGTAAGTGGTTGTGTGAAATGCAGTCTTCTATGATGTGTTTAATGGTATGGGGTGCTGTGTTACATCCCGGGCAGGCGTCGACAACGGAGTCATCCAGTCTCTTCTGATAGCTCAGGAGAGCTGGATGGTGTCCGCATCTCAGCATGGCCAGGTGGACTCTGTCCTCGCGAGGAAGGGAGGATTCGGAAGGTTGGATTTCGGGAGGTCGTGCATGCAGCTGCGTGTTGTCTGTGAGTGAGTGGATGGATCGGTGAGAGATATGAGTATGGATGTGCTTCTGGAAGTTGGTTCGGGGTGGGCAGGGAGGGAGAGAGGACAATAATTGTGTGTGATACCGTGTGCTGGGTGTTGTTTTGATATTTCTTGGTGTCTGTGGGTGTGTTGCCATGTAGTTTAGTGGGTGGTCTTGGTTCGTGGAGGCTGCTGCCAGGAATTGAGTGCCTCTCATGTCCAGATGGTCTTTGACTTTGAGGATTTTGGTTTCTTGATGTAGGTGATCTGTGGGTGAAGTAGCTGTGCAACCTGTAATGATCTTCAGGGCTTTGTTTTGAATAGTCTGTAAGGTCTTATGATGTGTTTCAGCTAGGTTAGAAGCCCAGGCTGGGCTTGCGATTCCATCACTGATCTTATGTATTGTTTATATACTGTGGTGGTAGTTTCTTTGGTGTGTCCAAATTTTGTGTGAGCAAGTGACCTGAGGGCGTTAAGTCTGGGTGTCAGTTTCTTTTTAATGTTTGTGGTGTGCTGTTTGAATGTCATATGAGTATCATATGTTACTCCTAGGATTTTGGGTGTGTGTGTATGTGTTAGGGGTGTGTTGTTTATGGTGAGTTGAGGGATGTATTCGTGTTTCTCCTGTCCAACTTGTGCGCAGGCTTGCGGTGGATTTGGCTGGGGCTAGATTAAGTCTGTTTGTAGTGCACCAGCCATGTAGTGTGTTGAGATAGGGTTGAAGGAGATCTGTTGCTCTTTTTGGGTCATGGTGTGTGCATGTGAGTGTTATGTCATCGGCATAGGAGGCTAAGTTTATTTGGGGCGTATTGGGTGGAGTTTATATCGTGCATGTACAGATTGAAGACTGCGGGCGATAGGACGGATCCTTGTGCGGACTCCGTTTTGGAAAGTTTCTGATTTTAGATGACCTGACCGGCAAAAGAATACGTGTGCACATCTTGCCTGCTAGGAAGTTGGCCAGCCACCTTTTTTGTGTTGTTGTGCATGTTTGTGTTGTAGATTATTGTTTGTTAGGTTGTGGCGGGGGATGGCTTTCGAAGGCTTTACTAATGTCGAGTGTGGCTAATAGTGATCTTTGTGGGTGGGTCTAGCTGAGTTGATGCCGTCGAAAGCTCTTTGTGTAAGGTCTGTGAGAAGAGTGTTTGTGGAGTGCAGTGGCCTAAAGCCATGTTGTGTTGGAGCTAGGGGTAGGTCAGGTGTAATTAGTTGTAATACTAGGCGTTCCATGGACTTTGGAGGGGGAGCAAAGGAGTGTGATGGGGCGGTGCGAGGAGGGTAGCGTGGGGTCTTTGTTGGGTTTGGGGAATGTGATGATGATACCATGCTTCCAAATGTCTGGTATTGTGTTGTGTGAATAGCTGTAGTTTGATATGTTAGTGAGTGCTTGTATGCCTTGTGGTCCCAGGTGTCTGAGGTGTATGTTGCTTATGTTGTCTAGGCCACAGGCGGGTGAGTGCTTGAGATTGTTGATGATATGCTTTGTCTGGTGATTGGTGAAGGGTGTATAGTCATGGTCTGTGGGGAATTGTCTCTTACGTCGGATGACACGTCGTCGGTCTTTGTGAGGTTTTAGGGTGGCTGGACATGTGAAAAGTGATTGATGAGAGTGTTTGCTTGTTGTTTACATGAAGGAGTAGAGTCTGTTGTTGTGATTGCAGCATGTGATTGTGTTGCGTGCTGTTGGAAAGTGTGATGCTGTTTAGTGTTTTGTAGAGTTTTTGGGGTTTGTTTTGTGATCAAGTGTTTGTAGGAAGTTATTCCAATTTAGTTTTTGTTGTTTTTGTATTTTGTTGTTAGTTTGGGTGTTGATGTGCTTGAATTTGTTGTGTGATGTCTTGTGTGTGGGGTGCTGGGGAGTGTTTCAGTATGTCGCGTTGTCTGATGAGGTTTTGAATTTCTGGTGTGAAGTTGGGGTGGTGTCTTTTTCTGTTACCTCTTGGAATGTGTTTCTTGTCAGCATTTTGGATAGTTTTATTGAGTATGCTTGTTGATGTTAGTGATGGGTGTACTGTTTAGAGTTGTGAAGTGTTGTTCTGTCTCATTTGTGAATGCTTCCCAGTTAGCTCTTTTAGAATTGGTGTATGTGTGTTTGTGGCTAGCTGGGGTGAGTGCTGGTTTTGGTGGTGATAATGATCGGGAGGTGGTCAGAGCCTAAGGTTCTGACCACCCTCCAGGATGTTGTGTGGGGCGAGTTCTGGGGAGCAAAAGGTGATGTCTGGAGATGATGGGTTATAGAGGGCTTGGTGAGGAATATGGGTATGTTGATGGATGTCGTTAAGGATGATGAGGTTATCGGTTTGGTTTGTAAGTACCAGCCCTCTGTCCTGTGTCGGGGTTGTCGACAAACCAGGCCGACGTCTTGGCGTCGAAGTCACCACCCAGGATGATGTGTGGGGTGTGTGGGGTGTTTGTGATGTGTTGTAAGTGTGGTCTGTATTCATTTGGTACTGTAGGGGATGTTTGGGGAGGGATGTATGTGTTTATGATGGTTTATGTTGGAGTTGTTGCCAGTGCGTATTTTAATTGACTGTATTTCTGTTGTGTTATCATTTGGGGGGAGGAGGGATTTGGTTTGTACACTGGTTACTATGTATGATATTTCTTTGTGTACCAGGGTGATGAGTCCACCGCCCCCGCCGACAGCCCGGTCTTGTCTGATGGTGGTGAAATTATGAAATGTGGGTGTTTTTTGTGTTGTGCGGAGTTTTGTTTCTTGTAAGATGGCAATGTGTATGTTGTGTTGTTTGATGAAGTGTGAGAGTTCGTGTTTCTTTGTGTTGATGCCATCTATGTTCAGTTGAAGAAGGTTAATGTAATGGCACGATGTATGTTGGGTGCTGCTGCACGAGGATGGGGTGGGGGTGGGGGTGAGGGAGGAGGGGTGAGGGTGGGGGTGAGGGAGGGGCTGGGGGTTGGGAAGGGTGAGGTGGGGGTGGGGATTGGGGAGCAGGAGATGGGGGTTGGAATGGATTAGGATGGGGTGTGGTGTGTTGAGTTGAGGATGTGGATGGTATGGGAAAGTTAGGTGGGTTAGGGAGGAGAGGTGGACGGGTTTTAGGGGGGGGGGGATGATATGGGAAGGTTAGGTGGGTTGGGGAGGAGAGGTGGACGGGTTTTAGGTGAGGGAGGATTTGACTGGGAGAGGGAGGGGCATGAGGAACAGGTCCAGGTGTTTGTGTAGTGTTTCTTGGAGGCAAGTGTTGTGCAGGTGAAGTAAAATATCTTGGTTGAAAATTGAAAAAGAAAGCAAAATCCTTAATAACAATTTAACAATAATCAAAATATCCTGCAATGTAGGAAGAATCTCCAGAAACCAAAGCGATAATAATGATTTCGACTAATTCTTTTGCTCTCAGAAGTTATCTCTAAATTGAATACACATGTATTATAATAGCGAAAATATAATATTGCTTAATGGTAAGGTGGGTGATAGGAAAGTTGAGGGAGTGGTGGGAGGGTGGGGGGTACCATCAGAGGTGGAATGTGGCCTAATGGTAGTGCACTTGTGGTGACGTATGTGGGGGGAGGAGGCTGTGGATAGCCAACACCTTCTTTTCGACACAGAATGATCCACAGGTACAAAACGTGGAAATCGGATATGGTTGACGGATGAAGGATAAGACAGTGGTGGAACGAAAGTCATTGATTGGTATTAGTATGTTGTGGATGAACGAATGAAGAAATCTGTGATGGAGGGCTAGGGTGTATAGGGGTATTGGAGGGGGTCCTGTCTGATCATTATGTAGTGGTAGCTAAGGTTAGGATACAAAAGAAGTGGGTGAGGAGAGCGGGAGGAGAGGCGCGATAGAGTGGGGTGGAATGTGTGAGGAGGGTGGAGAACTGGGTTGCAGGAGGAGGAAGTACAGGGATGGAAGTACAGGAGTAGGCAGTGGACAGACGACTAGGGGGGTTCGACCTGGAAGGTTATGGAGGAAGTGGAGGAGATAGGAGCAAGGTGCTTTTAACGGATGAGATCTGTTGGCCAGCATGTGAGGAGG